>JBBHKE010001171.1:0-69674 GCA_037447655.1 Zygnema cylindricum
GAGAGTGGCTATGGGTGGTTGCAGGTCTACCTGATACTGGATGAATTCGTCCTTGCTGGTGAGCTACAGGAAACCAGCAAACGTGTGAGTACTCTTACTGACAATAACTTCTTTGGAGGCTTATTTGTATTTAGTGCGTGTTAAGTGTGTGCATCTAGGTTCAAATAGGTCTTTTGTTTCTGCTGGTTAAGTCTTTACCGCAGGCAATGGCACACTCTGGCACAGCAGTCTTAGCAATCTTGGAAATTATTCTTTACCGTATGCATTTACCAATAAGAGCAGCACATGGACTACTTATGTATATCGAGGTCATTTTCTTAATATTTGGTAAGCCTGGACATCCTTTAATAGTGCTTATCAATTTATTTCGCGGATGTGAGCTGCCCTAAAAAGAAAAAGGAGAACCGTGTTAAAAGAACTCAACCATAAGGGTTAAGATACAGTCGATGGACCAACTGTACCTTGTACTTACTGTACTTCAGCCTAAATTTTTCAACTCCTGTATCGCAGAGGAAACCTCGATACATTACAAATACAGTGTTGTATTCTAGTTTTTTTGAATGTTCAATAGACATGCAACACTCTTTTAGATAGAAACAGTCTCTTTTCAGGCAAAGGCAATACTGGAAATTAATTTGGAAATCAGCATTGTCGGTAACATGAACAGAGGAAGTTGCTTTTCACTTCGTCAGATAGTGCTTGCTACTTCTCATCATGTATAGTTGATGTTCATCGTTATATCTCTGGTTTAGGAGGGATTGCCATTGATGAAAAAGAGAATGCCAGTTTGTCTGTTTCAAGTATTACACCTATCATGTATTTTGACTAATAGTTTATGAAGCACCATGAATCAGAATAGCATGGGAAATTTTCAATGGCACCTTGCGTGAACACAAATTCATGTAGGAAGTCTAGCTGTTATTGCTGTGCACTTGTTGTGGTGAGGTTTTGTGATGTGTACCTCTCACTGTTCTCATTATTATTTTGTCAAGGTTGGTACCATGCCCTTACACTAACTACACTTGGAAGTCCTCTTTGCAGGCCATTATTGAGCGAATGGGCGAATTGGAAAAGGCAGAGTAGCAGAAAAAGTATTTTACACGTGTTCCAATCAAATTGCCCTTTTTACTTGCTTGTCCTCCATTTGTGTCTAGCTCGTTTGTGTTGAGCTATTATATTTCCTTAATTTTCTCAGCAGTTTGACCACTGTGCCTAGGTCTTGTTAGAAATAGTTAATGGCCTCTAGTTCATTTGTTATCCATTTTTTATATTGTTGTTGGTAGGTGTACATAAGCGATGCTTCAGCTGCCTCTAGTATATTTCTCAAAATGGTCAAGAGCTTCCAGCTGAAGACCAGCAGGGTCTCAAACGCGTGTCTCACTCTATTCTCATAAAATTGCTAAGACGCATCAAAAGGTTTTGTGATTGTCTTTTTCTCTGGCCCAAAGGCATGTGGAAAATGTTTTGGCAAACTGTGCCATGACGTTGCTGGAAAGGGTCGGTGTAAATGTTATGACAAATCTATGTGAATGTGGTGAGTGTCGGAATGTGATTGGATAGCCAGATTTTGTGCTACTTGGGTAATGAACTAAGTTTCATTTATAGAACAGATGGGGGTTTAATTTTCAGCCTGGCAGAAACACATATACGAGATCATTGTCGACTGTTCTGGTCAATACAATAATATTATGGGTCAATTGTGTGTCATAATCTAAAAATACGTGCATTTAAGTGTTGCCTTCATGCAAGGAAAACGAGAATTGGACACCATTATTCTTCTGGCATTGTTTTTTTAATAATTACTATGATGAACGCAGAAGAGTGTCCATTGATCGTAGGGCTGTTTATGGTAATAATTCCATCGTATGGAAAAAGCTGGAAAGGCTAAACGTAGCAATGAATGGGAATGAAACTTGTTGGACCCTACCACCTGCATCAAGCATAGCAATATAATGACAAAACCCAGGCAATGAGAAGATCCTCATGGGGTAATTACACTTTCAAAGGTGTACCCTCGATTTGAGGGTAAATCATACAATTTGTACAGTTTTTTGGGTAAATTTACGCACAAATTGGCCTTAAAACGCGAGGATTCATCCTCGACATGAGAGCAACTTTTGTCAATGTAATTACCCTGTCACATGGGAAAAAAAAAGTATTATATGCACCTTCCACCCGAGGACCCATCTTGTTTTTCTGTTTTTAGGGTATGGAGTAATGTTTAGTGCTAGCATTATTCTGTATTTGTTTTGTAGCTTTCAGCTTCAGATTTTTAGTTTTGCTTGGTTTTTGTTATGCTTGAAATATGTAGGGATTTTCTTCAAATCCCTTTAATGTCCGTCAACAACTTTACATTTCAATCATGCATTGTACCTAGATGGTTTTGCCATCGCGTTTTTTGGAAATAAAATCTTCTTTCTCTTTACAACCAAAAAGCGACATAAAGCACGAGCATACCTAGCAGGTTTTTGCAGGTTGACTTTAATCCTTCTTGCAATTCGAACATTAGCAATATGTTTCTCTCTTGCTCAACTTCGATTGCCCTGCAGGATACACAATTCTCAAGATTCGCATCACTTTTTCATTCTAGTCTGTACACTGCAAATGATGAAAGTTCAGTCGGTTCAGTTAGTTCTCGTTTTTCAAAACCTGCTGTTCCTACAATTAAAACAAACACACTATCTTCCAGGGCATATAAAGTCTCAGGTCCAACTTTTCAGGAAAATCCAAAGCTTTTCTGCTTTGGACTTGGATATACAGGAGAGGCAATTGCTAAAACGCTGAAAAATACGGGATGGTGTGATCCCTCTCTCTCCCTCTCTCCTTCTTTCTTCCTCTCTCTTCCTCTCTCTTCCCGTCTTTTCTGTCAGAACGTTGTATATAATTATCTCTTTTATTATTTCTTAGTTTTTTTTCAGAATAACTTTTCTGCAACTCTGGAGGAACCCTAATAAAGCTTAGAGAATTGGAAAAGACTTATTTCTACCCTCCTGTAAGATCCATAGCCGTCCAAAATCGCTATTCAAAGACCGAAAGAAAAGAGAAGATAGCTTTTCACGAACTTAAAAGTTGAAACGATTTTGACAAGCAAATTGAGTTTTCTGATATGCAGGAACGTGGCAGGAACTTGCCGTTCGAATACAAAACGTCAGTTTCTTTTGAATAGTGATATCGATGCCCATATTTTTGATCCAGAACTTACCGGCAACGGACTCATGTACAGTAATACTAATTCCTCGCCGTTTTCAGTTTTCTCTAAGGATAATCTCAATTAAATTATATTTTTCTTAATTGATTTGCTATCTTGAAAACATAATATCTTATTGCAAATCCATGGTGTGAAGGCAAAACATTAGTCAATTATCAAAAAAAATTCCATGGTCTTTAATTGTTCGTCAATGTCTTTCCAGATATTGTGTCTTTTTTAAACTTAATGCAGTTACATTTTCCCATCGTAATGAAGGGAAGAAGAAGAAATTTGTGTTAATCATAGTTCAAACTTACACCTAATTGCCTCGCTCAACGTAAGTCAATAGTAAATTCTAGGTCATTGCTAAAGAAAACTTTTGCAAATTAGTTCGTCAACAAGTTATTAAAATGGGGAATTTTAGTTTTGCTTGATTTGTGATTCAAATTTTGAAGACGAACATAGCATCCCCATTTTCTGCATTTTTGGAGAATTTCCCCAAAACTCCACTTTGTAACCATGTGCCCCAACATCAAATCCTTCCAATAAGGCAACAACTTCTTGAAAGTTTTCGCCCTAGTTTAACACCAAAAAATGATGTTTGGGAAGATTTATCTTCGAGTGAACTGATCATCATTACTTGACTAAATCATGTTGCATTTTGGTTAGGCATGAGGCAATACTTGCCTTGCAAAGCTCCACACATCTTCTGTCAACAATTCCCCCTTCAGTTATTCAAAGCTATGATCCGGTATTCTTCTTTGCCTTCCGTTTTTTGAAACGATTGTCAAGCAAGTTTGTTGTGGATATGGGATAACCATTCTAGCTTCGCAAAGTGAATGGAGAGTAAGAAGGTCCAGGTTAGTCCGGGGCCCATTCTTAGTTGGGTTTTTTTTTTTTTTTGTGGAAAAGGAGGGTACCGTTAATATATTGATGGGGTGCCAGAAAGTCGCGGGCTGGAAACAAAATTAATTAATTAATTCTTTTAGGGCCTCTAAAGTCAAGTTCACCTGCATTGTATCGTCAAACTTATCCCAGCAAATCAGTGAGCTAAAGGATGTGTATATGTTTGGATTTTTGAATTAGTACAGTAGTTTTTTAAACAGTCATGGAACTTGGTTCAAATGGGTAAATAGTGGAGTATTCTTTCTGTACGTTTCGGAACGCAGCCTCAATTGTCCTCATGTGTAAATTTCAATTATTAGATAAAAGTATAACAGGTAGGCCGAATCGCCTAATATTAAGATATATATCTTCTGTTACCCCTGTTTTTGTAAGCTTTCAATTTATTGCAATTTGAGCTTTGTTTTCTTCTGGTTTGTGTTCAAAAATGACACAGGCAGCTTTGTGTAATACATTTGGATTTGGAAGATAAAGCTGATTGAAGAAACTAATTGAAAGACAAAAAAAACTTAGTAGACGACTCTTTTCTGGTAAAAATGTTGCTAAAAGCATATTTTTTAAAGAGGTACGCACTTATAAAGTTTTAGAATCGCAGTTTTTTTTTCTGTAGGTGCTCAAATGGCATTTCAGTGACATTGTATCGGCCAAAGAATCTGGACTCTCTTGGATAGGTTATCTTTCCACAACCTGTAAGTCTCAACTTTTTTAATGTCTCTCATCCTCTTTTGACAACAACTGGATGAATGGATCGAAATTCATTCAGTTTTTCGCTTCTTTCTTTGAAATGTTTGCGATTACTTTTCGTTTTTTGCATATGGGAAACAACTTATGAAGCAAAGGTCCTCTGTCAAAAAAAAAGGTGTGTTTTTTACTTTCAAAAGAAGTTGATGATGGGAACGCGATGGCAGTCGGGAGTCAAAATAAAGTAGCACTAAGAAAGTTTGTGAACAAGGAGTGGTACACTGCTTACCTCTATTAGTGTGGGTTGTGTTGGAGAGTTTGCAACTGTTTTGCTGTTGGCATTCCACACTAATTTTGGTACGACTTTCACAGATTAGATGCCTTAGACTCGAACTCATGTTTTGAACTAGACCGATTTTTTTTGGTTCCCCTTTAATAACCATTCAATAGATTTAATTCATAATCAGTATGAATCACACTGACGGTGGTAAACGTTGTAGTATTGAGGATCGGAATGGAAAGGAATCATGTATATAATTTAATGTAATATGATCTATAATTTAATATGGGATTTTAGTTTTTTATATTTTTTGAGTTAATGTGTACTTATTGATAATTTCTGTGAAGGAGGTTTTGTTGTTTGGTTGGAAATAACAGCTGTCTATGGGGATTGGAATGGAGAATGGGTGAACGAAAGGTAAGAGCAAAAATTAATTAATTTAATTGGGTGGTTACTCTTCCTCCTCCTCCCTCCCTCCCTCCCTCTTTCTGTCTTCTTCTCCTCTTTTCTCCCTCTTCCTTCTTCTCCCCCCCTCTCTCTCTCTTCATCTCCTCTTCTGGCTCTTTAACTGTCAACTTCTAAAACACTCCTGAAGTCATTCTTGCCATCTTTTTTTTGTTATTTAGATAAATCTGAACGTAAAATCTTGTTCTCGTTAGTTGATTTGAAAAGCCTTTCTGTTTCACACTTTATATTTTTTGACCTACTTGTTTTTTTTTTAATAAGTAAAATGTTTTTTTTTTTTTGTTGCAGCTGTTCTGTACGGCCAATGGATCCCAAAGCCAAAAAAAGAGTTATTGCAGAAGAAGGATGGTTAGGGTTAGGAAAAGATTCAAAAATTCCTACTCATGTTTTTCGTTTGGGGGGAATTTACGGACCTGGTCGAAGGTATTTACATTTGAACCTTCCCGTTTGTTAGGATTTCTTACGAATTTTGAGGGCTTTTTAGGAATTTTTATGGTTTTAGAGTGAAACTTGTTGATGGCTAATAACTTGTTTTGAGGATGATGAAGGCTTAAATTTTTTTCCAAGATTTTTACCTGGTTTTTTTCTTGACAAATTGGAGTGTTTTGCTTATTTTACGGCCAAAAGAGGTATAGCGTATTGATAAAGAGAGAGGAGAGCTAAAGAGAGGGGAGAAGTGGTTTAGAGGGGAGAGATTATTAGAGCGGCGAGACGGAGAAGTGTTAAAGGGAGCAAGATAGAGATTTTACTTAAAGAATAGACAAAATTCTGGATTGGCCTATGGCTTCTGTGAAGGTTAACCTCATTTTGATATGGATTAAATGTTTGGTCGTATTGGTGTTATGTTGTCATTTGAATTAATGCATTCATCAACTAATTCTAATGGGGCTCTTACATTTAAACAATCATGTCTGTGTTTGTCCATCATAAGCCGTTTTTAAATTGCATCAATCGCCTAAAATGTTTTATCTCCATCGCAGAAGTCTATTTTCTATCAGTGATTAATGTCGCCGATATAAATGATTTTCATACGCCTCGTTCTTCTTAACAAATGATTCTTTTATGATTATTCTTCTCACTTAGGATGCTTTTTGGGAAAAGTTAAAGGATTTACAGATCGTTGGTCCCATGTGTCACGAATGCAGTGCTCTTGATACTCTGAGAAGAAATGAAAATCCGTCTGCGAATCAGAAGCGTCGAGAAAGTCAACTGTACACAACTAGGTGCCACGTGGCAGATGTGTGCCAGGTCATACAGGCAAGCATGGCCCAACCTCGGAATGGGTAAGTGAAGTTAGCCTGTCCCTTCAAATTTTCTTCTACTTTTTTTTTTCGCTGTTAACCAAAATTATTCTTCTTCTTTTCACGTGTTCCCCCCCCTCTTCGTCTCCTTTCCTTTCCTTGTTTCTTTCTTTTCCAATACAGTGCAGAACGCTATAGAAGTGTTTTGGCATTTTCAATAAGTTAGTTTGTTTACTTGTGTTTTTTTTTTACATTCTAATAGGTTCTTTAAATGATGGTTTCCTTTTTGTCTGGTGGTTTATCAGAGGCATCTATAATGTTGTCGACGATTGTCCCGCGTCACGAAGAGAAGTCATGGCATTCGCACGAAGTATTTTGGGACTCCCGTCAGTACCTCCAAATAAAAATTTTACAGGAGAAATAGAAACTCGGAGAGGGAAAGGAGAGAAGCGTGTCGAGAATAGTCGCATTAAAGAGGAGTTGGGAGCAAATTTGATATTTCCAGACTATAAAGCAGGTCTGTTATCTATAGTTGAACAGGAGGAGCAGTAGAGATGATGTAATGGAGAAAAGCAAATAAGATATAACGGAGAAGTCAACTCGATGAAGTTTTCATTGTGTCGCCTTCTTGTGTACATGTGTAGTACCAGCTCTAAGTGTTCTAGGATGGGACTTTGGACTAATGATTGCTGTAGGTCAGTTTAACAGCGGCGGTTTAGAACTTTGTAAATCTTTTTGTTTGGAAATGGATGGTTTGTCTGGAAGAGTAATATTTTGATTTTGCAGTTATGACAATCTTTTGGAATAGTGGAAGTGTTGACATGTTCACAAATGACTCTGTTGGACTTGTAACATGAAACCTATATTCAACAATATTCTGGGATATACTAAAATTCACATTCTGACAATAGGTTAGTATTGGTATTATAAATTATTATTTTATTATTTATAGGTACATTTGTGTAAATTGTGCACACCGTTGCAATTTATTCCATCCCATTCACGCTTCCTTCGAATTTTACTCTCAAGGTCCAGAGAAAATGTTTAAAAAAAGTTGGCCAAACAGAAATGTACAAAAATTATAAAAAAAACAGATAAAAAGAATCACATAGTTTACAAGACATGAGTCACATAATTCTTCTGGAATAAATAACCAAATGCCACACTGACAGTTTCAGCTTACACGAGGGGAAAGTGAAAGCTACAAGAATTATAATGCCTTCAGGTATAAAACCTGAAACAATGGAAAGATAGTAAAACTAAGGCAGCTTACCTTGGCAAAAAAATCGTGGTTGAATGGACACGAGTCAAAAAAAAAAAAAAGTCCTATGACTTTCGCCAAAAAAAAGTTCTATGACTTTCGCTGAAAAACCAATTTAGAAGGCTATACCTGTGAGAAAAGACAATAGTCCCCTCCAAAAAAACCATCTAAAGATCAGTATTCCCGTAAAAACGAATCAAACTTTTGAAGAATGGAAATCTATGTCTATGACTCTAAACATTTGACAGCTGGCTACAGTATTTTCTGTTTTTACCAAAACTATTAAATCAAAGTACTGAGCCTATTTCAAATTTTATATTACATTCACCCCATGGATTACTCTCGACATTTGGAAATAATGTCCCTATATTCTCCAGCTCAAAATTATATTTCTTCTCCTTTACTTCACTCTTCCGAACAAAAATCATCAAAATGTGAAGACTTCTTATTGGCCATCGATTAATTCCTCCGTCAACAAACTGTTGGGAGAAAGGTTTGATCTTTTTTTCAGTTCTTTTTTTTTGGCCATCATTTCGATTCTCTGTTAACAATCAGTTACGAAATAGGTTCTCCTCTAACCATCAGTTTAAGCCGCAACTTTTCCATTAGAGACAGACATTGGTACAAATGTCAAAGAGTTTCCCATAGAAAAATCGAACGGATTGTTAGGAGATGTTAACGGACTCAAAGGTTCTGTTGAGCTCCGTACATCACAAGATCCTTCCATTATGGAGTTTTTGTCCATGCCTGGTTCTGTTAAGAGTCTTTTAAGAAGCCCATCAACCTCATTTTTGACATTTTTCTTATGAGATGATTTTTCCTCAGTTCTTGTCAATCCTGTCTTTAGGACCAGCTCTTGCGATGGAGGTTCTGTGGTTTTCAACGGAGACTTCGATTGACCGTTCAAGTTCAGTTTCTGTGTGTTCTGTTCAGGTTTCAGTCTAGAAAAAAGATTCTGGGTCGGTTTCCGTGGTGGCAACAAGGGTGGTCCCGATTGGTGCTCCTTCCTTCGTGAAACTGGCGGTGCCACATAAAACTCCTTCCTCCGTGAAACCATCTGAGCTTCCTTAGCCATTGGAATTAGAGGCCGTACACTTCCTCTCTCCGCGACGCCATTCTTATTGAGAGATAACACGATGGGCCCATTTTTTTTGGCCTCAATGTCAACCTTGGGTCCGCTTTCTTCCGGCGAATTCACCACTTTGTTAGTTTCCACATTGGTTTTATCCTCGCAATCCACACCAACTCTTTGTTTGGATCCTTCGATTTCAGAACTCCGAGACCTCGCTTCACGATTAATAGCTTCAGGAAGAGGAAGACTCCTTCCTCTCGGACTGAACGTGACAACTTCGACCACATCGTTGAAAGACACCTGTCGGCTTCCCTTCGATCCTATGGAAGGCATTGACCTAGAACCACTGAGTACTTTGCCTTGAACTTCAACTGTAGGCAAAGATGAAGTCCTTCTTAATCCAGTTACTTTAGGACCAGTAGGACTTCCATTCCTCTGAACAAAGTCATGAGTCTCCAGTTCTTTCGATCCACCAAAAAAAGCCGGTGACCGATATCCCAATTCTTTTCCAATTCCGCCAAGAAGAAAGTTTGTTGCGATGGAACCCAAATCCACCACTTCTGCAACAGGAATATCTTCGTCAGTTTCCAGATTTCCCATTGACTCCGCTGCGAATAAAATGCCGTTTCCCTCTTGATTCTGATTGTTTTTTTTTTCTTCCAAATTTTCAAAACTCTCTATCATCTCCAAGTGTTTGCTTCTTCCACCTCCATCCGAAATTATCGTATTTTCTTCGCCTGCCGAATACCGAATTGTCTCTGACCTTCGCAACATTTTTTCTAAATCATCCACCTTCTTGATTTTGGACTCCGTCTCAATATTAGATTTGCTCTCACCTTCTGTAGATTCACAGCTTCCGAATCTTTCAGATTGCTGACCGGGAAAAAAAACACCTGCCCCCAACTTTACACCAAGACCACTCGTTTCAACTTTTGGCATTTCTAATTTTTTATTCGCAGAACTTCGTTCCGGAAAAACCGCATTCGCACCCATTTTCAAAAATTGGAACCTGTCACTCATAGAGTTTCTTCTGGGTCGTCTCGGTATCACAACATCAGTTTTTACTATCTCTGGACTGTCTTTAGAAGAATCCATGGCAGCCCTTAACTCCACTTCTGGGACAGATTGTGCCCGGGAGATTCTTCCCACCATTCTAATTTCCGTACCTCCCACATTTCCTCCCTTCATACCCCAATTTCCGGCCCCATTATCCTTCACATAACTCCATTTCGACGCAGTTTCCGCGGCCGGAAGGCATAAATTCAAATTAATGACAGAAATTGGCATAGAATTCATCTTTAAATACGCCTTTCGCAACATTCTTTGCGCTTTTTCTCTCAATTCCACTTCGGTTTCATTTTCTGCATCTCCTTCCCTCCCTCTCTCTGCTATCCCTGCTCCTCCCTGCACCCCTCCTGCTCCACTGACTCCGTTCCTCTGCTGCTCCTGTAAACTAATTTTGCTAAAAATCGAGTCAGACCCAAAATCCCCACTACCCCTCCCTCCCTCTCCCTCCTCTATCTCTGTCTTCCAAAAATCACTAAACGACAAAACAGGACCCTCACCTTCCCTCTCCCTCCCCTTCCCCCACCTCCTCCTCCACGAAATGTGGGTCTGAGCCAAAACCTCCAAAACTATTTTCCCCTCCACCACCCTCTCATTAAACCCAAAAAGCCGTACACAGCATTTCCCATCCGTACTCTCCTCCTCTCTCGAAACCTCGCACGTGCGAATCCACTCCCTGACACTCTCCAGAGTCCCGGGCATCTTTTTGTCCACATCCTCCGCGGTCCTCACGCCTCTCTCCCTCGCTTCCTCGGCGTCCATAGCCACGATCTTCCACGCTAATTTTGGTCCGCTTTCGACCACTGCGAAGGCGCCAAGTGGCACGATGTCGTACGCTTCTCCTCTCTCCGCCGTCCTTTTTTGTCCTATCTCTAATACTTCCAAAGGTTGGCCGTTGTACGGAATTCCCCCAGAAACCAGATTTTCCTCCGTGGGGTGTCCCCAGGTTTGAGGGAGAATCCCGAGATTCCAGGGGCACTTTGTACGGAACTGCATGGAACTTCCGTTCCGTTCCCGGATACGGAGTGGGTACAAAGGCTCGGTTTCGGAGACGGTGTAAGGCGATTGCGTGTTTTTGGGGGACGTACAAACTGTACGGACGATGTCACTTGTGGGTCCGTACAACGGAACGTCTGCCCATGGAGACAGTTCCGTACCGTTTTGTCTGTTGCGGAGAAGGACGCGGTGCGAGAGACTCCCGGGAGACCCGAATTCGAGGGTTTCGAAATCCATCGCTAGACGACAAAATAAGGAGGGAAGACTCTTCGCTGGTTTCCTGCTTCGGTCAGTGCGGTAATGGGGAGGTTTGAGGAGGAGGGGAGGAGAGAGGAGGAGATAGAAGGGAGGGAGAGAGGGAGGGAGAGAGGGGTAGAGAGAGAGAGGGAGGGACAGAAAGTGAGACGTTCTTGGCCATGTAGAACGAAAAATGATTCGGCGTGTCTTCTTCTTTTTATATGAGTTAAAAGATAGTTGTACGGACGAGCTTGCAGGTTGCATGGCGGTGCAACGCCTACGATAAGACGGACAATTGCGTGACACGTGTCGCGTACGGCGGGAGAAACCGAGGGCCGCCCCGGAGACCCGTGAAATTAGTTTTTTTTTTTTGTGGGTGTCGGTGGGAAGGGTGGCGGCGGCGAATGGCGCGATTCGAACCGCGAAGACGGAGGTTGCTGGGACCTTGTCGCGCGGTTCATAATCGTACAAAAGGACGGATTGTCGGCCGAAGGGGAACGGCGCGCTGAAAACGTGCTTTGCATCTGTTTCTTGTTAAATGCGCGTGGTTCAATTTTGTCGAACGTTACTGTTCTGAAATCGTGGACCACCAAGGGGAGGCCACGTGCAGGTACGATCAAACGAATTTTTGCACGTGGGAATGATTGTTTTCTGATTCTTCTGGGGACGGGTGAACGCTTTGCGGTAGAAGGGTGCAGGGTGGCTAGGCTACAAGAAGTGTTTGTCGAACATGCGGTGCCGACAATGGATACGAACTCTGTTCATATAAAGAGTCTGGATAACAGCACAAGTATCAGCAACGTACAATATCCGTATTGGACGTCAACAAAAAAGGCGTACCTTCCGTACATGTCACTGTTTCTGGTACAAGCCCTAACGATTTAAATTTTAAACTGTGGACACCCTAAATTGCTAGGCCGATAAGGCTGCCAAGAAATCCGTATGAAATTATAAACTTTCCAGTACACCGCGAATATTTACTACAACGCGAATCGTAATCAGAGTAAAGAAATAATTAGAGTAAAAAAAGATAAAAAAGTAATTATAGTTATGAACTCTAATTTTTGTGATAGAGCTTTTTCAAAAAGGAATTATCTCTAATTTAGTAATTTATTTACGTATTCTAATTTGACGCGCTGAATATCTCTGCTGTAAATTAGGTATTCGAACAGAATCTGACATAACGTACAGTTTATCGTCACTATGACGTTTGCAGTACGCAGTTTGTTAAAACGCAGTTACATGATAACGGCCTGTATTAAATCATTATTTGTACTTTTCTACTTAATAAAGTACAAGTTTGCACGGTCAGACACCAACCGTACGCCACACTATTTAAAGCACTGTATTAGAGTTATTAACGCTCATTCAAAAAGTACCTTAAATAGTATAATGAAAATTTTATAATCATTTACTCTATTTAACGTGATAGAGTCGAAATTTAAGGCGATCGAATTAGCGTTATTTACTCTACTTACGATTCGCGGTGTAGTGTAGATATATTATTAGGGTAAAGAAACAAATAGATTC
This sequence comes from Zygnema cylindricum, assembly GCA_037447655.1. Lineage (NCBI taxonomy): Eukaryota > Viridiplantae > Streptophyta > Zygnematophyceae > Zygnematales > Zygnemataceae > Zygnema > Zygnema cylindricum. Next base: position 12,919 of record JBBHKE010001171.1, read on the forward strand.
ACTCTATTCTGGGTTCAAATGCTTAGCGCCAACAAAACATTACCGCTGATTGACAGACCTAACACTAACCGTAATTCGGATGCACATACCCGCACAGTGGGAGCTGTAGCCTGCGTGTTCACATTGTCGACGTTTGAACATGTGAGAACAAGTTCACGCAATTTTCCCTCGTCTTCATCACTAGGAATCAAATCTGAGTGCGATTTCCAGTGTCCACGCCTCTCACTTTCCAGTATCGACGCCGTTTTCTCACATTTTTTTGTACTTGTGTACGAAGTAGGGAGCAGTTTTGGTATGGCCTGACATATTTGAGACGTTACACTTTCAAAACCGCCCAGGTTAAACCGTAGCTATATAGATATAGTAAAGGGAAAAATATAATTATCACTTCTATATTGGGCTAAAGGGTCAAGTTTTAAGGGCGACTAAATAGTGTTTCTAACTCTAATGGCAATTCACGGTGCACTGTTATGTATCGTTAGCCTCTCATCGATAAGCAATATATACCTTTTTTATACTTACCAATATTATCGCGATACTTTACCGATATACCGCGCAAAACACTCCATAATTATTAGGCCGACAATTACCGTGATAAATTGTACTCTACATACCTTATATGTTTATTATTATTTTCACGAAGAACACCCCCTCACTCATCCCCCCCCCCCCCGTTCCCCCTCCAACTAATGTATCAAGATAATTTTTTGTTGGTCCCGCAACAATAAATCGAAGTTGATTAAGTCATTCATCATTTCCTTTACGTAAAATAGAGTAATGTATTATTTGGTGTTTTAGGTCCTGGGGTCAACATTTAGGGCCCCCATTCACCGTTATTACCACTGATAATGATTCTTAATGTGCTAGTATTTTTCAGAGGGTTTGAATATTTCGTCAATTTTTATGTTTAACAACATAAAAGGACCGTCAAACGGAATTGTTACTTCGATTATAAAGGTGTTTCTCGTGTGTAAAAGTTGTGAATGTTACTATCTAAATATCGGGCCAAAGTTGCACACAAGACACGACATTAAATTGTAAAAAACCAATGAATGAAATAACCTACTACGAAAAGTAAAACATCATTCATAAAATCAAATAAATCGAGTTTTTTTCATGCTAATAGCCAAACCCTACCAGAAGTACGATTATCCGCGATCACTTTTAAACGCATTATTCGTGTTCAATCGCACAATCAAAAAAAAAAAACGAGTTTCAAATTAAAGACCAAATAACGATTTTCCTTTTTTATCCATGTACTATACAAAACATGATTTAAATGTAAGTGTGCATGACCGTGACAGCTTCGTGGTAGTAATGTTTGTAGCATCTGAGCATAACAACCAAAAACGTAAAAAATATAATAAATAAATATTTGTAAAAATCATCAAAAGTGAATAGATAATAAATACTAGTATGCCTTACAAATAGTCTATACATAGGGCCTGCGTGTCACAACCTAAAAATACCTAATACAAAATGCCAACGCTACTAATAGCACGTGCATATATGCAATAATTAGCACATAAGTAAATCTTGGAGTCCACAACAGTCATTCAAAAGCTCTATCAAATAAAGGCCAAAATTTGGTTGAAAGGTCGCGGACATATGTTGATATTACAAAGATAAACCATTAGATGTAGAGAGCTGATAGGTCATTTAACTTAAAGAAATCATTGAATTCAGTAATGTAACAAGTTGTTGAAAAACGAGTCCAATGTATAAAGATCATTGAAACAAATGGTATGAATTTGTCAACCAAATCTTGATGTTTGTCGTATTTTTTGGCAAAGGCCGTTACATGTTGAGTGGCAGTTGTATGAACCATCGAGAGCGACGAAATATTAGATTCTGTGGGGTGTGTGAGAACCACGCCATCCTTTGCATCTCATGTTTTATCTTGTAGATGGACATTAGTTTTAACGTTAATCGAACAATGTTCCACGTCTCGATGGCTCAGTGAAATAACTTAATGTCGCGGTTAGCATTTCTTTTTTTTTGTTATGTAAAGTCATTATTTTTTATGTAACTATTTTATAATATAATGTGTTTATTACAAATCTTACAGTCTACAAAAAAAAGCATTAAACTGTATCGATGTATATGGTAGTTGTGTGACACCATACGCACGAGTATGTATTTTAAACGCGTCACCATTGGTTTTAGTATTGTATTGTGGTGCATGCGGATGGGTAAGATGTTGGTTTTTTTGACAATGTTCAATATTTCTAAGAGCAAAGGGCAAAAAAAAAGACGAATACCACTCGTCTTATATGTTATGTTGTACGCAAATATGTGTAAACCATATTACAATTGACGTCATTTTACAACTTTGGATGTATTTTAGCTTGTCGTCTTTCTGTATTGGACCCTTTACCACGTCATATTATCTCACTTTCAAACTAATGTTGAAATCCACTCTTGGGTCAATTTTAGTTAAAGTAGGAAGTTGTTCCGCACATGCCATACGTGTTTGAACATTTTTGCACGAGGGAGAGTACGATTTTTTTTTTCACGTCATGCACGTGTACTTTGAATTTATTTAGGGTCTCATACCTCCACTTCATTCATGCGTCCTTTGCAAAAAGTGTACGCATGTCGCCTTTCCCTCTCCATCTTATATCGTCGGTCCCCTCTCCCTCTTACGAGAATGAAACACAACAATATTGGTACGAAACGGAAGACCTTAAAAAAAAACTACCTTCACTATCGTTGGACATAAGTTGATGCCAAATCGATTAAGAAGGACAAAAAGGTATCGTAAATCATGGCTAACATTTTTAAAATTAATAGTGTCGGCTTTGTCACAAGTGAGCAAGACGTCACGATGTCACAAAAAACTACAACGCCTACGTCGTAAAAAAAAAAAAATGTCACAAACGTATGAAGCGTCTATTACCCTCACGGTTTTAAGTATCGATTTCATTTTCGCACGTTGGAACACTTTGAAAAGTACGGAGAATCTTCACTATAATTCATAGTTACATCTCAAAGTTGTTATCACATGGGCACACAGCCAAAGGCCTCCAAGCAAAATGTCGGTGATAATCGTTACAGTTTTGGTTCTTGACGTCGCAATTTTTGCGTAGAGCGGTAGAGTGTTTTAAATTTCTCCGCACATGTACAGTATAGACACGCAAACAATTGCATAGACATGAAAGTACTCACTTGGGACAAGTTGAAAAGTATTTTTTAATTCTCCGTTTACTTTAAGAGGTTAAGTAAGTATACACGACCTGGACCGGAGGGCTTAAAGTCTCGCGGAGTCGTGGACACACGCCTCCTAACATGAGATTTAGGCAGTTAATCTTTTGAAGCAACAACTGCAACATGCCATAGTTCAAAAGTAGGTGAAAGTAGGCCCATACAATATGCCTATTGTATGCAAAACATACAATTTGACCTTAAGACCCATATTGTATTCAGACCAATTCGGACCAATTAAAACATTCGGACCAAAAATTGGATCAATTAAAACATTCGGACCAAAAATATTTGTTTTCACCGTCAGATTCGGACAATCGGACGGTCGCTGATCAAAGTAGCGATCTAAGAAGATCACATGAAAAGCCCATAACACCTTACGCTAAAGTCACCGACCAAAGGCCTACCATAAAAACGCCTACTTTTGAACTATGCAACATGCAGATTGTTCAACCAGACAAAGTCGTGTGCGGATAAATCCAAAGTAAACGTTTTGAAATCCGTTGACTTCCTAAAAATCAAACAAATGGGGACACTTGGCACTCGGTGACCGCTAACGTTTTGAAATCCGTTGACTTCCTAAAAATCAAACAAATGGGGACACTTGGCACTTGGTGACCGCTAACAGGGAAAGACTGGTGACCGATAACAGGAAAACAAACTGCTTGTCAGTGTCCGTCCAAATTAGAGCTCAACTTGCAACAATGCAAACTTGCAAAGTGACGCAATTTAGCAGCACGCAACAGTGCGCAGGTGTTCATAACGTCGCGGGCACATGAAGACATCTATTTCGCTGTATGTGAGTTTTTCACGTGACGTGTCGCGCTATGTTTGAAGAATGTTAAAACATCCATAAATTAAGGAAACATTACATAATAAATTGTGAGAAATGATGAGCGCGTGCGTATTTCACTGCTATTTTGGTTGGGGGCAAGCGCCTACGTCAGCTTGTCCATAGTAAGACAATTCCGTACATATTGTTACATATAAGGTTCAGTATCGTTGAGTCCAAATTTGACGGTCAATCCATTGAAGAGCTTTGACTTGCGAAATGAACCGGCTAGAATTTCACCTCGCTGGTGAGCATCTAACCGTCCAATCCACACGGCTGGCCACCTTTTACGCTACCAAATCTACGACAACCACGTGTAAAGAAAAGTGTTGCGCGCTAGCCCACTTTTAGGGTAACATTCCAATAGGGTGACGCTCCATTAGGCGAAAAGTGGGATTCGTTATTGGATGTCGTACGATTTCGTACATAGCCGTACAGAGCCGTACCATTTTATTTTTTTTCGTTACTGGAAAGCTGTCGGGAAGCTCCAATGATGTAGGCGTAATTCCTGACCGTTGGATGTTTCACATTTTGAGATCCGCGAGGCAATCGAGCACATCATCCAGTGGGCCCCAACTCTCCTCGCTTGGGGCCCACTAGATGATTTCCATTGGTACACGTGTATAGCAAAAAAAATATCTACGTTGTACAAGCGTACATGCCATGTGCCTCCTGCCACGTTGAATGCAGGTCAGGTGAAAATATCCTCGCACGCTCCGTCTGACATCCACCGACATTCAACGTTTGCCGCGACCTTCAAGGTTTTGTCGCGTCTTTTTGCCATTCCGTTTCGAAATTTTGATTTCCATTTTCAAAATCAAAATGTAGCCAAAAACTATATGTACGAATCATTAATTACCTCCGGTGGTACATAAATTTCGTACAGATATTCCGTTTGTAGATTCTTTTAAAGATTTTTAGAATCTGGACTCTAACCTACGTGGCGCCAATCATAATTGAGGAAGGTTTGTTACTAGGCCGACACAATGTAGCGGACTTCCAGTAAATGCTACCAGTAGACATGTCCGTACATTTAGTAGGACCGCCTAATGGAATGTCACCCTTAGGCGATCCTAGTAAATGTACGGACAAGTCAACTGACAGCGTTTACTGGAAGTCCACTCCATTTTGTCGGGACAGTAACAAACCTTCCTCAATTATGATTAGAGCCACATAGGTTAGAGTCCAGATTCTAAAATATTTAAAAAATCTACAAACGGAATATCTGTAAAGAAAAATATATGTACATCCTGATGACTAATGATTCGTACGTAAAGTTTTCGGCCAGATTTTGATTTGTAAAATAGAAATCAAAATTTCGAAACAGAATGGCAAAGGGACGAGGCAAACTTTGAAGGTCGCGGCAAACTTTGAATGTCGGTGGATGTCAGACGGAGCGTGCGAGGATATTTTCAACCTGAACTGCATTCAGGCAAATGGCCTATACAACGTGCACGCCTATGATCGCTTGTTCAAAGTATATATTTTTTTACGTGTACCAATGGTAACTCTCCTCGAGGAGAGTTGGGGGCCACTGGATGATGTACGCTATTGCTTCGCGGATCTCAAAAAGTGAAAATCCAACGGTCAAGAAATACGCCTACATCATTGGAGCTTCCCGACAGCTTTCCAGTAACGATGTTTCGTATGACAAAAAAAAATTATGGTACGGCTCTATAAACCACTGTACGAAAAAAACATACGACGTCCAGTAACGAACCCCACTGTTCGTCTAATGGAAAGTTACCCTTAGCCCACTTTCCAATAAGTGTAAATGAGCTCGTCGACATCATATAGGCACACTCAATATACACCACGAATCGTAATTAGTAGTGTTGGGTATCGGGTAAACTCATGTCGCGATAATTTCGATATTCGATATATCGAATATCGATCGAGCAGACTCTTCGATATATCGTACCGGGACCAACATAAACCATAGCGATATATATCGTACGGGAAATCATACGGATCCCCGTCCCCCCCCCCCCCCCCCCCCCCCCCCCAACCCACGGAGTGCGCGCGGGGGGGGAGGGGGTTGAAAAAAAATTGGCAAAACAAAATCGTATAAATATTCGGATATTTGGCTTCTAGGTACATGGATTCGATATATCGATTATCGGATACCTAAAATTCAATATATATCGAATATCGACAATAGGTCTTCGATACACGACACTAGTAATTAGAGTAATATACGCTAATTCCGTCACCCCAAAATTTTACTATATCACCATAAATAGAGTACATTATTCTAAATTATTATTTACGTTATCTAAGGTACTTTTTGAATAAGCGTTAATAACTATGATACAATGTCGTTTTAAATAGTGTGGCGTACAGTCGGTGTGTGACCGTGCAAAATTGTACTTTAATAAGTTAAAAAATACAAATAAAGATTTAATAGAGACTATTATCGTGCAAATGCGTTTTAACAAAACGCGTAGTGAAAACGTCATGTTGACGATAAATTGTACATTTTGTCAGGTTCCGTACCAATACCTAGTTTACGGTGGATATATTAAGCTCGTCAAATTATAATACTTAAATAAATTAGAGTAAATTCCTTTTTGAAAAAGTTATATCACATAAATCAGAGTTTATAACTCTAATTATATTATTCTCTTTTTTTACTCTAATTTTTTCATTACTCTAATTACGATTCGCGGTGTACTGGTCGTAATATTGATCCCTCATTCCATGTCATATTCAAGGTGGCTTTCTATCAGGAAATTATGTAATTGTACGACCAACTGTACGGGTTGGGTTAAGTGAGACGATGTTCCATCACGTAGACTTTGTAAACCACGTGTTCTAAATAGAGTGGCACCACGTACCGTACGATCCGATATTGAATATCCTTAACAAAATTAACACCGACAAATTTCACTTCAAATATTCACTTGCGTACCATGTTCATGCGTAACCAAGTCATCATACGACAAAACTTTTATACTTTTTGCAAACGCCAACTCGTTTTTTTGGTTTATGTTTTCGAACATGACGAAAATCCTTTGCCGGAAATAGTGGGACTAGACAAATGACCGTTTCGAGATTACTTTTTTTATTTTCGGTTGCATTTTGAAAGATACATACCATGTGGGAATATTGTGAATTTTCGTTGGTTGTCTATCGTGACACGTATATTAATCGTCCAGCCTGTCGCGATTCATTTTTTTCTGTAGCTGACAACCCTCCTCTTACAGCTAGGTTGTCACCTACATAGTAAAATAAAGCAAATGCCTCACAAATGAATATCCGACGATCAGTGTTATCTCTAAAACCTTCGGAGAGTATTGGCAAGATTTTATGTAATGTTGTTTTACGCATAAAAACAAAATAAAAGGTACGGTTTAGTACGGATAGGCGTGGATTTCTGTAAACTACCCCATTTTTTGACAGATGGAACGTCACCCTAATGTATTAACACGTCAATATTGGCACATATGTATATGTAATCTTCCATCGACATTCTTTCGAACTTCGCATAAACGCCTCGCTTGGAGAGATACGCATCAACATTCACTTTGGAAAGCATTCCGAGTTAAGGATTAACCGTTATTAAAGATAAATTATGTTTGCATGACATAGTTTGATCAATGACCCGCTTAGCTCAACCCTTCTTGCAAATTCCCCTTAAGTATTATAAAACATCAATATTTAAGTAGAGGTTTAATGCACTAGTTACCATTGCTCCATTTTAAATCGCTTGCTTAAAGTTAACATTTTGTGATAAAATTCTGATTTCCACTATCTTTCTTTTAGGGAAAAGGTGTCGAAGTCGTTTTTCAATTCCCACGTATCTATCACAACCTTGAGTAATGTAGTTCCAAACCAAAATGTGCGCTCCATCAAAAAGGTTTGTAATTGGGTTTATCACTGATCGTATTTGACACAATATCGACTCCCTTAAATACACCAACCTTTTAATCTTTTCAATTGTAAATACGATTCTTATAGTTTTTCACGTTCGTCAAACAATTTAATAACTATACGTTATAAACCCACGAAGACTATTTGTAAATGTTGATCTTTTCACTACTGCTACATGTTACAAACTATAATTAAAGAATATGGATTAGCTCTAAAAAAATAACATATGTTGAGGTATGTCATTCGTCCAATAAAAATTGACTTCATCTATTTTATGTCGTGTATGTACCTCGTGTGATATGGTTTGTAAAAAATGATCGTATGGTGATGTTTTTTTTTTTTTGCCTTTTTTTGTCTGATACGAACATAACTTACACATTTATTTGTGCGTGAACATATGGTCAAAGGATAAAAAAATGCCCCACGAAACACGTCTCTTTGTCTTTCACCTATGGGAACACTATTATATTCGAAAACCCACTTTTGCCATAAGAACCAAATCATTATATCGCACGATTTATGATAACCACACATTTAATAAAATGCACGTGATTTTCCTTTGATTTTTGAGGTCGTTGCATATTATCGCTTTCAAAACACATTACTAAAATGAATCGTTGACCCTATAATGTAATCAAAACATAAACACCATTGGACTTGCTAACATTGACAGGAGTTGCCATTAAAATTTGCAAATCAATATTTTCCATAACACATCAAGTTTTGATTTTTAATTGTTTTGCTCTTTCTTTTCATTTCGAGGACACGTGGGTGAACCTATCACTTTATGGTCAATGGCAACACTTCATTTACGGTCAAATTATTGTTATTTGTATGTTCTCCAAATTTTTGACACTATATATCCCACCCCCTGGGTGTTATCAAACTAAATTCAAATTTTACAAAATAATTTATATATGATATAAAATAGGTCGGATAGAATCAAGGACAACTCACACGGATAAGTCACTAATAGTAGCCATTAAGAGTATTAGACGGGATAAACACTTATGTATGTGTACTTATGATAGCATCTATAGCCTAAGGTCCTCTTATCGACATATTAACCAAAATGAACGTATAATCCACCCAACGTTCATAACAACTTATAAAAAGTATTTTTACCATGCAAATGTTATATTGTTTCTCACTACGTTGTTAACAAACATCGTGAAAGCTTAAGTATTTGATTTTTTTCTTATGACGTAAATTACGCTACTCGATTCAACTCTCTCAAACTCCCATTTCAAGCTTAAAGGTTGGTTATTGAGACTTTTACATAAATTTTCTCACACCCTCTCTGTTTTTTCCACTTTTTAAAGATTCTCGCCCACTAATACAAAAATCGTCAAACTAATCATTTGCAATACGAGTTTGTCATTCGGGGTTTTTTTGTAATAATAGGTGTTTTAATCATCTAATGGCATTGAGACACATTTTCCACCAAGAGTTGTGAATTAACACATACGAACCCACTAGCTCGGAAAACCCGGTTTCATTAGTAAAGCGTGTTACTTGTACCATACTAACGTTTGTTGCTTAATCTTACGTATACACATATGTATACAACATGCCAAATAAGATTTTAATGAGAAAAATATAACCGATCGATCTCGTTTAAACGTTGGAAGAATTATGTGATATATTGAGTAAAGACACGTTGAAGTGTATGAAATCCTTGTATGATATCATTTTGTGATCTCAGTTATATTGTCCACTTTCTCCAATCGTAGGATTGAGCGATAAAATCATACGCGGAGAATTTAATTGCTTATTTTTCTACAATGGATAGTGTGGTTGTATAATTAACGATTATTTTATTACATTTTAATCGTCAATATTGTTTGTGATGATTTAGTTGGACGCAAAACTTGTCAAAATTTTCAAACATAACCGTTATAGGTCAACTTACAAAAGGCCATTTATCGGTCACTCCTCCTTTCATAGATATTCATAAAGCTCTTACTGATTTCTTTATGGTTTATGAATACACCTAAGGTGAGAACTTGCGAGTCTAAACATTTATATGGTTAGTGAAACTCTAAAGGTTTTCAAAGTAGCAAGTTTTACAATGATTTCTATTTATTCAGTAACAAAAGTCAAAACATGGTTATAAATTTTCATACAAGAGGTTGATATAAGTTCGTACTTAATAAACTTAATGTATTTTTTTCCAAATGCAAATCTGGATAATAAATCTTTTTATATCATATAAAAGATTCTTAACGTTTTTGTTGACTTTAGTTTTTACAGTTGCAACACGTTTAACAGAAGAAGAATCGTTTATTCTTGTTGTCAAACAAATGGAATGTTTATGATAGATATAACTAGTAAATTAAGTTTGGTGGAGATGTTGTGGATGAAGTGCCTAAAATAGTTAAAACTTAAAAAAAGTTGTTTTTAAAGGTAAAGATAAAAAACATTTTTGATTTAAGATAAACAAAAAAAATGTAAATTAACGACATAAAAAAATAAATAAAGAGCATGAGTGTCTTTTAGTTAATAATATGAAAGAAGACACAATGAGAGTCATATTGTGTTCATAACGTACAAGGTAACCGAAAAAGGCGATTCATTGTAGATTTACAAAAAAAATATCAAAATTAATTTCCAACAAATAAATTGGTATTGATTTTTTTTTTACAAAACTTTGTTTACTATCAACACCTTTAGTCGACACCCTTATTACTCGACATACTATTGTAGTTTGACAACCAATATATTATTCGGGTGCATTGTGTGTTTTCTTGAATTTGTTACTCATAAGCTATTTTTTTTACGTTTTTTGTTTGATGTTGTTATAGTTTCGTTGCACCACATGCACCAGCTGACATAAAATAACAATAATTAGGTCATTGCAATATTTTAATGTCATTATTAATATGATTTTTTGTCATCATTGCTAATGTCAAATTTTCTATGGATTTTTTTATACCTTTTCAATTCTTTAATCATATGTTTTATTTGGAATCCGTATAGAGTACATCCTTCTCACAATCATCCGATGTTTGTGGCCTCGTTCTCATACCATTCATAAGTATAATTTATAAAAAACACGTTTTTCTAAGCATCTTGATCATATGAATTTTGTGGAATTCTAAACAATCTATAGATTGACGAACACAATGTTTATGTTTTGTCCCAATTTGATGGGAGCATGGTTTTTTTTTTCTTGAAACTCTCAATCTTAAAATGAAATTCCTATACTTGATGTCATTTAAAGTCATTATAAAACTAAAAAGGAACCTCTTTTAAATTTACCCATTGTTTCTCTCTTTTAATTATTGGTAATAGTTCGTTGTTTCTCTGATAAACGATCTACATTTTTCATTATTTCATTAAAATCGTAGTTTCGCTACGTATATCATAATTAATCGAGGTGCACCAAAATTTATCAATCTTTGCACATATCATAAATGATGGAAATGTACTAATATTTACTGATATTTATACCATATGAGGTAGGGTGGTGGAAGTCAAAACCAAACATCGAAAATGACGTCTTCAACCTCAATCCCCTAAGGGTGACCAATTTCGAGAAAGATATGTAATAGGTCGTAAGAGGCTACATCCCATCATTCAATAAAAGTGAGACTATTCCCACTTGAAAACCATAGAGGGGGCATCATTTAACACATCGTTACTTTTTGTGCCCTCATTTGTAAAATTTTCATGATTACTTAATGCATGGTGGCCGAGATCATCGGGGTTAGTAACATCTCGCTTTGGGTATTATCTCCATAAAATATCATTTGATACATATATCTTTGTGTCCCCATGGCTCTCACCCTCATCCTCCTCCCCCTCTCTCTCCCCCTCCCCCTCTCCCTCCCCCTCTCTCTTCTCCTCTCCCCCCCCCCTCCCCCTCCCCCTCCCCCTCTCTCTCTTTCTCCCCCTCCCCCTCCCCCTCCCCCTCCCCCTCCCCCTCCCCCTAACTATGTAGTTTACCATAGCGTGGACAATGGAGTAAGACGAACATTTTTGTGGCTCTCGGAGGTCTTTTTATTTTTACCTTAAATGCGGTAATGGTCTCATTTTCTTGGTCCGCGAGATTCCCCTTTTGCGTTCGTTTTCTATCTTGGGTCTTATGCTCCCTTGTGGTTTGAGACCTTTTGTTCCATGTATAGCCCTTGTTAATATTTTATGTTCGGTGTCCAGTGTGCGAACGCATCAATGCCTTTTCACCAATTGAACGTTGTTTTTTCTTGTTCCACCAGTACGGTGACTCCTTCCAAGGTAGTCGCGGTTGAAAAATAAGTACTTAATGGTTTGGGTTCAATCTCCTTATCATATCATTGTAAGTTATCGTATGTTCACTTGTGGTAATTTTGGCATATCATATGGTGTTTTTAGAGGTAAACGTATCGTCTGTACGAATATTAAATAAATTCGTTTTTTCACGATTTTTTTTATTTATAATATGCTGTTTTTGCACAAGGAAACTATACGAGCTTTAATTTTTTCTCATGAGAGGTTTATGATATACAAAATTTGATCGATTGGTTAATATGTACGCGCGTTGTAGTTCGTTATCACACAAGTAAGATTTACGTGTCACAACAAAAAACACCTTGTACGCACGATTTTTTCTATTTCAACAGTTAACATTTAGACACGTTCGTAGTAGATGTCTCAATCCATAATCTTATATAGTCCCTAGGTAACCAAAGTGGGATGGACATATTTTAGGTATCAAGAGTTTCACACATCATTTGGAAAATTGTGTTGAATGTGATATTCGCGATATATCCAAATGTATGGACCCCACATGGATGACGACCATAAAAGCCCCTCTTAATGAGGCGAGTAAAAAACATATAATTTATAATGTCATTTTTACACCATAAGGTGTAATATAAACTAGTTATTGTCACAATTGCTAACAATTTTAATTGGTCATTTGTTTTTCTATGCTTATTGTGACGTGATAATTGTATTATTTGTCTTGAAAAAAACCAAAATGTTGTGGTTTAGTGGATAGACGTAGCTGACCTTACCCAATCATTTCGATTTACTTTCCATAGGAATCTAATTGTTATGGAAATAATGTGGAGGTTATATGGGTTGTACAAAAGATATCGTGACAAACAAAATGTTTAGTTCATTGCTTTTCGATGGGCTCAAAATTACAATATGATTGATATTAAGCAATCTTTGTCGACAACATTATATAAAAAGTCGAACGACAAAACAAATCGAGTTAGTGGCATGCTATAAAAAAATATAACATTTCGTGGTAATGATGATGTATTATAGGTTTTTGTCTTTCTATGGGTCCAACGTCACGTTTCGTTTCACAGCATTTATAAAAAAACACTCCGTTTCGGTTAACATTTTAAAGAACTTTTGAAGTTGTCGTTGAGAGGTAAAAGTTGTTCAAGCAAGTGCTTGATATTTGCGATGGCATATCAACGTATATTATTGTTTTTTATTTTAAAGCAACGATAAACATTTTCTACGCGTGGGGAAACGTATCGAGACTCGCACATTAAATTAAATATGTCTTATAAATGCCATATTTATATATTGTTGTTAATGTTAATAACTATTATTTGTGTAAATTTTATTATTAGTCACAATTATAGATAAATCTCGTAAACACATTTTAATTCAATGGCACATAGCGAGCCACTATGTGACGTAAATTGGTGTATTAACTAAAATAAAATTAAAACCATTATAGTTTGTTAGCTTCAACAGAGTTTGTCGGTAGTTTGTCGGTACAGTAGGGTGGCCCTTTAAGGTTAAAAAACTTATATAAATTGTAGAAACGAGTTGCATCATGTCCACGAGTACCATATTGATCGTATGAAATCTTGGATTTTGTTCCAAGTAATGTTTTTTGTTGTAATGATCAATTTTATGTGTTTAATATACATGCAATTTCACAATCTTAATGACACGGTAGTTCGATATTGTATCGAGGATAAGGGAATTTTGTCACGTAACCTAATTTCAAATTTAAAAAACCGTATGAAATAAGATATGACAACAATTTTTGCAACTTTATAAAGCCTTTCCCTCAAAGAAAATGAAAAATATTAAATATTGACTTGTATTGCTAAAAGCCTCAAGGAAACCCTAAAACTCATTGAAATCCCTACAAAAAACCTAATTAGCCTCAAAACTATCTAGCAAAAGCAAAACATAAGTAGAAAAATGTGGAATCCCCAAATAGAGAAAGTCAAAGAGAATACAAAGTCATAATAAAAAGATAAGATTGTATGTTGGACCATTAAAATTGAAAACGTGCAATGACCCGATTTTAAAACTTTCTAAAAGCGTTACCTACTCATCGTCAAGTTCAATATCGAACTGCGAAAATTCTCAAAAGTGTCAGTTGACTGTAGAATCAGTCTTGCACATGTACTCAAGGTAAATTTACCACATTGCGCCACGAGGCAGCTCTGTCGCGCTGGGCACGTCCGATTTCGACGGTCTGACACGTGGTACAGCTGGTTAGTCGACGCACTTCGTCCATACACCATTTGTCTCGTCGCCTGACTTGGCTATCACGCTTTTGGCGTGGCACTTACTTAGTGGTTCTGACATGGCCGTCTCGATACAGGCACATTCCTTTTGCGCGTGTGAACAACATTTCACATAAAACATTTTCCTTCAAAAGTACAGTCGTGGTCTGTCTTGTATCTAAATAAATTCGTCACCGTACAATACTGTAGTTCCATTGTGCATCAAATGGTGTTGACTCTCTTTTTTTAATTGATTAAAGTTTTGTAATGATTAATTGACGATCATCGCATTATGTGTGGTTGAGCCGTTTAATGCTTCGCTAGGGAGTATGCCAATCTCTTGTCACAGGTGGTAAAGTGTATGCACTAAACTGACCTTAAACAAAAACATAAATAAATATCTAAAATATCTAAATAAAGTTTGGCACGTGAAATGTCAATCATTGAAGCATCCATCGTTACTCTTATCCAATCAAACCGCTTATGATTATCGCGCTAAACTTCTCAGTAAAGAAATTCATGGGAAGTAAAGTAATTTGCGCATCCGAAAAGCTTAATTCTTGTCGCACGTTAAGAACACTGGCTCATGAGCGGCTTCTCTAGGAATCCCTACAATCCATTCTATATTATGCTCGTTTTGTTATGGAGCACTTGTCAACACCACCTTTTTATTTTAGTATTTTACATACAAGGGCTGTCGAATATTCTGCTTTTTTTGTACTATAAATTTTCAGTCTGCCCAAAAACACAAATTTGAGCATCTCTCCACGTCACCATCCAGCAGTGCGCCACCAACCCTCAGATCCCTCCACGAACGTCCGCCAACTCCTCACCTCAGATCGTTTTCAAAACTAGTGTGTCCAAATTCAGGCCGTGCGATCTCATACCTCTCAATCTCTCCCGCTCATTGTCCTCCTTGCTTATCTTACGTGCCTACGTTTCTACCGTTCGATTTCCCGATTGCCTCGACGAAAGTTCTGGATCTACTCCACGTCATCCCCAGGTCCTTTGCTTCGATGGCCGCTGATTTGGCCCTTCTCTGCCCTCTCCGCCGCCAGCGTGTCCTGCCACTCGCTTGTCTCTCCATTCTTTCTCTTTCCTCCTCGGTCGTCGAAAGCTATGAACACACCTGGTTCCGTACAGGCGGGAGGAGTCCCGCTTACCCAGGGACGTCAGCAGGCGTCTGCAAACATGCCAGCCATGGCCGCTGGAGGAAAGCAGCAGCAACACCAGCAGCAGCAACAGCAGCAACAGCAGCAACAACAGCAACAACAGCAGCAGCAACAGCAAATTGGAGCCGGAATTCCTGCAGGAATGCAGCAAGGGACCGGTGAGGATAAGATAAAGGTGGACGAGATGGAATGGAAGTGAGTGATAGAGAAGGATAGGGAGAGGGTGAGTGAGAGCGAAGCAGGGAGGGAGAGGAGAGACGGTAGGCATCAGGCAAATATTTATCTATTTTATGGCACATTGATCTTGCAGGGATGTTTTTAATTTCCTTTTCCTGTTTATCTGCATGGTTTTGAAACTTATTACAATACTTCTTTGGTTCTGTTGGCCAGAATGTTGCTTTGTCTTTGTGAGAGCTGGGAAAAAGTCAGCTTTTTTAAAGATAGGGGAAGGTTACAGACATTAGTTCTTGGATTTCAAAAGCATTTATCCCTATTAGCTTGGATGCGTTTGTATTTTCACTCATGTTTCAAGCTCGGTATCCCATCAATTTACGGGTTTTCAAACTTTTAGTATAGTTCACATGACTTTAGAGACGTATCTCTGAGATTAGAGATACTGCAGAAAAAAAGAAATCTGAATTGGAAGGTTTATCTCTTTTAGAAAATCGCTGAGGAAGGAACTCTGAATTTTTAAAGGAAACTTTTCTTTGTATGATTAAAAAGACTGGCGAATGGGCAACCATATTTGAGAGAGAAACTCTGCATTGATGTAAATGAAGATTGTTTCAATACCGAGAGTCTTTTGTGTGTTTGATTTGCAGGAGATGCTGGAAAGGATGGTCAAGCTCCTTATAATGGCTGGGCCGCGGCAATGGAGGTATGAATTGGGATTATGTTCTTCATGATTTACAACTATAAATGCTTTTTATCTGAATACTACAGCTCTGTGCTCTTGTACTTATCAAATTCCTGCCTGTCAAAGCTGTTCGAATTGTTAAATGCGGATGCAGAAGAATTATGAATGTATGTGCAGGCTGTTTGGCTCGTTTGTCCTCCTGGAACTAAGAACAGAAAATGTGAAAGTTCTGGACTTATCAGTGTATTTGTGTCTTGCTGTTTTCATTTCTGTCCACTTTCAATTTCGATCACAGTTATGCCAACGGGATTTATATGGTCACCTCGTTGGATTTTGAAATTTAGCATTTTAGCTCATTTTATTAGATCCGTTTTTGCTTTTTATTAAAAGTTCCTTCAATTTTACAGAAGATGTAGTGCTACAGCTGGAAGGTTACTGTTAGGAATTAAAGATCATCTTTTCGTTTATGAAAAGCTGTTTATCAAGCTTGTTAAGGATGTGAAATCCTTTGAAAACTGTCATTTTGCTATTTCCAATGGCTTGGAAATGTTTCATTACGAAGGTTCTCCCTTTCTCCCTTTAGTCGGCTTGATTTTCATGCCCACTGTCAAGTTATTTGGACTCCATAATTTTTCTTTTTGTTTTTATTTATGTGAACAGGCTTATTACAAATCAGCACCTCCTGGCCATGGTCACCCCGGAAGCTACTACGGTTCCCCAATGCCTGCACCTTATCATCCGCATATGTGGGGTGCACAGGTGTACACACAGTTCACCACTAAAGAATCTAATGCATATTCTGTTTCTTATTGACGTCTTTGTAACAATGCCTGTGTCCATTGATGATTCTTGTGATAATGTGTACACTGTACTTGTAAAACATTTTTGTGTAAAATATAAGGGCGCTCCTTGTAAATCACATGAACTCTGACTTTCAAACGTGCAAAGCATGTGGTCATATCAGTGGGCATTGACTCTCAAACTTGCATCATTGCTCGGAGGAATTTTCATAGATCATGTATGTACTGATTGTCCATGCTCATCCAGGATGATGGAAAAATGGTGTGTGGAAGTATGTGGAGAGGATGGAATTTTCAGCTGTTGGAACAGGAGCACTCATAAAAATAAATGCTTTTGTTTGTATGTTTCTTCAGCCAATGATGGCAGCCTATGGTGCTCCTCCACCTTCTCCATATGCATACGGAGGAATGTATCCTCCCCAGATTTCAGCCATTGGCAATCACCCTCCACCACCTTCCCCTTACGCCTATCCAAGCACACCGCCACCAGCCTCGAAGGTACTTCTGCTTCTTTTGATTATCTTTTTGAATAAAAATTATTGTTGGTCATATGCAGTTGCTTTAGTTTGCTATTTCACTGGTTTCCAAGGGTATTTACTAGTGTTGGGTATCGAGAACCATTTGCCGATATTCGATATGTATCGAATTTTAGGTACCCGATAATCGATAGATCGTTTCAATATATCGAAAAGGTAAATATCGCGATATATTGCCGATGTATTGTATCGCCAATATATCGAGGCTTTAAAAAAAAAAAAAATGAAATTTTTCACAGGCTTCCAAAGTCACGTGCCTTCGGATAAGGTGACCGTAAAATCTTTGCCGAAAAGAAATACGGTTTTTTCCTGAAAGTCAATGTCTGAGGTACATCGACACTGTACACTTGCGAAGTATACGTACGTAATACGCAAATACGGATTTCCATACGAAAATGGTCGGTTTCCAAATCTTTGACGATTTTTGAGATTTGATCGTCAACTTACGTGGAGCCACTCAAATCAGAACACGTATGTAAAAACTTGTTTAGACGATTCGCGATGTAACCGAGGCCTCTGTAATACATAAATTTTGCTGTCCGTACTATTACAGAGACCTCTTGATGTAACCATACCCTAAATAAGTAGTTATATGAATTACAGAATTAGTACATTTTTTTCGGTTACATTTTGCGGCGTTTAGCTTTTAAGTCACGGAACAAAAATCACGTTGTACGTGGTGTATCAGACAATTTGTCTTTTTCGCTAAAATAACATATTATTATTATATATAAAATATTAAATTTAAAAAAATACTATATATCGCGATAATTTATGTTGGTCTCGGTACTATATATCGAGAATTCTGCTCGATCGATATTCGATATATTGAATATCGAAATTATCGCGATATGTATTTACCCGATACCCAACACTACACCGCCAATCGTTATTAGCGTTGTGTACGCTAATTCCGTCTCGCTTTTTTTTTTTTTTTAATTCTCAAATAGAACTATCCACACTATTTAAAAATAAACCTAATTCCTAATTAGAATAACCGATTTCTTCGAAAATTTCCAAATTCCCAATTAGCGTAAACCACGCTAATTATTCGTATACGCTAAAAAAACTTACACGCTAATAACGATTGGCGGTGTAGTGTTTACTTTTGGTCCTGGAATTTTTGTATGCTGCTACTTTGTTCTTTTTGAAACACTTTCTCGCTGGTTTTTCTGTCCAGTAAACAATTTGGTGTGAGCTCTCGCAATTAATTGTATTCCTCCAATTTACATGTCACCACCTAAACCACACAAAACTGAGGGTACCTTTTTAACAATCGTCATGCGGAAATCAGCGTTGCTGTTTTTGTAGTGTTTACAAATTCTCTTAGAAAAAGCATTTACATTGCAAATGCAAGACTAGGGATTGTCAGCTTTATCGCATTTTCATGGCAAACATGGAACCATGTAGCTTGCAAAAGTGAATTGGTATGTGATTGGTGTGTGGCATTTACTACTTACCACGGTCATTGTACCAATTTTCATTTTTTTTAAATTTCTTTAGAACGATGTTTCATGCTGGTTGCTGGTATGACACTTTTCTGGTATCCATTTACATGGGGAAATTCACTTGATGGGAAACACCGTAAATTTGTTAGAAATGGTAATTATTTTCCCTTCAATCGTGTGGATAGCAAGTGTCCGTGGAGGCCCATCTTTTTTTCGAACCGGCTTTTTCATGAAAAAAATGATTTTGTCATCGTACCATTTCCAGCCAGAGCAGCCAGAGCAGCCAGAGCAGTCTGTTTTTTCAGGATACTGAATTTTGTAACTGCGTTATTTATTAGTCAATGGAAGAAATGTAAAAGTTCATTTTTATGACTGCAATTGTGACTTCAAATCTGACTTAAGGTTTTTCATGGCTGCAGGAAACAACAGATATTGTGGCTGCTGGTGCACCTGCAGTGGCGGCATCAACTCCCCCTCCTCTTCCTTCGACTGGCGCACCTGCTGGACAGGAGGGGAGTGGAACAGATGCTTCAAGTGGAAGTGCAGGGGTAAGAACCAAGCTTCAAAAACCGAAGTGGAACGGTTAATGCATTAAGGATAAATCTGGGAAAGCATGGGAATCTGGTGGCAGTGAAGAAAGAGTTTTGAGTTGAAATGAATCACGTTCTTTGCACGAAACAACTTCAGAATATGAAGCTGGATGATCTATCCACACGGTTCCATGATCTTAATTATCTACTTGATTTTATTCAGGGACAAGGAAAAGGTGGAATACGACGAAATAAGCGAAGCTATGAGACGCTGACAAGCAGCGAGGGTCTTCCTTCTATGGCTTCTCCCCCAGCTGGCAGTGGGGCAGGACAATATGCATACACTCCTGAGTTGTGGGTGGGAGGTCAACTAGCTCGAAGCCAAAGCTCTGGAGGTCTGAGTGCTGACGTACCTGCATTACCATTTCAGGTAGATTCTTACAGCCTGTACATTACTGAAAGGGCGTAGTTATTTAACACCTCACAGTTTATTCATTTTGTTCTTGGATATTTGCATCTGTTTGTGTGAATATACTATTTTAGAACATGTAGTTGACTTATTTCTTGGATGGTCTAGGTCACATTTTTTGAAGGCTTCTATTACAGCAACTGTTATTAACTGTGCATTGATAACTGACTTGGGGTATTGAAAGGATTAAGTCTTACACCTTTTTGGCGTGAATCAGTGGATCTTTGGGGCTTTGTTTGCTAGACATTCTTATGTCTGTTGGCGTTGATCTGCTGCAGTTGGTTGATAAGTGATATTGTCAGACAAAAGTTGATGTTAGGGAGACCACGATTGGGTTATCTGCAGGATGAACGTGAAGTTAAGAGACAGCGTCGCAAGCAAAGCAATCGAGAGTCTGCTCGACGTTCGCGATTGCGAAAGCAAGCTGAGTGTGAAGATCTTACCACGCGTGTGAACACTCTAGCGACAGACAACGCTGCACTCCGCACAGTAAGCCTATGTAGAGCCGGCTGGGTTCATAGAGTGACAAGGCAGGTGTGAGGGAAATCATTTGAGGCAGAAAAAGGCATGGGGTGTGGTTGATTGTGAGGGAAACCATGCGTGGTGTGGTTTTTGTGGCTGTTGTGGCTATACACGATTTGAATGTAGTGGTGGTGATATATTGATTTTCCACTTTACTTGGGCTTGCAGTATGGATCTTTGGAGCAAGTGTTTTAGAGTGGAATACAGCTGTGTTTAATTACTCGTTAAATTGAAATCTTCCAGTTGTGGGTGTCTGAGTCTGAATAGAAACGGGATTGGTCTATCTGATGAGGCTACTTTAAGGGTCAGTAGACTTATGCTGTCCAGTGTTTGTGTGGAAATGCAGGAATTGGTGCAGCTGCAGGAAAGATGTAATTTGCTCAATGCACAGAACGGAGTGCTGGTTGAAAAGGTAGGATTTCAGTTTACCTTCTATTTGTTTCTAATTTTTTTTAAATGTTGTTTTATTCCTTTTTTTCGCTCTAATGATTCTTTCCTGGAAAAGCAATGGTGCAGCATTTAGCTGGAGCAATGCAGAGAGAATATATTATAATGGGATTAGCTCACTTTTTAAGGGTGGACGATGTTGAGGTCTCCTTGAAGTAAAGAAGATTATTGGGTTATGATCTGTTTTTTCTTGATGAAAAATCTCAAAAGCTGGCGATTCTCAGTAGACCTCCCAAACTGCCTCGTCATACTAACTTGATTCACTAGACATTGTGCAGAAGTCAATTCCCTAATGAAGATACTAAAGAAAAACCAAATTATTTGTCATTTGAGGGGATCTGATGAAAAGCTTGTGTGATGTATGTGTGTGGGTTTCCAGGCTCGAGCAGCTGGAATTCCTTTGCCGTCTCAGCCAATCAGAGGGCCTAAGGAGGATACTAAGGAAGTAAAAACAACAGCCACTGGGGCACAGGGCCAGTCGTGGAGTAGGGGACCTGGAGATTCATCAGATAGAGTGGATAAAAGAGGGGATAGGGATGTTGGCATTCCTCACGGAGATGGAGGGGAAGAGTCTCCTATGACAGGAGAAGCTGTGGCAGATTGGGCCAAGCCGCAGGAGGGTAATACTGTTGCCGCTTCAGCATAATCGGAGTTTGAAAGTGTTTGCGACACCATGATTCGATTTTTCCCGCGTAGGTCTTTTTTAAAGGGACAGGGTTATGTGCTTCACAGGATGTTCCATGTGGGAAGGGAATCGAGGAAGAGACAGTGCTGCAGGAGAAGCTGTGGAATAATGTGGAGCCAAGTGTCATCTTGACTCCTTGAGGTGTGAAAAGACTGTCACAGTCATTATATTGTGGACAAATGTGAGGAAAGGAGAATCATTTTGCGCATCCTTGCATGAATTCAATGGAGAGCTTTGTACAAAAGATAGTTACTGTATATTTTACGAGGGTTAGTCTTTAGTAGTGGGCTTTAGTTGGCATGTCTTTTGCCACGAGTATAAAAAAGTGATATAGCAGCTCTTAGAGATCCTGCAAGACGGACGACATAGTTGGCCCTAAAGCAAATTACAGGCTGATTTCGATTAATCTTTGATGGTATAGAAAGCTTTAGGGAAAGCATGTGTACTGTTTTGGTACATATAAATGGTAGACTTAGGTCGAGACTCTACATGTAGAGGTAGCAACTTTATTCCACTAGTGATGGCAGTTATGTGGCTTTAGCTTTGTGATTAAAATATATTGGAGGATCGTGTACCTGGGTCTAATTAAGGATGGTTGAATAATGCCAGGTTGTTGACAAAAAGTGTTTCAGTTGACTGATGTAACTTTTTATTTGTAGTTGTGAAATCTTGCACCTGAATGATGGTAACAACAAGACTCTTTTAAGGAAATTGATGATGATCAGACATCTGTACTTTCAGAGTGTGATTTTTTACTAAATCAAAACGTCTCTGTGTATCCGGTGTACAAAAAAAAAAACAGGAACGAAGTTACTGAAGTACACGAAGACACAGGTAGGCCCGTTTGAGGAAATAGTCTGTTGCTTGTTCTAATACTTTGGCTGAATGATAGCAATTCTTGCAGCATTTGCCGGGCCCGTTTGCAAAACGTTGTGTGGTTGTTTCAAGATTTTGTTACGACTGATGCGGATGCAAGCCTGAATTCCTTAAAATGATATCTTACCAATTTAGTCAAGTGTTAGTTGAAGTTACCCTGCAGTTTGCAGACAGGAAATCCCGCTCCTGGATGCTGTTACTGTTTTCGTACACTTCAGTCTGCCATGTAACCAAGGCCTCACACTCGCAGCAACCCTAACAATAATAATATGGAATTGATTATGGCAGTGACTGTTTTGGTTGCGCACAGTCACGTCATTTTGTCAATAGGGAATTGATCATGGCAGTGAGTGTTTTGGTTGCGCACAGTCACGTCATTTTGTCAATAATCGTACGTTTGAAGTACACATTGGTACAAGTAAAGTACCGTTGAGTCTAAATTTGACGGTCAATCAATTGGACAGCTTTGACTTCCAAACTGTTGTTTCAACCGCTTAAACTTTTGCCGCGCTTGCAAACGTCGACCGTCATAATAAAATTAGCAATTCACACGGCCGGTGACGTTTACGGTAACAAAACTGCGGCAACCACATGTAAATAAAAGTGTTGCATACAGTCACTTTTTGTCGTTACGTGAGCTCCACGGTGAGAGCACGTTGAATATTATTAGCATAGCCGCAAAATTGAAATTTAGGATAACGTTCCTTCAAGCGAAAAGTGGGGAAGTTTACAAAAATCCGCGACTCTCCGTACCAAATCGTACCGCCTATTTTGTTTTTATATGAAAAACAACATTACAGAGAATCTTGCGGATACTCTCCGAAGGTTTGGGAAATAATACTGACCTCGGATGTTCATCTGCGAGGCATTCGCTTCGCTTCATTTTTTTCTGTAACAATCAGCTACAGGAAAAAAATAATCATGACACGCTGGACGATTAAGCTACGTATCATTATGTAAAACCAATGGAAAATCTTAAGATTTGCAACGCGCTTTCCAAAATAAAACCGAAATAAAAACGAATTTTCGTAACATTCCTTCATCACGCTATTTTAGATAACTCTTGTTTGTCACACTATTTCTCAAATGACTTTCGTTATGTTCAAAAACAGAAACCCTGAAAAATGAGCTGGCGTACAGACTGGCGTCTGCAAAAAGTATAAAAGTACTGTCGAAGTACGCAAGTACATGGTATTTTTTATTCTTTGGAAAAGTCTTTCGATGATTTTCTCCGCAACTGTGCTAAGAAAGCTTTTGAACCAGTGGTCCATGGAGTCCTCCCCCAAATCTTATCGATGCTTTTTACCGTCAACGTGTATCAGTTGCCCTTCAACGAGCTCAAGCTGCAGCCCTTCTCCGTCGAAGCACGGTGGCGGATGATAGGCAGGGCCACCCAGACCTTCCTCCTCAAGATCCAATCCACATCCGCGATCTTCGGGGGTGTGGAATTTAGCTTGTTAGGGTTGTGGGGCATCATGTAGAGTGCATTTTTTCTTTTTTGTCTAGTCATCTTTGGTATTTTGTTTAGTCTTGCCAGTTGGTCCATTGATTTTGGTTTCCTCATTTGTTTGTTTTGTTTGTTTTATTTATTGTTAGCTCTTGTAGTCTTTAAATACGCTTTTTCTTTTTTTAACCCCCTTTGTACTTTGATGGTTTCTCCGTCGTTCTTTCTGTAATAAAGTTTTTCTTAACATGGTACGCAAGTGAAGATTTGAAGTTAAGTTTGACGGTGCTAAAAATCTGAAAGATTTTCACTATCGGATAGTAGCTTGCATCGCGCCAGTCGGTTTATAACAGGTGGATTACAGACTCTACGTGATGGAACCGGTCTGTAGAGTTGGTCGTACGATTACAGAAACGTATGATGGAACTTCACCCTTAGTCGTACAAAACGTTTTTCATTTAATTTCAATCGATATTTTTACGCTGGTTCGTTTTGTTAAGGTGTACAAAGTTATAGTTATAGTTGTAGTTGTTATAGTTTTGTACACTATAACAAAACGAACCGGCGTAAAAAATATCAATTGAAGTTAAATGAAAAAATGTGTGTTGCCATGCGCGAGGAAATCGAGCCACACTATCTACGAATCAACATTTTTACATTGATAACGAAATTTTGTTTCGTGCGTTTTAATATTTCCGTACAAGACTTACAATACTTCAGTTTAAAGAGGTTTCGTTTCAATTTGCGTCTAAATTCAATGTAACGCTTATACGACTAAATTTCAATTTTGCGGTTAAGTTAATATCCAATGTGCTCTCACCGTGGAGCTCACGTAACAAGAAAAAGTGAATGTCTGCAACACTTTTATTTACATGTGGTTGCCGCAGTTTTGTTACCCTAAACGTTCGCCGGCCGTGTCAATTGCTAATTTTATTATGACGGTCGACGTTTGAAGCGCGGCAAAACTTTAAGCAGTTAAAACAATTTTTTGAAAGTTAAAGCTGTCTAACCGATTGACCGTCAAATTTAGACTCAACGTTTCTTTACTTGTACCAATGTGTTTTTCAAACGTACATTTTTTGGCAAAATGGCGTAAGTGACCGTGCAAAACCAAAACAGTCACTGCCATGATCAATTCCCTAATAAAAACATAAGACGTATAACATGGCGTAAGAAAAGCACACTGTTGAAAATCTGCTATTTACGTACTCTTGCAAACAGCTCTGACAAGTCAGCTTCAGTGCGTGACAAAGTTTTAAGAGCCTAATGTGTTGCATGTATAAGTGGACAGCAAGCTTGGACTTCCAAAACGACAAACACACAAGTAGCTTTATAGTGGCCATCGCGTACGGGTGAACCTCCATCAGGTGAAAAATGAGGTTCATCATTGGAAAAAGTGCATTTTCGTACAAGACCAGCTCATTTTCATACAAGGTCGTATTGTTTTTTTTTATGTATAAAACATGATTATTGGAGATTCGTCAAGATTCTCCAAACTTTTGAATGAAATTTTTGACCGTCCGATTTTGAGTTTTCGAAGCAAACGCTCCTTCTGTCCAGTGTGTGGCAAGTCTCCTATACAATCTTTAAGAGGACACTTGCCAGATACTGGACGTGTCTATTGGTACACTTGGAAACAAAAAGGTATCATCCACAACGGACGAGTGATGACGACCTCACAATTGCCAAAGACCACGTGCCTTCGTACACAGCGGATTTGAAAACGACGAAAAATTATTTGACGTAGGATATCTCTCTGACGACACTTTTCCATCGTGGAAAGGACTTTGCGTACATATCATAATGGCAAACGATAAAGTACAAATATTCAGTTTGAAAATGATTTGGAAACGGTTGGTACAACGAAATAACAAGAACATACAAATTGTACATTCGCGTAGCGTTGTTAGATATATAAATCTGCGTTCGTCGTACATACGCCGTTTAAGTTTTGTGCTATTCGAATCTTTTAATATTCGCGGTCGGTTGAACAAGATCCTACGTGGTTCCAATCCCAATCCAGCACGTTAGCAATTGGTGCCTCGCTGGCACAACCTGATGGAGAAGTGATACAAATATTACTGCCAGTAAACGTCTCCGTACGATTACTGGAAATGCCTGATGGAGGTTCATCATAACTATTATGGACCAAAAAGACACTTTCAAGAAAGACGGCTAGCTTTTACGTGGTGTGTTTAACTATCTGTTTTTTCTTAATGTTTTCATCTAAAATACAATTTGCAACGCAAAAGTCGCTTGCTGTACGATAAATTTGTCACAAGTGAGCACGCCGTCACAATGTTCACAAAACCCTAAAAATCTACAATGTTAGAAAAGACTAGACGTCCACAACCGTCGCTATTTCTGTAGACGTGACCAATTGTCGCAAGATTTGTAGTCTACTACAACCGTTTTTACACACGCTTGCAATCGTCACGGCTCAAAGTAACGATTCCATTGTCGCACATAAAAAAGATAAGATTCTATTATCAAAACAACGATGGTCAAATTACAAAATTTGAAATGGAACATTGTTCACTACCATTAAAGGCTACAATTAGAAAACCCAAAAGTAATAACAAAACTTACAAAAGCTAGTTAACACCAAGAGCAGGACATTGAAAGCAAAAAAAACAAAAACAAGTAGCAAAACCAAACTATAAGAACACTAAAAAACCACGTTATATATGAACTCCAAAGGACAAAATGGGTCATCGACCCAAAACCTAAATCAAGTCTACATTGCTTGAGAACGTCAAAGGGAGATAGCGATACGTTGGCATTAAAACGTTGTCATGAGAGTTGAGGAAGTGATTTCATGTCATCTAACTTCATAAAACCGTCCAGCGCAATCACGGATGAAGTCGACGTAAGAAGAGTCCAAGTTCTGAAACATCTCCAAAGCAAATGGGAGGACATTGTCAAATGGGTCAAGGTGATTGTAATGTCGTTCTTTAGAGGCCGTTGCATCTAGAGCCGCAACAGTAATATGTAATGTCGGAATATCGCATCCTGTAGGGTTGGTGAGTACTACATCTCTTACTATAATCTATACGATTTTTGAAAACACAAGATCCATGTGAGGGCCATGTACACCCCTAAATTGAGAACGTCGCAAGAGGTTATGTGACACCTCACGTTTAATTGTTTTTCTTACTTCACAACACACTGAAAGCGGTTGCATCTTGAACAGTACGTTCCCCACCGTGTGGACAACGTAGCAAATGGACGCATTACTCATTGATAGATTGGCCATAAAGGCAACGAGGCTTGCCCATGAGCACATTGGAACGTCGTGCGAACTACACCGTGTACCACTATTAGTGTTATTGCTTTTTTTGCCAATTAAATCATTTTTTGTCCAATACATTTGTCGGATTTTCAATTTGAGACAGTCAATCGGAAGATAATAACATTACCTTTCAGTCTCAACCGTTATAACGACAATCCAACATGTGTGTACGTAAAAAAGATGTTCGAGGAGACAAAAAAAACATTAACGATAATAGCAATTGACAATGTAGTACGTAGAATCTTCAGTAAAAAACTAAGTACCACTTCAAATTTCCGGTTACACAGGCTCAGCCATTTATACAATTTAGGCGTACTCCTGCATACCAATTCACAAACTGAGGATATTTCGGGTGATTTTTTTGTGGTTATTGTTGGAACCGCGGTGTTTTCGCTGTCCCATGAAATAAGGTGACCCAAAATATGGCTTTTTGAAAGTTAGAATAGTAAAATTGCATTGTAAATCTATATTAATTTAGAGAAATTGTTAGAGTTAATAAAAAAACAAGTGTTATTAACTATTTAATGGGTTCGAGGGCTTGACGATAATAAACTTTAACCTTACTTTAAACAACCAACACTAATTTGGATGCACACTCCCATATTGTAACCGATATAGTTTGTGTGCACATTGTCAACGTTTGAACATGTGAGAGCAAGTTCACACGGTTTTTCCCCGTCTTTATCAGTATATAAATAAGGGAACATTGTTAGCCTTTGGAGAAACCCTTACATAGGCGTCGTGTCTGTCTCGATTTATTTCTGTCACACGCAGTACAGACGGCTGTACCGTTAGCGTTGTCGTGTGTGGCGATACACATCGAGACCGTACAGCTGGCACAATGTGACGTTGCCGTGCGTCGCGTTACAAACCGCCGTACGGATGGCATGATGTAGAGTTGCCGTGCGTCGCGGTACAGACCGCCGTACGGCTGGCACAATGTAGCGTTGTCGTACGTTGCGGTACAGACCGTCGTACAGCTGGCATGATGTAGCGTTGTCGTGCGTCGCGGTACAGACCGTCGTACGGCTGGCATGATGTAGCGATGCCCTGCGTCGCGTTGCAGACCGCCGTACGGCTTACATGAAGTACACCTTGAATCGTTATTAGCGTTTAGAAAATATTATTAGTGTAAAGAAAAAAATAGCGTCATTCATTATAATTTAGTGCCAGGAGACGTGGCGGATTATGGTCCACGTCCTTAAATACTGTAAGTTATTGTAATGTCAAAATTTTGGGGTGCCGATATAGCGTACATAAGGCTAATAACGATTCACGGTGGAGCGTTGCCGTGCGTCGGGGTACAGACCGCCGCACGGCTGGCCAGAGGTCGCAAACGGTCAACCGAAACCATGATCGACAATTAACCGACCGCCCGCGCCGGATCTGAAACGGATTCAGTTGCCAAATTTTGGGGGCCGAGCGGTCGCGGTCGGTTGATTCACCATAAAGAAAAAAAAGTTTGTTACGGTCGGTCAAGCAAAAAACGAAAACAAATGAAAATTTTGTACTGTCCATACAATCTAACATTATTGTACTTTGTACTCGTTGGTGTCGTGGAAGTACGTGACATCATGATTAGCGTCGCAAATATGACACGGTAGTAACACTTCATTTCCCAAATCTTAGGGAACGCGACAAATTGTAATTATTGGCTTATTCATACGTCGTGAAAAACTAATAATTTTTTTTTTTTACTTTTTCAGTTACGGGCGGGTACGGTTAATCGCGATAAATTTCGGTTAACTTTTTTTTTCGTAAACGTATGTCGATTAACGGTTAACAATTTTGGAGCGTGACATAACCCGGTCGGGCGTCGGTTACTCAGATTTTGAAAAAAAAAACGGTTGTTTCGGTTATGTAAAATTTGGACTTTTGCGACCTCTGCGGCTGGCACAATGTAGCGTTGTCGTGTGTCGCGGTACAGACCGCCGTACCGCTGGCACAATCTAAATTAGACAACAGTCCCCGGTACAGACTATCTGCAGTACCGCCCCCTAAAAAGGCGTCGGTAAAACTTAAAAGTAAGTGCGGTCCGCCAAAAGTGGTGCATAGCGTGCAGATTGCGGCAAGCTCAAACCATAAATGTCCCGTGCACATAATACGCACGAAACAAAAGCGCGAATACTACGCACGATATGCATTTAACGATGGAACAAATGTTGTAAAATGCGTATCTGACTATGTAGCAATACATTTCCGTACATTTCCTGACAATGTCCGTAAATTTTCGCACCTTTTAAGGTTATTTAAGGGATTTTTAGGGCTTTAGAGTACATTTAATCAAATTCCGTATGTTTTAGTATAACTGCCCCACATTTTTCATGCATGTACGTACATCGTCCTCAATTTCCGTACCTTTTAGGGTTATATATTATAGGGTTTGTAGGGTACATTTTTGTACATTCCCGTATATCCGAGTACAGTTGCGCTACACTTTTCGTACAGTTACGTACGGTGGTCATACATCTTTTTACATATTATGGTAATTAAAAGGGGGGTTTTAAGGTTTTTAGGGTACATTGTTGTACATTCCTTTATATTTGAGTACAAGTGCCAAATATTTACCATACCATTAGGTTTTGCAAGGTACACTGCGAATCGTAATTAGAGTAAATAAAAAATTAGAGTAAAAAAAGAGAAAAGATAATTAGAGTTATTAACTCTAATTTGTGTGATATATTTTTTTCAAAAAGGAATTTACTCTAACTTATATAAGTATTATTATTTAACGCACTAAATATATCCACTGTAAATTAGGTATTCGTACAAAATTTGACAAAACGTATAGTTTATCGTCACTATGACGGTTGCTCTACGCGGTTTATTAAAACACAGTTACATGATAGCGGCCTGTATCAAATCATTATTTGTATTTTTTTACTTAATAAAGTACAAATTTGCACGGTCAAACACCGACCGTACGCCACACTATTTAAAACGGAATTGTAATGGAGTTATTAACGCTCGTTCAAAAAGTACCTTAAAAAATGTAAAGAATAATTTAGAATAATGTACTCTATTTATGGTGATAGAGTCAAAGTTTGGGGTGACGTAATTAGCGAATATTACTCTAATTACGATTCGTGGTGTACACTTTCTGTGTATTGGCGTACACTTCTGTTAATATTTCGTACATTTTAAGATTTTTTAAGGATTTTATATGATTACGCTTTCCCTACGATTTCGTACATGCTCGTACATCGAACACTGAACAAATTTTACGAAAAAGTATAAAAGTCTTGAATACTACGTAAAAATCGGAGAAAAATCCAAATTCGTACGAATTAGACTACTAGGGCTCAAACCATTTAATCGGAAAAAACTCTATACAACCTTAAACACACACAACACGAACTTTGCCCGTGTAACGGGCATTAATTTACTAGTAACCATAAATAAACATGAGTACAATTTCCCATATCTTCACACTCATCGACGCCGTTATGTGACAAATTTGTTTGTGTGTTTGTATGAAATTACGAGCATTTTTAGTACGGATTGACACATTTCACACACTAAACTCTTTAAAAACTAGCGTTCATTATCGGTGGCCATTTGACGGTAACCGATATGCCTCTTTTTTGGCCTACCAATATTCGATTATTGGAACGATATATTTATACCAGTGTTATCGCGATAAAAGCCGATATTATATGTTTTTTATCTTGATAAAACCCGTTTCATATTTATCGACGATAATTGAATTATTCAAACTGTACAATTGTGTGGTGTATTCCACTTACGGAACAAGTTGTCATACATAGTATGCCACGCTATATACAGTGAAAAATATAATACAATATAATATAAAGTACTATTATATAGCGTACTATGCCGATAAGGATTTTTTTAGTCCCGGAGCGATATATCTTGACCCCTCACTCTTTGATAACCGTTGGTATCGGTTTTATCGCGATAAGTCTTGACCCGATACACAACACTAACAGAAACAGTCCAAATTAAAGTGACACTATTTATACCATAAGTCCATAACCATATATACCATACCTATATTAGCCTAAGGGTAAAATATAATGATTTATTATATTTTAGGTTCGAGGGTCAAAATTTAGGGGCGCCGAATAAGTGTTAGTGTTTATTAGTGTTATCAACACTAGTAGCGATTCACGGTGCAGCGTGGCGAAATCTGGGCCTGGCCTGGCGGCATTGAGGATACGTCCCCATGTATTAAAGTATCGACTTTAATATGTCGTTTTCACCGAAAACACAATCCCGTACGAGAAATTAGGCGTACAAAAAAATCAATTCTCTAAAATTACAACAAACCTCAAGTCGATACTTTGAATGTACTTCATGTATGTCGTCATGTGAACGCATTTTAGCGTTTTCCTTTTTTCGACCTCCGGGCAAGAGAATCCAGCCCGTCAAAAAACTTCATAAAAAATCACCTCGCGACCTGATCTTAGAGAAAGTACCACCCAAACAACGAATGAAAAATTACCCACGCACGCGCCACACGAGTGGGAAAATTTTAGGACGAGGGAGAGTACTCGCTATTTTTCTCCCTGCCCGTCTCGTGCATGTACAAAAAAGACGAGGATGTACGAAAGAAAAATCTGCAGGAGTCTCGGACCTCCAATTTCATTCACGGGTCCTCGGTAGAATTTTGCATCGTCGTCGGCTCTCCCCTCTCCCTCTCACACTATCACTTTTATCTCGCACTTTTTAGAACGAGGCACGACAAAACTGGTATGAAATGAAAGACATCTGAAAAAAAATTATTTCGACTACCTTTATGTATATGTTTATGGCAAGTAGAGCGATAAAAGTAGAGAAAACGAAATCGGGTATCCATGGCCGAAAGTTCTTGATTCTGTGACGTCACAAGTGAGCGTGACGTCACAATGTTACAAAACCCTAAACATCTGCCATGTCACAAAATTACAAAAATGTAGAGGTCTACAACTGTCGCTGTTTTTGTTGGCGTCACCAATTTCGTAGTCGTCGTCAACCGTCACAAAGTTGTACCAACGTCTACAACCGTCACATTTCAAAGTTCCGATTTCATTTTCGCACATAGGGACCCGGCGCATATAGACGCTATCCATGGTTTTGATCTTTAGTTGGGCGTAGTTTGAGGCTTTAACGATCGGACGGTCGCTGATGAAAGTAGCGATCTAAGAAGATCACATGGAAAGCCCGTAACACAACTTACGCTAAAGGCGGCCTACAAAAGGCCTACCAAAAAACGCCTACTTTTGAACTATGCTTTCCGTTTGTAGATTCTTTTAAGATTTTCAGAATCTGGACTCTAACCTATGTGGCGCCAATCATAATTGGGGAAGGTTCGTTACTGGCCCGACAAAATGGAGCAGACTTCCAGTAAACGCTGTCAGTAGACTTGTCCGTACATTTACTGGGACCGCCTAATGGAATGTTACCCTAAATCCGGCCTGGCCTTGGCGGCATTGTGAGTCATTGAAGCCTTTAACGCTGGATGTACGGATTTTTCTCTGTTACCAAAGGACGAGATTTATGCACCTTCGAAATTGCCACGAAATTCACGTCGAATTGGAGACTTGCAAAGCGAAGGCTGCAAGTGGCTCCCAAGAATATTGGAAGTTATAGATTTGCAAAGGATTCAATAAAATATACGTTCACACTTGATTATGAAGCAGGAACTGTAAAGAGTGTTTGCCTAGCTTACATCATCATCACCATAAATCTTTGTCTATGTTTCAGATTAGTCGTATATGTCGTTCAAGTATCTAATTTTTCAACATTTCTTGTAAAAACTTATGTTGTCATTTCAAATTCTCAATGTGTTCAGATCTTTCACGCATTTTTAGTTTTCACTCTAAACGTACGCTCTGCTTTTCTGTCCAATTGTAAGATCCAAACCTGGATTTATGGCAGTAAACGGAGTCGATGGATTGATTCCTATGTTCACTTAACACGATTTTTTTGAAGTAATGTTAGAACTTTGACTCAGTTTTCCAATTAAACCTTGAACTCGATTCAAAGACTTACAAATTGGATTGCTTCCCTCTGGATTGCGTAATACATGGTTGAGAATTGTCATCAGCATGCTATGTTTCACAATGACAAGATAAACTGTGGCCAAGTTAACAATAAACAGGATGGTATGCACATAGGCACACAGATTATTCGAATCTCAATGCATTTCTTATTCGTTTTAATTTTCCTGCCATTCGTCCTCGGACAGCATATGGAAAGTCTTCAATTTTTTCCGCATGCAAAAATTACCTTTCTCAATCCATACCTGGAAGATATATAATAGGCATTGATGTAATAAGGACATTGTTTTATTTTGGTTCTCACTCGGTGATGTGCCCTGTCTGCCGATGTTGCACTAAAAAAAAAAATGTATTTTCAGTTTCTAGTAAAATTTGTTTGACTTTGTTGGAGATATGCATTTATGGGATGTAAAGCAAGGGAGCCTTTCATTGAACGTTTTTTATTTTTATTTTGAAAGGAAGGGCCAATTTTCTGCTTTCACCCTAGCTTATGGCAATTATTCTTTCATCACAAACTATTTGCCAGTGGCTATTTTGTATCTTTTTGAAAGTTGAATTCATTTAAATTTTTTAAAGGAGATGGCTTTTGCAGGTCAGTATTAAGTCAATGATATGATTTTTGCCCTTTCCACATCTCGACACACTTCCTGTGCCAGTGCTCATGTGAGCTAGAGCAACTTCTGTTGATGATGTTCTTATGACTATCCGAAAGTACGCTTTTCCCAAGCCAGTGTCCTTTTTGCAAATGGATTTTGCAGCCTTCACATTTAGGTGTACCTTGTTATGTCAATATAAGAGATGACTGAGCCTACATTGCCTCCGATGGCAAAGTTCAATGGTGTTGTGGTTGCCGGAACATTTGATCGGCTCCATGATGGTCACAAAAAGCTTTTGAATGCAGCGCTTTTGTTGGCAGCTCCAAAAGCCCGGCTTGTAGTGGGCATTACAACTGAGGCTTTGCTAGGAAATAAAGTCCTTTCTGAGGTGAGCTTTCTTCGTTACCATTAGGGGAGGTTGGGCAGAAATATGCAAGCAATGTCATGTGAAGGTGGTCTTATAACTGCCTCATCAGGCATGCTCTGGCAACCGATTTCTTAAAATACTGTCGTGCCATATTAACAAATAATACATCGGGTGAACGGCGGTGCACTGAAATGTAGTTATCTTTGGGAAAGATGAAAGGAATCCTGTGTGACAGAGTCGTGATTGTGTTTTTGAGAATGCAATTCACTTCTCTCCACATTAATTTAGCCAGTCATCTTAAACTTCGAGTTCTCTTCTGTAGATCACAAGCCTGCTCTACTTTTAACATACTCTGGCCAGTAGACATATATACATGGAAGTTGCGGTGGTTTCTGAGGCATTTAACTGTCTATTTGTTATGTGCTACAACCTACTATGCTTTTTGCAGCTGATTGAATCATATGAGGAGCGCAGTAATGCTGTTGAGGCCTTCTTGAGAGCATCTGGGCAAGAACTCAACATCGAGCTTGTGCCCATTTCCGAAGTTGCCCCCAAGGGAGGTGCAACTGATCCCGGCTTGGAATGTATTGTCGTCAGTTTTGAAACAATTTCCGGGGCAGAGGCCCTTAATCAGAAGAGGCTGGCGAACGGCTTGAAATCCCTTCAGGTTTTTTCATCGACTTGATTGCTGTTCGCTTGCTGTTGAGAATTTTGGACTGCAAGTCGAGGAGCTTGTTTTGTACGTTTCAAAGTGTTTTTTGTGTAGAGAATTTGCCTTGCTACCAGCTGTACTAGCAGAGGATTTTTTGCAAAACCTAAAAAAAAAAAAAACTGACCACGGACCTGTGGCAGGTTATGGTTATAGACATGGTGGAAGAGAAAGGGGCGAAGGAGGGAAAGAATTTAAGTTCGACTTTGCTTCGTCGACGAACTCTTGGCACTTTCATCCAGAGGTGTGCTAACTTTTTTGCATAATTTAATGTTTCCTCATGTTTGTGTCACTCAGTTTTTCTAAGCAAACGGTCTACAAGTTCTCTATATTTTTGGATTGATTGGCCTCAGAAAGTTGTATAGTCATTTTCTGTTCGTTTTTTCTTATTTGCTCCATTTTTGCATGGAATCAATCGGATTCGTGAAGTCCCTAATTGCTTACCTGTAAGTCTTGCCTCATAACTGTGTTCATGGGCTGGCCGTTTCTTTCTTTATCCTAAAGCCGTTCTTGTTTTGCTGTCATAAAAAGTATTGTAATAGCAGCGGAGTCCATTTTTCTAATATAGTTTCTTCACCTTTGCTGTCTGTATTTTCTTATTCGTACGTTATCAATCTTATGTCACAGTGAGGGGAAAGAAAAAAAGGGCCTACAAGTTCCTGTTCAAAACAGCCCAGGATTGCTGAGAGATATACACTAAAAGTTAGACATGTCAATTGATCACATTGTAGAGGAAAATTTTATTTTGCTTGGGCCCTTTTATTTCTGCATTTTTTTCAGTTCTTTCTGTAACGACAAACTTGTGACGACTTGAATTGGTGTTGTTTTTCCATCATCAGGTCTGGAAAGCATCGGCTTAAGAGGGGCCCTTTGACTGTTCCTCCCTTCATGGTTGGTCTCACAGGGGGAATAGCGTGTGGTAAAACTTCTGTTCGTGAATTGCTGAAAAACCTCGGAGCTCACACTATTGACTGTGATGCTTTGGCGCACAAATCCTATGAGCCCCATACTCCTACATACAGAAGTCTGGTTGAAACCTTTGGGACAGGGATTCTAAAACCTGGTGGGTTTTGCTGGAAAACTGCCCAAAATTTTCATAGATAGGAGGTTTTGGAAATGATCTGATTCGATGCAGAGATTGGTTCCTCAAGTGAGGTTGACTTGCTATCTTCCAAGTAATCCGGTTCTGCATGACTTGTCCTTGCCCTTCTAGTTAATAAGTACCTTCAACTGCTTACAAAAATGTTGGGTTTTTTAAGCAGATGACACGATCAACCGCCCTGCTCTTGGGAATATCGTATTTAATGACTCGCAAGCCATGGACAAACTTACTTCTATTGTATGGCCAGCTGTAAGGAATTTAGTGGTGGAGGAGAAGGAAGCACTAGGAGAGGAAGGAGTGCATCTGTGTGTTGCCGAGGCAGCACTCATGTTGGAAGCTGGGTCCGATAAAGAAATGGACGAAGTTTGGGTGGTTTTTACCTCAAGAGAAGTAGCTCGACAGCGTCTCATGAAACGCAACAATCTGTCAGAGGAGGAGGCCGACAAGCGAATCAATATTCAGGTGAGAGTCTTCTTGAGTGGGACAAAATTGAATTATGAGATGGAATGAATTCTACTTGTCAAATCAAACGAGAGCATTTTGGTATCAGGTGTTTGTGGCTTAGGAAAAAGAAATTACACCATTCCACATCATTGTCATTTGTCTTAACAAGTCTACCTTGTGTCATCATTTCTAATCCACGAAAATGTTGCAGCAATTCTGCCAGAGTAAGTGCATCCCACACTATCTCATACAGATTTCGATACTTCAGCTTAAGAAACTCTTGAATGAACATCCTATAATATTTGGTGACCGCACTAATGGTGGTGGAGGCTATAGTGGATTTAATTTTATGAATACACGCTAGAGGTGCCAGTTGTAATGAACTGTGACGTGGAAGGTGTCATTCGTTTATGAGACCGTCAAGCAAGCAAGACTCGTAGATTTTTGTTTTTAATGCAGGCAACGAATGGACAGATTGGTAAAGAATTCAAAGAATGACAGTGCAGTTTAGACATCCCAGAACCCTGTGATCAAACTGGTCTGAAAATGTTGCTGGTCCTATTACCTGTCTTCAATCTGCTTGTTTTATATTTATCTAACTATCAGTTTATCCTATCAACTTCTATCTATCTCAGCTGGACCTCCTTGTCCAATGTCTACTTTTTGGTTTGGGACTATAGATGACTTCAAAGGACCGTGTCGCTCGAGCTGACGTTGTAGTATACAATGGATGGACTTTTACGGAAACAGAAGAACAGGTGAAATATGCGTGGAGTTTGTTGCAAGAGAGAATGAGCTCAGTTGTGGCCAAATGGAAACAAGATTCTCATAAGCATCCTCTCTGGCCTCGCTGGGTTGCCTTGATGGACCGCTTAGAAGTGTCAGACTCTCTGACAGCTCATTGGTGGATTGCTTTGGAGGAAAGGTACACTGCCAGCTGGCGGTGTTATCACAATTTTGACGAAGTACAACGATTGTTTAAACTTTACCACAAGTAAGTTGCTCAGGATTAGAGACCACAGAGCAAAATTGGAAATCAGAATTTTCTTTTGGGGATTCCCAATTGCGTATTTGCTGGGCATTTCTGCATATGTTTTGGCTTAGTCTGGTTCACAAATACACTATCTACCACCAATAAAGTAGACAGCATTAATTTAGATAATTAAAATTTTAACCTCCTCACAAATATAGGTGTGGCTCACAGTAATTTTTGAATTATGTTCAGAGATTTGCACAACCACTAATGAGTCAATAATTTTAGATACTAAATTTGAGCCAACATTAATAGCGGTAGATCATGTAAGCTAATTCCTTGGGTACATCCCAAGGACATTGGTAGAAGCTGTAGAATTAGCCTCCCCCTTGGGTGGGTAAAATGACGACTTCATCGACCAGTTTTGCATGGATTTTATTGATGTTTTTGACACAACACAAGCACGCTAAATTGCATCTGGAAGTTTTTACGGAAAAGAAAACTTATTTGCGGTAACATTACGACACCTTATCATCTGCAGGCAAGCTCATTTCATCGAAGAACCTCGAGCTGTTCAGCTTGCCATCTTCTTCCATTCAGCTTGTTATGAGCCCACTGGTGTGGAACTAAGCCAGACACACAAATTGAGCATCCATTTTTTCGAGGGTTTTACAAAGGCTGCAGGGCTATCTCTCTCCATGGTGAGTTTGTCATCCGCATCGACTGAAGTTATCTGACTACTCAACTATAAGATGTCATTACTCCACAAATGTTGTTGGAATAGGCACATTCTCATGCTCCTATTAATCAACCTGTTGTGCTTTGGCTTTGGCCAAACAGACATGGTATTCAGAGTGCACCATTTGGCAGGGCCCAAAAGGTGGTGCGTTCGGTTTGTTCTGGTTCGGCCTAAAAGTCTCAGCGTTCTATTTTTATGAAAGGGAGCTGTTCATTTTTTTGATGCGCTTGTATTTACTATTTCAACCAACGGGTTTATATTGCTTTTTTATTGTGTATTGCCGACGGTTTTTTTCGATGGCTACTGGAAAGATCAGATTGCATGACCTTTGGTCCAGTAATGGGTTTTATACACAGATCCATGGGAGAGCCTCAAACCTAATAAAATGTTCTTTTACCACCATGCTGTTTTGTTATCTGTACAACTTAGCTTTCCAACCATTACAGGTTGTGATCAGACAACACAACAAGGGAATTCCATCAACAATTTACCATAAACAATTTGCAATTTGGTAACAAAAGAAAAGACTGGTTGATCAGGAATCCAGTGTTTCCTAACAACCTCCATAGACATTATACTGTGAATCAAAACTCCTGGTCCTCTTTTAGCGAAATGATTGTGAACTACTTTTGTTCTTTGCAGAAAGAGAAGGTAATCGACTGCATCCATTCCATGGAAAAGGTTGGTGAACACGCCAGGTGCTTGACAGGAGATGCGGCATTGTTCCATGACTTCAAGCTCGGTGAGCTTCTTGGCCAGTTGTCCCTTTGTCCTATCCATCTCTAAGAAATGGACACTGTCAGGCCGGAATTATATATTATATGCTCCTAACCTTCTGATACAGAAGCATACATTGTGCCTTTATCTATTCAAAATGTCGCAAGCCGGTCATGAGGAGTCCGTGTTCTTTCCCCATGTCTTCAATAAAGTTTTATGGTTTTCCTTCATGTCTTCTATAAGGTTTTCTAAAAATGGAAGTCTGTACTATTGCAGGAATATTTTGTGAGCCTTGGGAGGACTGCAATCGCAGTGCTGAGAGATGGCGACAAGAACTTGACCTTCTGAACATCCTTAGTTCGGTTGAAATGCAAGCATCTTACTTTCACGGACTTCTCCAGGAATCTCCATTATTCGCAACTCAGCCCTGGAAAACTGAGCATGAAATTATTGCAAGAGAACAAATTCAAAAACTTCTACAGCAATTGCATTAAAGTGTAACTTTAGTGTCCTTTTGTTTATGTTGGAAGTGTCTGTGTGGTCGAAAATCTGTTCCTGTTGCTTTTGATGAGCTGAAGCCTATGGCTTTGTTACTAATTTGCGGCACTTGACCGTATATGGGCAGATTCACTGTAAAGAACACTTCTTGTGTTTGTACAAGCTGATTGTTGCAGCTGTAGGCCAATAAAGAGCAAAACAGGAATGATCCTTTCACTATATTGACACTCCTTTTATGAAAGACTCAGCATACCCACAACGGCTCTTGACCCTGTCCCTGCTGACGTTGACGACGAATGCTTCCACCAAAACATCTGAAGAAGATTTGAGGGGCTTGCCCATAAAATATCTTTTATGAAGACACGGTTAATGAATGTAGATTTTCTGCTGTCTGCATTCTTCAGTGTGGTAAAGATTCATAGCACAGGGAGTTTAGCTTGTTAGAAAGTGTTTCTATGCTGCTCCGGCATGATGATTGAAGCATTGAAAACACCAAAACATCGAAAAAGTACTCTGGAGAAGTTTCATGTTGCTTCTAGTCTGCTGCTCTTCGTGACAGTGCTTTTTCGTTGCACCTACTTGGGAAGAGTAAATAGCTGCTCAAAGCAAACAGAGAGAGGTACAATAGGACAGCATAGTAAAGGAGCTGCTCGGCTTTTCTTCTGTTCTATTGAAGCAACCTTAAATGCTAAAATGCTAGGCAGAACTACTTCCTTGCAGGCAGTAAAAAGTCAGTGTGAAAAAGTTGCCTGAACTGATGATCTCAACTGATGCTTGTTCATGAAATACTTTTCCAATTCAACCAATCCAAGAGTCTTAAGGTCCAAGCTCTAAAGACAAAAACCTTGAGAAACTCTACAATGATGTATTGCACCTTCTCCCAAGCAAAAGGACAAGTTGTGTTTCTTTCTGGCAAATATTCCCTGTAAAGTAGCCCTCTCAACTGTATTCCTACAACAGAATCCATCATCTAAGGGACACTAACATGCCATCAAGCTATTTACTTACGCTCAAGCTCCTAAGTATAATCACGACTGTTCACAAAAAGACACGGCCCAGCCGGACATCAATGACTGTATAACGCTTGTCAGTAACTTCTCTACTGGCCACAAGCAAATTAGATTGCTCAACTTTCTCCTCTGGGTCATTCCCACGACCAAGAATTTCTGCAAGAGATCGCGGTCCACACCACGAGGCTTTTGCCCGGGCCACTAGCTTCTCAGCTTCGGAACTGCGATTTGGAGCCCAACCAACAACCTCTGCAAGTCGAGCTGCAACAAAAGCAACAAACAGGCAAAGAATTACCGTAAGAACCTCGACCAGAGGAAATTTGGGGAAGCGAGGGACAAGAACCAGACGACACCCCTTCAAAAAAGACGCCAAAGCTTGTGATGAAAAAAAAAGGCGACTAATGAGTTTTGGTTGACGAAAATCACCTATTGACAAGGACTTCAAGTCCATCATGTCAGTCATCTCGCTTGGATCTGCGTAGCAGAAAAAATGAAATCCACGATAGACAACGTCAGAATCACACTCCCATTTGCACATATGAAGGCAAAATTTCAAAATGCTGAAGTCACCACATACATAAAACTATGGCATGATGGTAGACCATCTTAGTTCCAAGGGAACAAAAACAGCTGTGCTCTGATTCACACTTTTCTTTCACAGCTTTCACAGCAGCAACATCGCTTTCTTTAACCATAGACACAAATGCTCACCATCAACTTGGATTTTTACACCCAGCAACTCTAATGATCGACGGTATAACCCCTGCACGAAACAAACATGGAAAAAAAAACACATCAACAGGCTCATAAGATCAAAAACTCATCAACAGGCAATTCAGTGATTAAAAACGTGAAAACCCTTATGGAGCACCTCTTGCAATAACAAAATAACGGACCACCTTACCTCAGCCACAATCCGGTCGCCTGAGGCTTGAGTCTTTGCTCTGCAGTAGTACACATGAGCCATGGCCGACAACACAGCACCTATACGAGGATGCCTCTCACCTGGAGCCAGGTAAACCACAAACAGAGAGCAATAAAATAAATACATTTCTTCACTATGTTTGGAGCAAAGATGACATGCACCATGGTTACACAGGTGACATAAACCATGATGAGTACATATGTACAGCAAAATTCATGCCAGAGTCCAAAACAAACGCGAGGGAGGAAAAAAAAAAGCTTCCAAAAAAGAACATCGCATCGTTCCGAAGACATTAAATTCTATGTCGTAGCATTTACGCTAGAATGTTTAAAGTCGAATCCAGCAGTTTCAACTTGATATACAGATAGTAGAGCTTTAATGCTGTTATATTGAAAAATCAATAACCTGAAAAATAATGATAGCTTCTGGTGGGATATCGTTGACCATATTTTGCCAAATCTTTGATTCTTTAAAAAAATGGAACTGCACAGCTTGACAAAACAGCTGGTTTCCATGGCCCTGATAACAAAAATGCTTTCTGATAGTTTTAAAGTACTGATCCTCACAATATTGTCATCGACAGTCCCGACTAGAGCTCGCCAAAAAAAAGATATTTCCGTACATGAAAAAAAACTATAGAATCTATATAATCACAACCATTCAAAAAAAATTCATCCACTTAATATAATGCAACATGTAGGAAGAGTTGATTCAAGACAGGTTGTTTATAAATCCCAAACACAATTATATGATTCTTAATTTGGCAGTATGTCGATACAACTTGAATTTGTGTGTACTTATTCCACATGCCATTCATTGGGGAGTATCATTTGATGTGAAGTCAAACTCCAAAAGTTCAATCTGAAAGAGATATCAACGTTATAAGTTCAGATGGAAAAAACTATTGCGAAACTCAATTAATCCCCACAATTGGAAAGAATTTTGAACTGAAAACTCCAGTTCAAAATCTGCTGCTTATGTGTATACAAATGTTAACTATATTTGTTCGTTGATTACAGATTTTCCAACGTTTTGCATCGATTAGTATTCAGATATTTTTATATAAATAAGCATCACTACTGTTTGTGATATCTATACAGCTTTTTTCTACACCATCACACATTTGATTTCGTAATTTTGTACCCATGCCGTATACACCAAATTTCAGCTTATACTCACTGGTTTAAATGTTTACAAGAACCTCAAAGGTTCAGTCTGGACCCTACGAGTTGAGCGCTACAGCCAGTATAAGAAATCCATTTGGATAGTTTAAATATTAAAAGACATCCACCAGAAAACCCCAATGTCTACATCCAAAGAAAAATGAGAAAAAAAGGATGCCTCACCACAAATACTTTCAGCCTGAGCTAATGATTCCGTAAGTCTCCTTTCTGCTTCCTCATAGTCTCTGCAAGCAAGCAGCTCATTTTCCCAGCTAACTGAGTCGACAATGGTGTCAGCTTTAGGTTAAGAAAAGAGAGAATCAAACCACAGCATATCCAGTCATTCTTTCACAGTTTGTTGTGCCTTCTTTCTTCTTGAACGATCAAATTAGCACCTATGGTGACGATTGCCCAAAAGATATGTCAACCAACCTTTTAGGCCTTCTGTAGGAACATTTTCCGCCAACAAAATCAATTCCATGGTCGAAAAAAAAAACAAGGACACAGCACTCACCCAGAATGGGCCGCCAGCTGGCCTAACCCAGCCAAAGCTCCCACTACGATCTCACTTGGCGCCATGGCTATGGCTGCAACGGCCAGATATGGTGCGCCAGTCTCGCCTTTTCTTGCCAAACATAAAGCCCTTTCATAGAGAACAGATGCATGAGAAAGTCGACCAGAGGAATGGCAGTGTTCAGCATCAGCGAGCACAGCTGCGGCTGCAAACAAGTGAACAAGCACGTATCGCTTAAACAATTATTTACAGTTAGAAATTAAAACTTTCAGTTCATAACTGACTGCCGGAATAAACAACTTGTTAAGAGAGCCAAACATGTAAAATGAACATTGAGTATAAACATACATAACTCTATATTTTATAGACTATGTAATCTTTACCAATATGTAAATATGTACGCATGTTATGTAGCATACATTGATTTGTCTGGATAACCAACAGCCTGATTTGTCTGGATAACCAACAGCATAGACAAAAAATAACATGGTCCGCTACTTGTTTACGATGATTTTTTTTGTGTTGGCAAATTTAGTCTACAGATATAACAACTAATCATTGTAATCCACATAAGCTTTATGCGTACGCTTAGAGATTTTGGACATGTAAATTTGGC
The DNA here is from genome assembly GCA_037447655.1 of Zygnema cylindricum. Taxonomy (NCBI): domain Eukaryota; kingdom Viridiplantae; phylum Streptophyta; class Zygnematophyceae; order Zygnematales; family Zygnemataceae; genus Zygnema; species Zygnema cylindricum. Next base: position 56,750 of record JBBHKE010001171.1, read on the forward strand.
CCATGCTCATTCGAGTGAAAAGAGTAGAATCTGGAAAATGAACAGCAACCTGGTTAACAGGGTTAAGTAGAAGAAAAATGTGAAGTAACATTGTTGTGATTGTAAAATAATGAAGTAACCAAACTTAACCAGAATACGCCAATCGTATTGCTAATGTTAAAAATATTTAATGGTCTAGTGCAGAGCTGATGACGCCTGGAGAACGTGAGAAAAAAGTAATAACATTGTAAATAAAGAATTGAGGACAGAAGTGAATGGTCGTGTGGCGACTAAGCCGGTAACTGAATGACGCAGCTAAGCTCAGCAGACAGTTGGTGATAGAAGAGATGACGTGCTGCCAATCGACATACTTCTCACTAATCGACAATATGAAAAAGAATTCCTGTGAGTAACCGCATGGCAGCATCAGCAACATCTACTGGAACGCCAGTGCCGTCTAGTCAGTATTTCTATCGCTTACTACAGCTATAATCACGTTCATTTTTCAGACGAATAATAACCTTGCCGGAAATGGACCCCAAAACACAATCACATAAAAATCCTCCTCAAACGGATCGACCTTTTGCCCTCTGCTAGTCGCAAATTTCACCAAGGCTCAAATCTATAATCAATTTGAGTAAACCCCTATTGAAATGTCAATGTGTCTTCAACATTCTTACTGCACTTGAGAACAAATTCACATCCAGGTACTGAGTTTGCAATTGTAAAAATGATGCGAATGTGCGCTGACTTGTATGCTTGCTTTTGTGCTGACCTTTGTCTTTGTCAATCTCGTCATCAACACACCTTCAAATTCATAAAAGAAAATGATGAAAGCTTACAACTACAAAAGGACGTCCGTTAAAACTCCACAGCTAACTCTTCAAAAGCGATGATCCCTCATGTTAGCTAGTAATTTGAAGATGAATAAAGACTCCATAATCACCAGTTCAGAGCTTTTGAAAGTTCTGAAAGTAATACCTGATCCATACAAATAATCTTCATTGAACTGCTCCTGAAACGAATTTGCCTCAACAAAAAACCTTTCCGCTGCTCAAACCACAACACAATGAACCACCAAAATCAGAAAACAATAAGTTTTATCAAATCAAAGATAAAACCCAGCTAGTCGAAGTTAAAAAACAGCTTTTGGCGCTGTCTTAACACTCACTGCAACAACTTCTTTCCAGACCATCAATTGCCTCAGTGTAAAATTGCTTCTGGCGCTTACCAATGTCAACGTTTCCTCTTAAATGCTCAGCGAGTGCCAGAGCAGACAAGGCTCGAGATCTAAGAGCATGGGCAATGCCATCATCCCAACCTTCTTCTCTTGCTCCATTGGCAATATGAAAGGCTTTGGTAGCATGTTCGATAGCGGCTGCATCCTGCAGTAAGAAATACATTCTCAAGGACCGTAAAAAAAATCCGAACTAGTGCAGTATAGGGTCACAGAGACCCCAATAAGTACAGCTTCTTACTTTTTGGTCAAACTTAGCTGCTTACTTTCTGTTCGGGGCCAACTTAGTGAGCTGGTGACAAAAGCAGAGATACAATGGAACAGATGTACATGTAAGACCAACAAACAGCCAAATTATAACAGGCCAAGGGGTTGTTACATACATCATGCTGGCGTAGGAAGAGGCCTACTTGTGCCTCTTCCGCAGCAACTGCAACAGGCAACATCAACAAGTTAAACCCATGATAAAAAAATCTTACAACAATAGTTAGATTAGCCACAGGAATTTCAGAAAAAACATTGGTCGCGAGGTTAAACAATGACAATAAAAGCTGCTCTTAACAAGATTGCTCTGTAACAAAAAAAAAGTATGACAAATCATTTGGAAGAAGAGCAGAAAAGTATCTGAATGACTTCACGAAAATACAATTTCAAGTGCCTTGCTGACCTTTAACCTCTGGAGAAGCAGCCATCATAGCGTTTGCCTGCTCCAATACTCGTCTAGCATCATCAAAATTTGCTCTGTCGATGACAACTGTCACCCAATAAGCACGCTGCAAACAGAGTTGTGAAAAGTACTGCTTTAAGAAAGAAAATAATCAGCATAGCGGCAAGTTTAAACTGCTCGAAATATCCAAATGCTAATAGAGAGGACTGCCTTCGAGTCGCGCAGCTTTCCGCGGTCTGCAGTGATCCAAAGAAGTGAGGATGTCTAGGGGCCAAACTTTGGATAAGCTTGATAGCTACTTGCCTGTCAATATGAAGAGATGACAAAGCAAGCAGTACCCTTCCAGCTGACGTCGAGCATATCTTCCCATCATTCACTAAAAATGACAAGCCATGTTCAAGAACTCGAATAGCCTCATCAGCTCCTGCACCAGGACATGAAGATTTTTGTCATGATCATTCGCCTAAAGGAAAATGTTATGCAGTTTTCTCCTAAACAGAATAACAACTGTATGGTTTTTAGGCCTTTCCAAGCAAAATCTACAGAATGGTTGGTTACAAATACCTTTTAGCCTGTTCATTTGGCTATAGCGAATCATTTCATCAGCCATCTGCTCTCCACCATCCCAGCTGCCATTGCTCATAACAGTCGCCCGAGTGCCAAATTCTCTCATACTAGAAAAAAAGGGAACACACCCAACACGTTTTTGGGATGCATTCCCAGCTATAGTTCGAGATACAGCTGAAGCTCTTCCTGAAGTAGTCGAGTCCAAAAACTGCCCATAGTCGTGTACTAAATGTACAGAAACGTTTTTGTCTATTTTCGGTAAAATTGTGGTGGTTCCATGATTTCTCTCTAGTCCAGCAGCATTATTTGATGGCTGATGCCTCAAAACAGGTTCTGGAGGAGTTCGGCCTGTCCCTCGAATTACAGCAGCTATTTGACGAACAAGCTGCTTGCTCCCTCCTACTTTCCTCATGTTTAGAATTGTAAACAAACCAAGAAACAATTATTTCACTGAATAACTAAAACCTGCTTTTGCTATACAGCTTATGTGTACAGACACTAAACGACTGCTTTTGAACAACTGAAGCAGCAGATAGGAAACCTTTCACATGGCTGTGAGAATTTCGCCAAGACAGTTTTCATCTCCGTCAGCAAAACGGGTCGGCAGAAACGGCGACAGGCTCATTTGTGAAAACAACTTGGCGAAGAAAGAGAAGCAGATTTTTTGCATGTAGCTGCTAAATGCTTTGCAGAGCGTTACATTTCGTTTGCGTCAAAAGAGTACCTTGCCTTGCTGGCCAAAAAACTTGTCTAGATTGATAGCTGCGTCGTTTGTTTCACGCTTGTTTCACGCTTCTGTTGCCATCACTAACCATTCTGGCATTTTCGTATGCTTTTACAAATCTTAAGTTTCGTCCGCTCGTACAGGTTTTATTCAAGACGTCGTAAGAGTCACTTTTTACCTTCGTTGGTAAAAATGTGTGGTCATTATTTGCTGTCATAGATTCTGTAAAGATTACCAGAATCGCATTTATCTATTACGTGAACCAATCAAACTCTGCTACACGTCGGTTACTGAGGCCTTTTCTCCATCAGGTGCCGACAATAATAGTACGGATACGTTTGCTGGCAGTAATATTTCCTTCTCTTCTCCATCAGGTCGTGTCAGCAAGGAATCTATCGCGTGCGTGTTTATTTCGATTGGATGCACGTAGACTCCTGTTCTGACGGTGAGCGTCGTCAAAGATTCTAAAAGTGAAATATCTAGTCGTATCCGTACATCCAGCCGCAAAATAAAATAATTGAAATGTACAATTTGTACGTTCCTGTGTTGTCACTGTACTAGCGGTGTACAATTTCTACGTTCCTATTTTGTCGTTGTTATAACGGTGTACATTTTGTACGTTCCTGTTTTGTCGTTGTAGCATCGGTGGTTTCTTGTTCAACAAACATGTTTGGTGGTTTTCGTAGGATTTGATTCCCGCCTGTCCTAATGCGCGTGGCACATGTCCGAAGGCACGTCGCTCGTACGTCACCTTTCCACGCGTAAAGCTTTTACACGTCCAGTGTCTAGGTAGTCTCCTCAGGGAGGAGACTACCTAGACACTGGATAGAATGTCCTTTTGCTTCGAAAATGCATAATCGGACGGTCGACATTGTCGCCCAAAAGTTTGGAGAATCTTGACGCGCCGACAGTAGTCATGTTTAAAAAAAAAAAAAAAACAGTACGGCCATGTACAAAAATGAGCTGTCCTTGTACAAAAATGCACTTTTTCCAGTAATGAACCTCGCTTTTCGCCTGATGGAGGTTCATCCTGCCCCGACACAATGGAACGATGGCTTCAGGAAACGAATTTTCGACGTTTACTGAGACCGCCTAATGGAACAACGCTCTTACTCATCAGCGAGTTACTTTTTATCACACAACCGGTTTTCTTCTCGCTTATTACGTGAGGAAAAAACCTTTCGTCACAGCTGCTTGTGATCCAGGAGGCGTGAAAACAGGTCTGCTACGAGCTTATGGCGGTGCTGGAGGCAGGGAAAAAAAGGTTAAGACAGGAGATAATGGTTCGGCTATTCGGTTGTCATTGTCTAAATGTCACCATGCAACCGAAGGCAAAAGTAACTGCTTGTATCATGGCATTTGCATTTTTACCATACACTTTCATACTGCAATTGTTGATATTTTCAGAATGTCGCCAATTCCCTTCTACTTGTCGTTGAGACGACTACGACTACATTCAAGTTGGTGACCTTTTGTCCTGGTTCTGTACACAATGTTTTTCAAGTAATCAAGAGTAATCAAGGCAGTTAGACTGTATGGCTAGACAACTTTCCCCTAGACACTTTGCCCAAGAAATAGCACATATTGTGAGCTGCGAGGTCCGTGACAGCGTTTGTTTTGAAATAGAATGTCGACATACTGTCCTTTCCTTATAAAATCTCTGCCTCATCCCCTGTGTGAAGTGATTTGATCTGGATTTGGACAGAATATGCGGAATATAAGGATCCATACCGAACATAATCATAACAAATCCTACAAACATGATTATGGCCTTATATTTCCCACATGAAAATACAAAGTCACTAGTGTATATGTAACATTAAAACCCAAAAACTCACGGTAGCAATCGTCAACAACATTATATTGCCAATCAATCACTGATTCACTGCAATCAACACGTAATAAACACTTTGGATATTTAAACTTTATTAGATAGCCAAGGAGCATGTGCATTGACGAGTTAACATCATTCGACTCAAAACTTTCACACACAAGATCTGCAGCTCAAGTTTCAAGTGAAGGATCCCAGGGACAAAACCCAAAAACACTGGAAACAACAACTCTAATCTCCTGTAGACGCATCTCTTTCGTGCGCTGAAGAGATTGACAGCTCTACTGTTTTGCTTGTCTCTGTTAACACGTAACACGATCAAATGAGATGAAAGACTTGGCAAAAAAAATAAAAAAAAATCATCTTAGCTTATTAATCTAAATACGAGTCAACCGCAGTACTCACTAAAACTGCAAGACTCTATACAAGACTCTATACCATTATTTTTCCCGAACTCTGTGCTAATCGAGTTGGAGGAGCTTAAATAACCCGTCACAATTATGATTTGAAGTTCATTTTATTGCTACTGACCCACACAACAGGTTCCTCAATTCCTTTCTACAGTCCTGTGCATTGATCCAGTTAACAAGAAACACTAAAATCAGAATCTGAGGGTTAAGCTAAGATTCTTTTTGCAAAGCTAGTCACTATGAATACGACAGAAGCAAAATGGGTATCCTTGTCTCCACAAAGAGGTTGAAATAACTATCGAGGATGTAGTTTTCGTGGGTACAAGTTTGGACTTCCAAAAGTCGACGACGATGTGGACGATGAATTGTCCCACTTATCCAGTGAGGAACTTGACGAGCTCGCTGGAACAGGAAACTCTGCCTCATTCACCACTTCCCAAAAGGAGAAAGAATCTCTGGTGGTCCGGTACAAAAGGCTTTCTTTACACTCGCTTTGATACCCGTCTTTCCCTCCATCACCATCCTTAACACCCTCAACTGATCTGAGGAAATTTTCTGCTGTATTGATCTCATCTTGAGATAAGGCTGATATTTGCAAGTTCCTTACCAATTTGTCCTGCCAAAAGACATTCACAAATAAAAAGTCAGGTAACAATTGCCACAACCCAAGGAGCTCAGCAACCTGATAGTTCACACACCATGCACATGACCTAAAAAGGAAAAAGATTTGCAAGCTTGATCCAGAATGTTAGCAGATCAAAACTTGCGCAATCAATAGGAATGAATTGAGGTGTTAGGACTATATGCACCTGTGATACATCCAACAGGTGTTGTTTGTTGCACACTGTTTGGCTCCCCTTTTCTAGCACTTGAAATTCCTTCACCAAAGCTTTTCGCATCAATCTCAGGTGGGCAAACTCCTCTGCCTCTGACTTAGTGTTGCAGGCTGCCCCTAACTCCCCCAGGAGAGTCCACATGTGAGTGGATAAACCAGGTGTCTGTGACCGCTCATCTGCCTGCTCCGCATCTCTCTGCAATCATTCATAAGCATCCTTAAGCGTTTGCAAGCGTGAAGAACACTTTCAATCATCACAAGGATGCAAACATTGGAGAAAAAAGAAACAATAAATGACTGTTTCCTCCAGTAAATGACCAACTTTAAAATGCACCTACATCAGAAACAAATTATTTTTGAAAAACAACCAAGTTACTTGACTAGGGAGAGCAATGGTGCTCACCTGGTTTACGAGAGCTGCCAGCTCCTTGACTTCATCCTCGAGCTCCTGTTTTGACTTCGCCATCCAGCCCAATTTTGCTACTAGCACCTTGTTTGCCTTTTTCAGTTTGACCACCTCTTTCTCGAGCTGCTCCCCTTGGATCTCCAATTCCACTAATTTTCCCTCCACCTCAACCTTTGCAGCCTGTAGCTGTGCAACAAGGGCTTCCAATTCCTCCTCACGCTTTCTTGAATCTTGGTCATACAGACAAGCCAGTGCAACCTTGAGCTGCGAATTTTTGTGCAACTGTGTCTTCACCTGCTCAGCCAGACTGGCTTCTGACCTCCTTAATGCTTCCAGGACCTGCTCAGCCTTATCAGCTCGGTCCTTCTCTGATTTGGCGTTAGACCTCTCTGTTGCTGCTTTTTGCCCCAGTTCAGAAGCAGTTCGCCACAATTGACTCAGTTCTTCCCGTTGCCTTTTGAACTGCTGCTCCCTCTCAATGGCGGCAATGTCCATCTCTGTGACCTTCCTCTGTAGCCTTACTAGCTGCTCTAAATGACTAACTTCCTTCATATCTCTCCCATTAGGATCTAACCCTCTGTTCGCAATTGACTTACTGACCAACCTCAGACATCCTGACTGTTGAGAGTCTGAAACAATATCCTCATTTCCTTCAGAATCTTTGGAAACCACACCCTCATTCTGGTCTGTTTGAAGAGCAGCAGAGATCCTTGAACCTGTTGCAATACAACAACTGGAACCCACCAAAACAAGTCCAGAAAGCTCTGATTGCAATTCTCGAATGTGCATTTTCTCCTCCTCCAGCTCCTTGGCTCGCTGCACGTGACGTTGAGTGAGGTTGCAAACTGAGTTATTCAACTTTTGAAGACTCTGTTCTTCGCACATTACTTCTGCACCCTGGTCATCTGTGATCTCCATCAATTCTTCCGAAATTGATGATAGTGAGTGCACTCGAATCTTTTTCCCATAATGTGAGCTTGCTTGGAGACCCTGAGAGGATAGGTGACAAAAACAGCAGAAACATAAGTTTTCGGGCATCAAAGCTTATTTTGAAAAAGAAAAGTTGTAGCACATATACTACAATAACTACACTGTAAAACACTATAAGGGTTAAACATTCTAATTCAACCTCGTGTTTTTGACCCAAAATCATATATTAGTGTTAATAGCATTTTAGTTAGGTGACCCATAACAAGCCACCCTGCGAAACGTAGTTGATGTTGATAATTCTAACAAAGTGTTATCGCTAATAATTCACGGACTCTAATAGTGACTGGCGGTGTATGTTACTTTACCTTGTCCAAAGATTGAAAACACAAGTGACTTCCTCGGAGAAAAAAATCAGACAAACTTCTGTTGATTGAAAACAGAAGTGGAAGGAAACACATTCATAGCCTATAGCTACAAATAGACAGTAATCAACCTCACCGTGCCATAGCAGATATGAAACTGCCCACAAAACATGGATTTCAAAGCATGCCTACCGAAAGTCGGCGATGAAGGCCTGACAATATATCCTCCAGTTCCTCCTCAATCGCAGATTGTAGACCCTCGTTCCAGTCGTCGGAGCTCTCACTTTGTAAATCCAGAGTTTCGCTCTCATCCACTTCGATATCTGACCTTTCCAGGTTTGATTCCATGTTGTTGTCAAATCCACCGTCAGCATTCCCTACGAGATCCTTCCCATCGTTGTCTACACTGAGAGAATGGGTTAAATAAAGTTGTACATTGCCACATTCCTGTTTTGAATGACTTTCTGTTGCATTTTCAAAAACTTCTTCGTCAGAAGCGGCATCTACCTTTTCCCGTACAGATGCTATGGTTGGCTCGGATATACTGTGATACCCTTCCAAAACAATAGGTTCTTCCTCTGTTCTGCTATTGATTCCCTGAGCACCTTGTCCAGCATCAACGCTTCTCACAGAACAGCTGGCCTCGTTGTTAGCTTTTTGCTCATTTACTGTTCTTATTGGAAAGTCTAAAACATTATCCACTGGCGCCAGTCTATTAGACTCCAGTAGATTGCTGGTTTTCAACTCTTCCTGTAACCCAGAGCCACCAATCAACTTAACAGCCATTAAGTTTCTTCGTCAAGTTCGAGAAGGATGTAAGCATGACCGCAGATACTTGAAAGTATAGAACCAAAGCCATTGAAATCATTCGCCGCACAGGTCATTGCAATACAGGCAATCACACTTTGTGAAAGTGCATAAAAATGCGGAGAATTGACATGATTAGCAAATGATTAGTAAGTGTTACACCGGAAAAGGTTTTCAGATCTCTCCTCAACAATTTGGAGGAGCGTCTCACCTTTCAGATAATAATAGAATCGTCAACGTGAACAAAGATTCTCAAAATACGACAGAGTTTATCACCCATATCACTTGAATCCACAGTGTCAATCTCATCAACTTAAAACGTTTAACTTTCGAAGGTTTCCTAGTTACCAAGGTTTGAATACTCGTCAACCCTACAACAAAAACTAATCCAATCTTCACATTCACCATACGATCCTTCTCATCATTGATGCCCTGAGAATCTACACTGATAAAGTCACTAGAACGGATAATTTGAATTATTTTCCAATCCAGTTACAGAGCTTTCAAAAACTTCGTTACCAAGGTCACATAACGATGCTATGGAAGAATCGGACACACTGCCAAACCCTCTCGAAACCCTCTTTGAGCACAATTTTTCAAATTTACAATCATCTTCACGAACGGAACTCACATGAATATGAACACAGATTAAAGATCGTCCAGAAATTAACACAAGCGATCAACTTGATTGAGAATTCCTGAAGAAATCTGCTATCGTCCTAAAACACATTCCCGTCTACCTCTTAAGTAAGACACTCAAGCTTCAATATTGAAACCGTATACCTATAATTTGCCACTTAGGAGACTACCTGCAATGAAGCTGGCGGTAAAGCAGCCCGTACTCGTCGTAAATGCGACGCTGCAAAACATCAAACAAAAAATTAATCAGTTAAAATCCAAATACTACATAAAACATATTCAGATGTACTACTTTGTTATAAAAGCCTCAAAAAACCTTGAACTATTAATGGCATTAAAAGGATCATTAAAAAGTACCATCTGCCACCAGCACATGCGGTGCTAAGAGCTTGGTGCACGCGTCAGCAAAAGCTGCCTTCACTTTCTTCCAGCGTAGCGTTAGCAAGCCTGCCGCCATAGATCTCGAACCGTTTGCCTTACTTCCAGCCATTCGGACAGCTTGTGGACAGAACAAGCACACCTTCTACGTGCAATCCCTCAGAAACCTAACTGGAGAAATCATTGACAAGGGAAGCATCACAAACCGTGGAGACTAAAGAGTACAGGAAAGACTGGCGCTACGAGGAAATGAAGTAAAAACTAATTTAGTTCAAAATAAGGCAGGCAAAAATTTGAATTGTACACATTGTACGAAAACGATACAAAGTACAGAGAGCATACGGAAAGTACAGTACAGGTGGTGCTCTCAAGTCCGTACACGTATGGACATTGAATTTCAAACTTTACCTGCATGTTCTCCGGCTGAAAGCTGGCGCATCTGGAATGCTGGAATCATGGACTTGTCAATAGGGCGGGCGGAAACGGCTAGTTTGAAGCGTACGGATATAATACCACAGTAATGATAGTTCATAAAATTTGAAATTTAAAAGCCTAGCTGGCATATGGCCTTCCTGGCGGCGCAGTCGGTCAACCTAAGACATTTTTGCCGTACTATGCAAAGCCCGGTTGTTACATGCCGTACTATTTTAACCCCAACAAAGGTTTGTACAAAGAATCATGACAAGAAAGGTGTCTTCCAGGTTACGGCACCAAAAACAACCAAAGTTTATGACATTTGAAGATAACGAGTAAAAATCGTTCGACACGTATTCGTAACGTCAATTTTTTTCGCTAACGCTGAAATATGTGTGACGCTGCGATGCGTGAAAAATAACAGTTTTACAGACGTACAGCTAAGGGTAACATTCCATTAGACGAAAAGTGGGGTTCGTTACTGGACGCCGTATATTTTCGTACAGTGTCGTACAGAGCCGTACTATTTTTATTTTTTTTGTCAACGAAACACCGTTACTGGAAAGCTGTCGAAAAGCTCCAATGATGTAGGCGTCATTACTGACCGTTGGATGTTCACTTTTTGAGATCCGCGAAGCAATCGCGCACATCATCCAGTGGCCCCCAACTCTCCTCGCGAGGGGAGTTGGGGCCCACTCGATGATTACCATTGGTACACGTGAAAAAGCAAAAAAAAATATACTTTGAACAAGCGATCGCAGGCGTACACGTCGTACAGGCCATGTGCCGCCTGCCACGCTAGATGCAGGTCAGTCAAAAATATCCTCGCACGCTCCGTCTGACATCCACCGACATTCAAAGTTTGCCGCGTCCTTTTGCCATTGCGTTTCGAAATTTTGATTTCATTTTGAAAATCAAAATCTAGCCGCAAACTTGACGTACGAATCAATAACTACCTCCGGCCGTACAGATATTTCGTTCTGACTTGCCGTTTGTAGATTCTTTTAAGATTTGAAGAATCTGGACTCTAACCTATGTGGCGCCAATCATAATTGGGGAAGGTTCGTTACTGGCCCGACAAAATGGAGCGAACTTCCAGTAAACGCTGTCAGTAGACTTGTCCGTACATTTACTGGGACCGCCTAATGGAATGTTACCCTAAGCAGAAAGTAATTATATTTGAACGGGTGAACCGGCCTGATACAATAGTATGTACTATGTACTTCCCTGTACTTTCATCCACTCGGGTGTCCATGTCATAATGTTTGACATAACACGTGTTTGAAGCGTATTAAACCGTCAGCCAGAACCACGATTCAACAACAAGAAGTCAATTCGACGAACTCTGCACGGTTATGGTGTGCAAAACAGTTATCGTAAAGTGGTTTACCCTCTGAATATTGGGAGAATACAGGGAAGGTACTGTACTGTTTTAAACTGCATATCACTGGAAAGTGGTAACGACCCGCTTCCCAGCTGTAGAGGGGAAAATAATGCTCCAGCATTTTAACCGCCGGCAACTGCTATACCAGGTTCGCACGCGTGAAAATTATTGTTCTGTTCGATGCGTGGAAACCAGCCGTTTTGTTTGGTGAAGCGTATTATGTACGATCCCGTATTCTGTGGTGTACACCGCCAATCGCTATTAGCGTGTAGGTTTGATTAGCGTATACTATTATTTAGCGTGGTGTACGCTAATTGGGAATTTGGAAATTTTGGAAGAAATCGATTACTCTAATTAGGAATTAGGGCTTTTTTTTAAATAGTGTAGATAATTCTATTTGAGAATAAAAACAAAAAAAAGCGGGACGGGATTAGCGTACACAACGCTAATAGCGATTGGCGGTGTACTGTACTGTAATGACTTGCCGTATAAGGGTGAACCTCCATCACTTGCCGTATAAGGGTGAAGTTCCATTAGACGAAAAGTGAGCTTGTTTACAGAAATTCGAACCTCTACGTACTACGCCGTACGTCTTATTTTGTTTTATCAGGAAAACAACATTACAGAGAATCCTGCTAATATTCTCCAAAAGTCTGGGAGTTAACAGTGACCGTTGGATATTTTTTCGCGAAGCATTGCTTCGAAAGTTTCTGTAAATGGTGATGTACCTCGCGAGGTACATCACCAATTACAGAAAAATTTGAGCCGCGACACGCTGGATAATGAGCAAACGTGTCAATATGGCAACCAACGGAAATCAAAAAATTTCGCACAGATATACGCATTCAAAAATCCAGCAGAAAATACAAACGAAATCTCGTAACGCACTTTTGTCACGCTATTTTTGTTGTCGCCCATTCGTCACACTATTTCTGACAGCGCTCATTCGTCACGCGTAAAAACAGGAACCCTAAAGAAATGCGGTGGTATCTCACAAGGCGTCTACAAAAAGTTCAAAACCAGTATTGAACGATGACCTCGTACGCACGTGCATTGTACGCAAATGAAGATTTTGGGTCGGTGTGAAAATCATTGACGATTTTCAATATCAAATCTATAGCTACGTAGTACCACTATTTTGGTACCAAGTGGATTACAGACTCTCCGCAATGGAATTTCGTTCAAATTGTAGCATCCTGTAATGTTGGCCGTACAATTACAGAATGTCCTAATGGAACTTCACCCTTAGGGTGAACCATAGTTCAAAAGTAGGCGTTTTTATGGTAGGCGTTTGGTAGGCGCACAAAACTTCGCACAAAACTCGCGCAGATGAGGCGTACTGTGTATGTGCGTTG
>JBBHKE010001171.1:69684-158977 GCA_037447655.1 Zygnema cylindricum
CTAGTGTTCGTCGACACTGCTTTTCAAAAAAGGAGTGCATTATTCTCTCTTTTTGTGGTCAACGGCACATTATTCTTCATTGAGCGGCTACTCATTTGCTAAATTTATTATGACGGTCGACGTTCGCAAGCGCGGCATAATTTTAAGCGGTTGAAAAATATTTTCAAAGTCAAAGTTGTTCAACCGATTGACCGTCAAATTTGTACTCAACGGTGCTTTATTTGTACCTATGTACTTCAAACTTACGTTTTTTGACAAAATTACGTAAGTGACTGTCCGCAACCAAAACAGTCACTGTCATTATCAATTCCCATTATTAATTTATTACTCATCGGCGAGTTACTTCTTATTACACGGCAACTGGTGTTTTTCTCTCTTATTACGTGAGGAAAAAACTTTTCGTCACAGCTGCTTGTGATCCAGGAGGCGTGAAAACAGCTCTGCTACGAGCTTATGGCGGTGCTGGAGGCAGGGAAAAAAAGGTTAAGACAGGAGATAATGGCTCGGCTATTTGATTGTCATTGTCTAAATGTCACCATGCAACCGAAGGCAAAAGTAAGTGCTTGTGTCATGGCATTTGCATTTTTACCATACACTCATACTGAAATTGTTGATATATTCAGAATGTCACCAATTCCCTTCTACTAATCAGAGACGACTACGACTACATTCAAGTTGGTGACCTTTTGTCCTGGTTCTTTACACAATGTTTTTCAAGTAATCAAGAGTAATCGAGGCAGTTAGACTCTAAGGCTAGACAGCTCCCCCCTAGACACTTGGCCCAAGAAATAGCACATTTTGTGAACTGCGAGGTCCATGATAGTGTTTGTTTCGAAATAGAATGCCGACATACTGTCCTTTCATTAAAAAATCTCTGCCTCATCCCCTGTGTGAAGTGATTGGATCTGGATTTGGACAAAATATGCGGAATACAAGGATCCATACCGAACATAATCACAACAAATCCTGCAAACATGATTATGGCCACGTCAGCTGGTCTTGCAGAGCTTCGCCCGCTCCGGCTTAGCGCAGCTTTAGGCCGGTCTTATATTTCCCACATGAATATACAAAGTCACTAGTGCATCTAACACACTTTAACATTAAAACCCAAAAACTCACGGTAGCTATCGTCAACAAAATTATATTGCCAATCAATCACTGATTCACTGCAATCAACACGTGATAAACACTTTGGATATTTGAGCTTTATTAGATAGCCAAGGAGCATGTACATTGACGAGTTAACATCATTCGACTCAAAACTTTCACACACAAGATCTGCAGCTGTTGTTTCAAGTGAAGGATCCCAGGGACAAAACCCAAAAACACTGGAAACAACAACTCTAATCTCCTATAGACGCATCTCTTTCATGCGCTGAAGAGACTGACAGCTCTACTGTTTTGCTTGTCTCTGTTAACGCGTAACATGATCAAATGAGATGAAAGACTTGGCAAAAAAAATAATTATTTTTTCATCTTAGCTTATTAATCTAAATACGAGTCAACCGCAGTACTCACTAAAACTGCAATAGTACATACAAGACTCTATACCATTATTTTTCCCGAACTCTGTGCTAATCGAGTTGGAGGAGCTTAAATAACCCGTCACACTTATGATTTGAAGTTCATTTTATTGCTACTGACCAACACAACAGGTTTCTCAATTCCTTTCTACAGCCCTGTGCATTGATCCAGTTAACAAGAAACACTAAATTCAGAATCTGAGGGTTAAGCTAAGATTCTTTTTGCAAAGCTAGTCACTATGAATACGACAGACAAGCAAAATGGGTATCCTTGAATCCACAAGGAGGTTGAAATAACTATCGAGGATGTAGTTTTCGTGGGTACAAGTTTGGACTTCCAAAAGTCGACGACGATGTGGACGATGAATTGTCCCACTTATCCAGTGAGGAACTCGGGCTCAAAGTGGACAGACTAGCTCCAGACGAGCTCGCTGGAACAGGAAATTCTGCCTCATTCACCACTTCCCAAAAGGAGAAAGAATCTCTGGTGGTCCGGTACAAAAGGCTTTCTTTAAACTCGCTTTGATACCCGTCTTTCCCTCCATCACCATCCTTAACACCCTCAACTGATCTGAGGAAATTTTCTGCTGTATTGATCTCATCTTGAGATAAGGCTGATATTTGCAAGTTCCTCACTAATTTGTCCTGCCAAAAGACATTCACAAATAAAAAGTCAGGTAACAATTGCCACAACCCAAGGAGCTCAGCAACCTGATAGTTCACACACCATGCACATGACCTAAAAAGGAAAAAGATTTGCAAGCTTGATCCAGAATGTTAGCAGATCAAAACTTGCGCAATCAATAGGAATGAATTGAGGTGTTAGGACTATATGCACCTGTGATACATCCAACAGGTGTCGTTTGTTGCACACTGTTTGGCTCCCCTTTTCTAGCACTTGAAATTCCTTCAACAAAGCTTTTCGCATCAATCTCAGGTGGGCAAACTCCTCTGCCTCTGACTTAGTGTTGCAGGCTGCCCCTAACTCCCCCAGGAGAGTCCACATGTGAGTGGATAAACCAGGTGTCTGTGACCGCTCATCTGCCTGCTCCGCATCTCTCTGCAATCATTTATAAGCATCCTTAAGCGTTTGCAAGCGTGAAGAACACTTTCAAACATCACAAGGATGCAAACATTGGAGAAAAAAGAAACAACAAATGATTGTTTCCTCCAGTAAATGACCAACTTTAAAATGCACCTACATCAGAAACAAATTATTTTTGAAAAACAACCAAGTTACTTGACTAGGGAGAGCAATGGTGCTCACCTGGTTTACGAGAGCTGCCAGCTCCTTGACTTCATCCTCGAGCTCCTGTTTTGACTTCGCCATCCAGCCCAATTTTGCTACTAGCACCTTGTTTGCCTTTTTCAGTTTGACCACCTCTTTCTCGAGCTGCTCCCCTTGGATCTCCAATTCCACTAATTTTCCCTCCACCTCAACCTTTGCAGCCTGTAGCTGTGCAACAAGGGCTTCCAATTCCTCCTCACGCTTTCTTGAATCTTGGTCATACAGACAAGCCAGTGCAACCTTGAGCTGCGAATTTTTGTGCAACTGTGTCTTCACCTGCTCAGCCAGACTGGCTTCTGACCTCCTTAATGCTTCCAGGACCTGCTCAGCCTTATCAGCTCGGTCCTTCTCTGATTTGGCGTTAGACCTCTCTGTTGCTGCTTTTTGCCCCAGTTCAGAAGCAGTTCGCCACAATTGACTCAGTTCTTCCCGTTGCCTTTTGAACTGCTGCTCCCTCTCAATGGCGGCAATGTCCATCTCTGTGACCTTCCTCTGTAGCCTTACTAGCTGCTCTAACTGACTAACTTCCTTCATATCTCTCCCATTAGGATCTAACCCTCTGTTCGCAATTGACTTACTGACCAACCTCAGACATCCTGACTGTTGAGAGTCTGAAACAATATCCTCATTTCCTTCAGAATCTTTGGAAACCACACCCTCATTCTGGTCTGTTTGAAGAGCAGCAGAGATCCTTGAACCTGTTGCAATACAACAACTGGAACCCACCAAAACAAGTCCAGAAAGCTCTGATTGCAATTCTCGAATGTGCATTTTCTCCTCCTCCAGCTCCTTGGCTCGCTGCACGTGACGTTGAGTGAGGTTGCAAACTGAGTTATTCAACTTTTGAAGACTCTGTTCTTCGCACATTACTTCTGCACCCTGGTCATCTGTGATCTCCATCAATTCTTCCGAAATTGATGATAGTGAGTGCACTCGAATCTTTTTCCCATAATGTGAGCTTGCTTGGAGACCCTGAGAGGATAGGTGACAAAAACAGCAGAAACATAAGTTTTCGGGCATCAAAGCTTATTTTGAAAAAGAAAAGTTGTAGCACATATACTACAATAACTACACTGTAAAACACTATAAGGGTTAAACATTCTAATTCAACCTCGTGTTTTTGACCCAAAATCATATATTAGTGTTAATAGCATTTTAGTTAGGTGACCCATAACAAGCCACCCTGCGAAACGTAGTTGATGTTGATAATTCTAACAAAGTGTTATCGCTAATAATTCACGGACTCTAATAGTGACTGGCGGTGTATGTTACTTTACCTTGTCCAAAGATTGAAAACACAAGTGACTTCCTCGGAGAAAAAAATCAGACAAACTTCTGTTGATTGAAAACAGAAGTGGAAGGAAACACATTCATAGCCTATAGCTACAAATAGACAGTAATCAACCTCACCGTGCCATAGCAGATATGAAACTGCCCACAAAACATGGATTTCAAAGCATGCCTACCGAAAGTCGGCGATGAAGGCCTGACAATATATCCTCCAGTTCCTCCTCAATCGCAGATTGTAGACCCTCGTTCCAGTCGTCGGAGCTCTCACTTTGTAAATCCAGAGTTTCGCTCTCATCCACTTCGATATC
The DNA here is from genome assembly GCA_037447655.1 of Zygnema cylindricum. NCBI lineage: Eukaryota > Viridiplantae > Streptophyta > Zygnematophyceae > Zygnematales > Zygnemataceae > Zygnema > Zygnema cylindricum. The sequence continues at coordinate 74,094 of JBBHKE010001171.1, forward strand.
TGACCTTTCCAGGTTTGATTCCATGTTGTTGTCAAATCCACCGTCAGCATTCCCTACGAGATCCTTCCCATCGTTGTCTACACTGAGAGAATGGGTTAAATAAAGTTGTACATTGCCACATTCCTGTTTTGAATGACTTTCTGTTGCATTTTCAAAAACTTCTTCGTCAGAAGCGGCATCTACCTTTTCCCGTACAGATGCTATGGTTGGCTCGGATATACTGTGATACCCTTCCAAAACAATAGGTTCTTCCTCTGTTCTGCTATTGATTCCCTGAGCACCTTGTCCAGCATCAACGCTTCTCACAGAACAGCTGGCCTCGTTGTTAGCTTTTTGCTCATTTACTGTTCTTATTGGAAAGTCTAAAACATTATCCACTGGCGCCAGTCTATTAGACTCCAGTAGATTGCTGGTTTTCAACTCTTCCTGTAACCCAGAGCCACCAATCAACTTAACAGCCATTAAGTTTCTTCGTCAAGTTCGAGAAGGATGTAAGCATGACCGCAGATACTTGAAAGTATAGAACCAAAGCCATTGAAATCATTCGCCGCACAGGTCATTGCAATACAGGCAATCACACTTTGTGAAAGTGCATAAAAATGCGGAGAATTGACATGATTAGCAAATGATTAGTAAGTGTTACACCGGAAAAGGTTTTCAGATCTCTCCTCAACAATTTGGAGGAGCGTCTCACCTTTCAGATAATAATAGAATCGTCAACGTGAACAAAGATTCTCAAAATACGACAGAGTTTATCACCCATATCACTTGAATCCACAGTGTCAATCTCATCAACTTAAAACGTTTAACTTTCGAAGGTTTCCTAGTTACCAAGGTTTGAATACTCGTCAACCCTACAACAAAAACTAATCCAATCTTCACATTCACCATACGATCCTTCTCATCATTGATGCCCTGAGAATCTACACTGATAAAGTCACTAGAACGGATAATTTGAATTATTTTCCAATCCAGTTACAGAGCTTTCAAAAACTTCGTTACCAAGGTCACATAACGATGCTATGGAAGAATCGGACACACTGCCAAACCCTCTCGAAACCCTCTTTGAGCACAATTTTTCAAATTTACAATCATCTTCACGAACGGAACTCACATGAATATGAACACAGATTAAAGATCGTCCAGAAATTAACACAAGCGATCAACTTGATTGAGAATTCCTGAAGAAATCTGCTATCGTCCTAAAACACATTCCCGTCTACCTCTTAAGTAAGACACTCAAGCTTCAATATTGAAACCGTATACCTATAATTTGCCACTTAGGAGACTACCTGCAATGAAGCTGGCGGTAAAGCAGCCCGTACTCGTCGTAAATGCGACGCTGCAAAACATCAAACAAAAAATTAATCAGTTAAAATCCAAATACTACATAAAACATATTCAGATGTACTATTTTGTTATAAAAGCCTCAAAAAACCTTGAACTATTAATGGCATTAAAAGGATCATTAAAAAGTACCATCTGCCACCAGCACATGCGGTGCTAAGAGCTTGGTGCACGCGTCAGCAAAAGCTGCCTTCACTTTCTTCCAGCGTAGCGTTAGCAAGCCTGCCGCCATAGATCTCGAACCGTTTGCCTTACTTCCAGCCATTCGGACAGCTTGTGGACAGAACAAGCACACCTTCTACGTGCAATCCCTCAGAAACCTAACTGGAGAAATCATTGACAAGGGAAGCATCACAAACCGTGGAGACTAAAGAGTACAGGAAAGACTGGCGCTACGAGGAAATGAAGTAAAAACTAATTTAGTTCAAAATAAGGCAGGCAAAAATTTGAATTGTACACATTGTACGAAAACGATACAAAGTACAGAGAGCATACGGAAAGTACAGTACAGGTGGTGCTCTCAAGTCCGTACACGTATGGACATTGAATTTCAAACTTTACCTGCATGTTCTCCGGCTGAAAGCTGGCGCATCTGGAATGCTGGAATCATGGACTTGTCAATAGGGCGGGCGGAAACGGCTAGTTTGAAGCGTACGGATATAATACCACAGTAATGATAGTTCATAAAATTTGAAATTTAAAAGCCTAGCTGGCATATGGCCTTCCTGGCGGCGCAGTCGGTCAACCTAAGACATTTTTGCCGTACTATGCAAAGCCCGGTTGTTACATGCCGTACTATTTTAACCCCAACAAAGGTTTGTACAAAGAATCATGACAAGAAAGGTGTCTTCCAGGTTACGGCACCAAAAACAACCAAAGTTTATGACATTTGAAGATAACGAGTAAAAATCGTTCGACACGTATTCGTAACGTCAATTTTTTTCGCTAACGCTGAAATATGTGTGACGCTGCGATGCGTGAAAAATAACAGTTTTACAGACGTACAGCTAAGGGTAACATTCCATTAGACGAAAAGTGGGGTTCGTTACTGGACGCCGTATATTTTCGTACAGTGTCGTACAGAGCCGTACTATTTTTATTTTTTTTGTCAACGAAACACCGTTACTGGAAAGCTGTCGAAAAGCTCCAATGATGTAGGCGTCATTACTGACCGTTGGATGTTCACTTTTTGAGATCCGCGAAGCAATCGCGCACATCATCCAGTGGCCCCCAACTCTCCTCGCGAGGGGAGTTGGGGCCCACTCGATGATTACCATTGGTACACGTGAAAAAGCAAAAAAAAATATACTTTGAACAAGCGATCGCAGGCGTACACGTCGTACAGGCCATGTGCCGCCTGCCACGCTAGATGCAGGTCAGTCAAAAATATCCTCGCACGCTCCGTCTGACATCCACCGACATTCAAAGTTTGCCGCGTCCTTTTGCCATTGCGTTTCGAAATTTTGATTTCATTTTGAAAATCAAAATCTAGCCGCAAACTTGACGTACGAATCAATAACTACCTCCGGCCGTACAGATATTTCGTTCTGACTTGCCGTTTGTAGATTCTTTTAAGATTTGAAGAATCTGGACTCTAACCTATGTGGCGCCAATCATAATTGGGGAAGGTTCGTTACTGGCCCGACAAAATGGAGCGAACTTCCAGTAAACGCTGTCAGTAGACTTGTCCGTACATTTACTGGGACCGCCTAATGGAATGTTACCCTAAGCAGAAAGTAATTATATTTGAACGGGTGAACCGGCCTGATACAATAGTATGTACTATGTACTTCCCTGTACTTTCATCCACTCGGGTGTCCATGTCATAATGTTTGACATAACACGTGTTTGAAGCGTATTAAACCGTCAGCCAGAACCACGATTCAACAACAAGAAGTCAATTCGACGAACTCTGCACGGTTATGGTGTGCAAAACAGTTATCGTAAAGTGGTTTACCCTCTGAATATTGGGAGAATACAGGGAAGGTACTGTACTGTTTTAAACTGCATATCACTGGAAAGTGGTAACGACCCGCTTCCCAGCTGTAGAGGGGAAAATAATGCTCCAGCATTTTAACCGCCGGCAACTGCTATACCAGGTTCGCACGCGTGAAAATTATTGTTCTGTTCGATGCGTGGAAACCAGCCGTTTTGTTTGGTGAAGCGTATTATGTACGATCCCGTATTCTGTGGTGTACGGTGGGGAGGGGTGTTGGGGGTGGAGGGTGTGATGGGGTGGGCGATGGTTGGCGGGATGGAGGGGATGGGAGGGACGGAGAGATATAGGAAGAAAGGAGGGACGGAGGGAGGGAGGGAGGAATGGTTGAAGGGAGGTAGAGGGAGAGTGGGTGAGGAAAAGTGGAAGGAGGGAGGTGAAGGACGAGTGGGGGAGGGAGTAGGAGAATGAAAGAGAAGGGAGGTAACAATTTGGGATGGGAGGAATGGAGTGATGTTCAAATTGAATATATGTTTTTTTGTTTCGTTCTTTTCGTAGGAGGTAAAAAAACCGTTGAATATTGACCATTAAAGATTTCCCTTGAAGGGGATTAGATCTTCGCAACCTTCACATTGATACCAGAAAAATATGTTGATTAAGCTGTCATGATACAGAAAAGATAAATCAAAAGTTTCCTTCCGTACACTCATTGTGTATGAAATCAAGAAAAATGCGAAAGTTGGGCAAGAGGGCATTGAGAATATACCCAAAAAAGGCGGAAAGAATCCAAATTTTTGTAACCTACAAATGATTACAAAAAAATGGCAGATGATGTAAGTTTTGACGTTTTTAATGAAGGAAAACGGTTTTTTTGTCCTTTTCTGTATGCAAATGTGTATATGAGTATTATTCAAGCTTGATGCAGAATCATGAAAGCCATTTCCATGAAAAAACTCTGGGAGAGAGTTTAGAAATCGATTTCCAATTATTATTATTATTATTATTTATTTTTTTCTTTTGAGATTGTGCCATTGTGTTTCGAACTTCCAAAGTTAACAAAAAAGTCTCGTGTAGTAGATGTGGGGTACATTCTTTGTGATGTAAAAACGAGGGGTACGTCCGAGATTACATACAATCAGGTGTTGAATAAAAGTGTTTCTTTATAAGACAGTCTGTTTATGCAAAGATATAGATTATCGGAAGACTTGATAAGCTGACCTCTGTTTTTTTGTTATTTTCACCAGCTAGTATAACATATCTACATTTTACATGTCACGTGACTATATCTGCAATACATCCTTTGCAAGTATGAATAAGAGGAAAAACATTGTTTTATATACAATCTTGTCTTTGCAACTCTACTAGTCACTGATTGGAAGATTCTAGGTTTCACGACCATAAAGAAAGTCATAATAACCGAGTCCTCTCTCATTTAAGACGGATCCCTGTATACCATTCAAGCAAAACTTTCCAGAGAAAGCAAAACTCTCCAGAGAAAGCAGAACTTTCCAGTGAACCCAAAAAAATAAAAAATAAATCTAACCGGTCAACCTGTTCTGTATTGCCCTAAAGCTAGAGGCCCCGCCGACTTCCTCCGAAATTTCCGGCTTCCCATTGGCTGTTCTGCCCCATCATCGCCTTCTACATCGACATCTACATCGACATCTTCGTTAATAATTGGTTGAAGAGTCAACGATTCTGCAAGGGAAAATATGGAAATTACTATAAGTTATCTTGTCAAGAAAGACGGAGAGTCTCTCGCTCAGAAATGTACTATTCAATAAAAAACATTAAGTAATCTTGACAAGAAAAAAACGGATAGCACTGAGTTATTCTGACAAGAAATGACAGAAAGAACTAAAAAATATTGACAAGAAAAAACGGATAGCACAAAGTAATCTTGACAGAAAAAACAGATAGCACTGAGTAGTTTTGACAAGAAAAGACTGATAGCACCTGGTAATTTCAGAAAAAACAGATGGCACGAAGTAATCTCGACAAGAAAAAACAGATAGCAGTAAGTAATCTTGTCAAGAAAATAGGGATACCACTAATTTCCAAGAAAAAACAGATTGCAATTAGTAATCTTGACAAAAATAAATAGACAACACTAGGAAAAAAACTATAGTATTATTAGCACCATTTTATGTCCGGGGGCCAAAAAAAAACCAGCACAAAATTAAAGTTTTAAATGCTAATAGCGGTTTTCACAGTGTAGTTGTCCATTTTGTGCATTTTTTATGCTGATGTTCTGGTCTGCGCCCTTCAAACTAACCATTTCTATTGTTAATATTACTTATTGCTATCCGTTTCAGCGGTTGATAATCGGGAATTAATATGACTAAATTGAACCCCACAGTACATATTTCTTAACGCTAAGCGACCCACAGAGCAGTGATTTGAATAAGAACCCATAATGATGGAATCCAGATAATTATTATTTTTAAGGACTCCAGATTCACTCTCTTAAAAAACCAAAAACCACATCATTTCTAGGCTTCAAGCAATGATTTGACCCAAAGTGGCAACCAATTTGATGCTAAGTTAAAGCAAACCAGCGAAATCGCCTTACATACATGAATCAAAAACAGTAAAAAGGTGAAAAGGTAAAACAGTATTCATACCTCCAGACTTTCTCGGAGAGTCTGGCTGCCAATCAGGCATCTGTGTTGTTTCTACACGTAAATCATTGGGAGGAGGACCCTCTCTCTCACAAATCGGTGACGACCATGGAAGTCCGTTCGAATGAGGAGAGCCACGAGCCTCAGCTTCTTCCCTCTCTTCCTGACTGGATCTACTTTTGCAATCCCTATTTTGTTCTCCATTCCCAATGTCCATTCGTTGACAGCCATCAATCATATCTGAGAGAACAGCTCCAGGAAGTTGTCCAAGACGAGCTCGATCCTCAAGAAAACCCAATCTTTCATGATGGCTTAGGAGGACATCCTTCATCTAAAACCAGACAAGCCCAATAGGAGATTCAAAAAGGTTTTAATCGCTCGTTCTCTTTGTTATTGGAGTGTCCACCCTGACGAACAGAAAAAAATACCCTTTGGCCGGGTATACCTACATTTGTTTGGTCGTAAAGCCTACTTAACAAACCTGTTGGAGTGTAAATCCCTGAATTTCATCGACTGAGAGTTTTATTTACAATTTAACGAAATTTAATTATCAAACTGATTCTATCTTCCACAGGGTTGACATTTAGATAATTGTTTTTTTACGAGCTTCAAGTTTTAATCACCCGTATCTGTTGTAAGATGACATTTTTGTTAGAACCTCACCACCAAGTCTAGAGTACAAAGAAAATGACCGGCAGATAATAAAGCTAGTTCAAAAGAAACTCATTTTCTTATTTTGAAATACAGAAACTCAGTTTGACACTCGTGCTCGACTCCATCTGACCATGAGATATACTCATTCTTTAGAAAAATCGAAACGATTAGGCCCCAGACAAGAAGGATTTAACACCTGTATTAAGACAAGCAAGTGTGTAGACAACAAACAAGACTACGTTAAAAACATCATAAACCGACTCCTGCAATTTGAGATACTGCATAGGAATCGGCAGAAAATGAAAGAGATTAAATTGAAGGAGAAGCGTTAAATTGAAGATCAATACCCTCACTATCTCGCCCTGTTGAGCATGGCGAATACTTTCTATTATTGACACTGTTGGAGGGGCCGCAGTTTCGCCGGTATCTGCAACCAGGGAGTAGTCTCCAAGTACATAACTGTGCTTCAAGCCCCGAAAAACATCAAAAATTATTGCAGTGTCAGAAGTATTATTTACTGCAAAAATCACCGTCAAAAGGGTTCATTTTCATATGATTGCAACTACGATTGTACAATAAAAAAGGTGTTAATTTAGACAAGAGCATGTCAAGCATTGTCACGTCTAAACCCTGTGTTGATAAACTACCATCCATGGTTTCCAAAAGACACATTTACACAACAGCAGTAACACCAACGATACTAAAGATAACAAATTTTACAATTTTCAAAACTGATATTTACCATTCACCGTAAGTGATAACGGACTAATCAAGCATAGGTGCGGATGCTCACCAAAAATAAACGCCACGTTCGGGTGCAAAAATCCAAAAATCCATTTCCATTTCAAACATATACTATACAGTATTATTCAAATACAATTCCCTACAACGACGAAGAAACTTATGCCCTGTGTACCGGTAACCAACATCCATACAAAGGCTCACCTTTCAAGAGCTGCGGGGTTGAACGACAATAAGTCTCTGCGTCCAGAAGGCAGAGAGAAAGCCATTGATGAGTTGAACCATTATTAATAGTCACGAAAATTTCCTCACTCAACAAAATAGCCCCTTGCATGGACCACTCTTACTAGCTCTTCCCAACTCTTCCCAGAAACATCAAGAAAGGGCCACAAAAGGGCCACAATGGAGCCAAGAAAGGGCCAAAAAAGGCCAACAGAGGGCCAAAAAGAGCCAAAAAGTGCCAGAAAAGAGAAGCTCAAGAAAGTGCAAACAAGGGTCAAAAAACGGCCAGATGTAGTGCAATGTTGGAGATTACCTTACAGGATCCAAGTATCGTTTAGTTGCCCGATAAATACGCCCAAGTTTCGCTTGGCACTTCAAACAGCGAATGTTGGAAAATGTACTGTCACAGAAACAGGCAAAACAACTGCCTCAGGCTCTCCGAGAAAACCAGGTAAGACCAGACTATACAGTGCATCACTATTAGCTTACGTTTGATAGTCGTGGACGATTACTGACCACTTATGCAATCAGATTTATTAAAACTATTTTATGGGTATAGGCAAAAAGACGAAAAAGGAACTAAATCAATCAGTGCTATACAGACTGGTAAACTGCCCATCGCTGTTAGAGTTAATCACTCTAATTGGAGTGAGTGTTCACAAAAACGTGTTAACAACACTATTTAGTAAAGTGGCCCGTAATGAGCCACGTGCAAAACAAATTCAGTTGATTCTAAATAAAGTTCTATAACTAATGATTCACTAAGGCCTCAACTCCTGGGTCAATTCAATGCTTTTCTCTCAATGATTGGGCAGTTTATGACCGTAAGATTCCGATGGATTCTGATCTGGACAGTAAAAATTTGCCCAAACATTGAAAACGGCCTTGAAATGACCACTTTTGGCCCCCAACAACCATAAAAAACCCTCAAAAAATCCTGATGGAGCAGAGCACTAACTCTACAAGCCATGTCTGGCGTAGTGTTGTAGAAAAGGGGTTGAAAAGACTGAGCATTGGAGAGTCTTTCTAAAGAATATGACCTGAATGACCTAAAAGCGACCTAAAGAAAATGTTGTGCATGGATAACGCTACACGTTGTTTCTGGCATTTCAGCTCACTACGATTCAATGTTTTTATATGTCTGTCGAGCCTCTTGAGAAAAAAAAAAAAAAAAAAAAAAATTATTAAAAAAAAAAAAAAAAAAAAAAAAAAAATTAAAAAAAAAAAACAAAAAAAAAAAAAAAAATCCTTAAGAAGAAACCAAAAAAAAAAAAAAACTCTTAAGTGAAATTGAAACTCTTAAGTGTAATGTACAAGTCAACAGGAAAATCACATTAATTGAGTGGACTAATGAATGCCGTTTTTGCATAGAGAATAGAATTGAATTAAAACCACACTGTACTAATAATGTATAAATAAAGCACTATATTCTCTTTTTGGTGGTTGAATGATGTTTATTTTGCGCTAGTAATGTACTAATAATGCAATATATTCCTTATTTGGCGGTGGAATGATGCTTATTTCCACCCTAAATCCTGTTATGGCTGGTGTACCTGCCTCTGTCTATCCCCGCTGTTGATGTTAATGTCTCCGGCAATATTTCGATCGAACTCGCCGCTAGTAAGAGAAAAAAAAAAAGAAAACAAAAAAACAAGCATACAAAAAAAAGAAAAAAAAAAAACTCAAAACTCAGACCATATGACTGCCTGCAGTAACCATACATATGCTGATGGCAGAAAAGACAAACACTGTTCCTTTTCAAACATAAAGAAAAGTCCAAACCTAAACCTAAACCTAAACCTAAACCTAAACATAAACATAAACATGGAAAGGAAGTTGCAAGTAGTACCTCGGAAGGACACAATCCCTAAATCATCATGTGTGGAGACATGTGCCAAAGAGTCAGTAATCACTGCCATACAATGAGCACACTGGAATACGTAAACATTCTCCATTCACGAACCAGGAGCTACTAAAAAACTAAAGAGACGGTAAAAAAAATATATATATATATATAAAGTAAAAGTAGTGAATTGAATGTGAATGAGACAAGGTGAAAGCTTTATCGTGAAACTCGCCGTATCTTAAACATCTTTGTACAGTGGAGAAAAAAGGAACGAAAGAAAAGGAACATATTAACACAGTGATTAAAAATGAAATGGAAGAAAAAGGAATATCGTAATACAGTGAAGAAAAGAAAAAGGAAAAGGAGAGCATGTAAAAAAGCAAGTACTGTACTGTACTGTACTGTACTGTACACCGCGAATCGTAATTAGAGTAATGAAAAAATTAGAGTACAAAAACTAAAAAATAAAATTAGAGCAATGAACGCTAATTTATGTGATAGAGCTGTTTCAAATATGAAGTTTAGGGTGAAGTTCCATTAGACGAAAAGTGAGCTTTTTTACAGAAATTCGGACCTCTCCGTACTATGCCGTACGTCTTATTTTGTTTTTATGTGGAAAACAACATTACAGAGAATCTTGCTAATATTCTCCAAAATTCTGGGAGGTAACATTGACCGTTGGATATTTTTTCGCGAAGCATTCGCTTCGAAAGTTTCTGTAAATGGTGATGTACCTCACGAGGTACATCACCAATTACAGAAAAATTTGAGCCACGACACGTTGGATAATGAGCATACGTGTCAAGATGGCAACCAACGGAAATCAAAAAAATTCGCACACGATATACGCATTCAAAAATCCAGCAGAAAATACAAACGAAATCTCGTAACGCACTTTTGTCACTCTATTTTTGGTGTCGGCCATTCGTCACACTATTTCTGACAGCGCTCATTCGTCACGCGTAAAAACAGGAACCCTAAAGAAATGCGGTGGTATCTCACAAGGCGTCTACAAAAAGTACAAAACCTGTATTGAACGATGACCTGGTACGCACGTGTATGGTACGCAAATGAAGATTTTTGGTCGGTGTGAAAATCATTGACGATTTTCAATATCAAATCTATAGCTACGTAGTACCACTATTTTGGTACCAAGTGGATTACAGACTCTCCGCAATGGAATTTCGTTCAAATTGTAGCATCCTGTAATGTTGGCCGTACAATTACAGAATGTCCTAATGGAACTTCACCCTTAGGGTGAACCATAGTTCAAAAGTAGGCGTTTTTATGGTAGGCGTTTGGTAGGCGCACAAAACTTCGCACAAAACTCGCGCAGATGAGGCGTACTGTGTATGTGCGTTGTGCACACCCCTGTACAAACGTACAAATCTGACTTATGATCATAGTACAGCTCACGCCGCAGGACGAATTTTTTTAGCGAACTGACACGGCGTAGGATGACATTCCACGGCAAAAAAATCCCGGTAAAAAAAAACGCGAACGTAAGTCCTATCGTAAGTTGTATTATGGGCTTTTCATGTGATCTTCTTAGATCGCTACTTTGATCAGCGACCGTCCGATCACCCAAATCTGACAGTTTAAATTAAAAATACCTCAAAACTCACGGAAAAATATTTTTTTGTCCGAATGTTTTTCAAAATTTAGACATGACGTTTAATTCTCTATCGATCGATGTGCAACTCAACCTTGTTCCTACTTTATTTCATTTTGCGGCCAATGCAATATGGATCTTAAGGGCATATTTTATGTTTTGCGCACAATAGGCATATTGTATGGGCGTATGGTCACCTACTTTTGAACTATGGTTCAAAAGTAGGTGAAAGTAGCCCCGTACAATATGCCCATTGTATGCAAAACATACAATATGACCTTAAAACCCATATTGTATTCGGACCTATTCGGACCAATTAAAACACTCGGACCAACAAATTTTATTTACACCGTCAGATTCGGACGATCGGACGGTCGCTGATCAAAGCAACGATCTAAGAATATCACATGAAAAGCCCATAACACAACTTAGGATAAAGGCGCCGACGTAAGGCCTACCATAAAAACGCCTACTTTTAAACTATGGGGTGAACCTCCATCAGGTGAAAAGTAGAGTTGTTTACTGGGAGACGTACCTTTCTGTATTAGGCCGTACTATTTTTTTCCTCTTTTTTTTTAAACTTGTTTACTGGAGATTCGACAAGATTCTTCAAACTTTTTGGCGAAAATTTCGACCGTCCGGTTTTGCGTTTTCAAAGCAAACGCTCCTTCTGTTCAGTGTCTGGAGAGTCTCCTCAACTGACCTCGGGAGGAGAGTTGCCACACACTGGGCGCGTCTATTGGTACACTTGGAAACAAAAAGGTATCATCCACGACGGACGAGCGATGACGACTCTCACAATTGGCAAAGGCCATGTGCCTTCGTACAGGGCGGATTTGAAAGCGACGAAAATATCTTTGCCGCATGATATCTCTCTGACGACTCTTTTCCTTCGTGGAAAGGACTTTGCGTACAAAACATCATGGCAAACGATAAAGTACAAATTTTCATTTTGAAAATGATTCCAAAACGGTTGGTACAACGAAATGACAATAACGTACAAATTGTACCTTCGCGTACCTCTACAAGATATTTAAATATGTGTTACTGTAACAGGATCTCCTACCTCTCAGAAAATCCCATTACTACAAACAATTCCAACCACACATTCCACACATTGGAAAATACACATCCACATTGGAAAACACTCACATAAGGATAAACTTTAATTGAAAAGAAGCTTCTGTCCACATAACATTAGCTTGGTCTCTTGCCCTCGTGGCTCAACCCTTCAATTTAAAGTGTTTCCTCTACTCTCCACTCTTAATAATTCTATCTCTTAACTACTAAAACACTATTTAGTTAGTAAGAGATTTCAATGCAAAATGCCTTTTCTCCAATTTGGTATTAATCGCTCAGGACCAAGATCAGCTGGAATTTCCACAAACTTTTCCAAAGGAAAAGATGTCTACTCTCCTCTTACACTTCACTATTTATCCATCATCGCCCTGGACTCGCCAGGCCAGAGTCAACGCTCCGTTTTAACAGGCTTTTACCTGGGCCAATCATTGATCAGCAAAGACTCAGACTGACCAATGCAAAAACGTGCGAAATCTCTTACTAACTACTTAGCACTTTACTAACCAATCAAACGTTACGTTTCACTACGTAACATTTACGTGCAAAAGTGCGCGCCAAACGAAACGCGACTTCGCACGATCGTGCGTAACAAATTTCGCACGCGAAACTTCCTACGAAATTCCTTTAAGTAAAAGTGACGTTTCGTACTAAAATTTGTACGAAACGAACCACCGTGCATACTAAACGTTTCATTAGAACTTTATGAAACGTACACACGTAATTTCGGTACTAATTTGACCCTTAACCCGTTTCAATGATACCCACTTGTTATTTAGACCCCACGCTGTCACCTAAATGCACCCATCGCTATAACTTTTAAAATATAACTCCAAATAGCGTGATTCTTTTGCGGACGTCTACCAAATTTAGTACTCTATAATCATAACACCTAAATATCCCTTTATAAACAAGTTCGATCCGCTATTGCTGTTACATCATCCCCTCCTTATTTTTAACTGACCTCAGTTAAACACTTTTAAATTTTCAAGACGGCACTTCTATATTATTATCCCTCCAATACCTCTGTAAAAACTCAGAATTTTTATCCTCTAAAGTCAACTCATCTTCAGGCCTTCCTAGATAATGCACTTGCCAGAATATAGTATTACCAACCTTGAACCGTTGACCAACCCAATCTATTACCCATCTGTGGACTTCAGGTTCTATAATTATTGAGGGATCCAATTCCAGTTCTCTTTCTGTTGGTCGAAGATTCGCTGGTTTCAGTTGACTGATGTGTATCACAGGATGAATTTTTGTTGAAGGCGGAAAGTCCAATTTGGCAGCAACTGACGATATCATCTCGATTACAGTAAATGGTCCAATGTACTTAGGGGCAAATTTCCCCGTAGGATCCGATTGTCCCTCAATCTTGCACCTGTAATGAGTTGTAGAAAGCCAAACCTTGTCACCTGTCTGCCAGTCATAATCTGCGCATCACTTAATCTCTGTAAATAAGAGAGCGCTTTATTATCACAGTGAACTGTAAATTCTTTATTATGCAAATAACAACGCCATTTCACCAATGCATGTACAATTGCAAGTAATTCTTTTTCCTGTGCTGTATAGTTCTTTTCAGCATCATTGAATTTTCTGGACTCAAAAGCAATAGGATGGAAGTGTTTGCCGACTTTTTGACTTATGACTGCACCTAGACCCTTATCAGATGCATCTGTGGTGATCAAAACTTCAAATTCCCCGGCAGGGTCAGGATACACCAGTGTAGGGGCAGAGGTCAACTTCCCTTTTAATTCCTCGAATGCTCCCTCCTGATCAGCTCCCCACACAAACGTCTCCTTCTCCCGAAGTAAATCCGTCAAAGGTGCGGCGATCATACTGAAGTTCCTAATAAATTTCCTGTAATAAGTGGCCAATCCCAAAAACGATCTAAATTCTGTGACATTAGTAGGTTGTTTCCAATTTTGGATTGCCAAAATTTTGGATGGGTCTGTTTTAACACCTTCCCCACTAACTATATGTCCCAAAAATAATTGTTCACTTTTAAGAAAACTAGATTTTGACAATTTTCCATATAATTTTCTTTCTCTTAACCTTTCCAACACTCTTTTTAAATGAATTACATGTTGTTCTTTAGATTCACTATAGACTAAAATATCGTCTATAAACACTTGGACAAACTCATCTATGTAATCTGAAAAGGTTTGGTTCATTAATCTTTGGTAAGTAGGCGGTGCATTCGTTAAGCCGAATGGCATCACTATCCATTCGAAGTGACCCACCCTAGTCCTGAAAGCAGTTTTATCAACATCTTCAATTCTAATTGGCACTTGATTAAAGCCACTACGCAGGTCAATCAACGAAAACACTTTAGCACCTTTTAAACGATCTATCAAATCAGAAATTAAAGGTAACGGATACTTATCCTTCACCGTAATCTTGTTCAGACTACGATAATCGACACACATTCTCAACGTTCCGTCCTTCTTTTTGACGAAAAGAACTGGTGCTCCGTACGGTGATTTGCTGGGTTGAATATGTCCTTTCTCTAGGAGTTCTTTGATCTGTTTCTTTAACTCCTCTTGCTCAAAGAAACTGTGTTTATAAATTCCTGTGACAGGAGGATTACATCCAGGTTCAAGGTTAATAACATGTTCTACATCTCGGGAAGGTGGCCTTCCCGAGGGTAAATCACTTGGGAAAAACATCCCGGAATTCAAAAATCAAATCCTTAACAGCAGCATCAGGTGTATTAATGTCAGTTACAAAATCAGATTTTTGTTTTTCAAGATTTTTAGTGGTGTCTGATTCAGGAATAACATGAATGTTAGTGTTTTCTCCCCCCCCTTCATCAGTAACTGCCTCAGTTACTAATAACAAGAAAACATGATTTGTTTTATCTTTTAAATGCTTTTTAAATTGTTTAGCGGAAATCAAACCTTCTACTCCCAATCTGGTTATGTTATTTATATGATTCCTATGCAATTTCTTAGGAGGTAATGCTTGCAAAACCTTCCAACCGTTTTCAGACTTCACTTTTAAGGTGTTAATTTCCCAATTAATTTGAGGATTATGTTCTGTTAACCAAGGCTTTCCCATAATTAGTTCTTCACTTCCCAAATTCATTATTTCACACACAACTTTCATTTTATGACCCTGGATATCAACTTCTATCGTGTCAGTTTGTAAGTCTAATGTGGACATATTACCATTTGCCACTTGAACATGTAAAGGCTTTTCCCTCATGACAGTAGGAATTTTATTTTCCTCTACAAACTTATGTGAAATAAAATTATGTGTGGCACCTGAATCAACCATTACTTTCAACGGCTTTCCTTCCACTAATGACTCGAATCTAATCAAACTGTGTCTGGTGTCATCATTACTTAACTGTCCTAACATAGGTCTGTTGTTGAGAATTTCATCAGAAGGATTCTTTAAACTATGCAGTGTAGTGATAATCATAATAAATTCAGCAACTCTAGCTTTTCCATTCATTAATTTGCCCTCCAAAGTTAACTCTTTAACTTCTGGATCCGATTGACTAAACTGAGGACTTTCAGTTAGTCCTTTCCGTTTCCCACCTCCTGGGCATCCTGTTCAGCTAGATATAATGCAATATCCTCTTGGAGACCTTCATTTACATCGACTGTTTTGAGAGAACCTTTATCTATACAGTCTTTAGCGTAATGATCTGGACCTCCACATTTGAAACAAGTGACTTTCTTCTTGGGTTTTGTGCACTCTCTACTAAAATGTCCCTCCTCTCCACAGTTATAACAGTTAATCTTTTTCAATTGTGCACACTCAAATGCTCTATGACCCTTTTTCTGACAAATTGTGCATGTGGGGATGGTAAGGTTAGGCTTCTGAGCATTAATGTTTGGTTTAGGACTTTTAATGTACCCCCCTCTATTGTTAAATTTATTTCCTGCGTTAACACTATGTCCACCCCTTTGATTTCCCCTAAAGATATTTTGTCTATTCACCAGACCAGCATTCGACCCTCTTCAACAAATTCCTCCTCATCCCACTCTGATACTTCATTCAAATTACCCCTGAGTGATCGAGTTTCCCGATTATACCCCAACTGATCCTCTAATTCCAATGACTTATCTTGTAATTCCTTCAAATTAATAAATTTTTGATGTTTCAGTTCTGATTTCAGTATAGGATTTAAATAGTTCAAGAAATGCAATTTAGCCATTTCATCAGTCAAACCTATGACATGAATACTAGATGAGTCAAATTCCACAATATAATCCTTCACAGATCCATTCTGCTTACAATTCAGCCACTTTTCTTCCATTCTGGATTTAAAAGTGACAGACAAGAAACGCGATTTGATCGCGGTTTTAAAAGTTTCCCAATCAGCATTATCAGGAATCAATTTAGATCTTCTCTGGGTATAATACCAAATCTGAGCATCACCTTTCAGACAACTAACAGCAAAAGAAGTGTAATCATCACGATCACAATTTCTAGATTCCAAATAATATTCCATATGAAAAATCCAAGCATCCAACTCATCAATCTTCTTACCATCAAACGATGGTGCCTCACTAATAGACAATTTCAGATCCCTTATCTTCTTAGGTCTATCATGATCATCCTCCCTAAAACTAGCATTCCTTTTACCACTCTCACCCTTTTGGTCATTCATATCATTTTTGGTCTGAATTAAGTTAATAAGTTCATCCAATTTTTCATTTGAAACATTTCCATTTTCTTTGACAACTTTCAATTCACTTTTCAATTCGGAAATGGTTTCATCCACAGCGGCAGCATGATTGTTAAATCTTTTGACCAATTTCACAGTACGCTTCTTCAACATATTTAAAGCATTCTCCATTTCACGTTTCCATGCAGAATTTGCCATTATCACACAATGAAATCAAGCAAAAGTAAGGATAGAATATAATTTCCCAAAGAAATTTGCTGCAGATTTGAAGTCCTTAGATTGCTCCAAAAACTTTTTCTCCTTAACAAATCCTTTGAAAAGATCAAAATCTGAGAAATTAAAAAAAAATATTGAAAGTAAGTTAGTACAAATTCAAATTTTCAATTTCCCAACATTGAAACAGAAATGTAAGAATTTCCCCACCAATTTTGCAATAGCAAAAATTGAAAGCTCTCAAAGGTAAGATTTAACCATAAATTTGCAACAGCAAAACTGAAATCAATCAAAGGTAACAATTTAGGGTTTGAAAAGTTTTGAGTCATTTCTGGACTCCTTTGCTCTTGAAGAAGTAAAGTACTCCACTTTCCTTCTCCTCCATTAGCAAATTTCCCACTTCCCACTACATCAGGATCTTTTACTCTCTAATCCTCACCTCCTCACCCTTCATGGCTTCAAGCCCTTCCTCTACACATGAATCATTGCTAGGAGAAGGCAAGTTTGTTTGGCCTCTAGGTAATTGGAGTGAGCTTCAGCGGTGGCTACACTGCCCACCCCGCCTTAGTCCTTAGGACCTGAGCACGCCCCACATCTAACCAGCGGCCGCTGGCTGTGTGATCACTCAGTTTCCCTCCAATCCCCTACCACTTCACATTGTGGTTCTACCGACACAGGTTAGAGCACCCTCACCGGTCACGGCAGTCGATATTCGAGTGAGCTAGCTTCTCCCTGGTTTCTAACCAAAGCTCCGATACCATATGTAACAGGATCTCCTACCTCTCAGAAAATCCCATTACTACAAACAATTCCAACCACACATTCCACACATTGGAAAATACACATCCACATTGGAAAACACTCACATAAGGATAAACTTTAATTGAAAAGAAGCTTCTGTCCACATAACATTAGCTTGGTCTCTTGCCCTCGTGGCTCAACCCTTCAATTTAAAGTGTTTCCTCTACTCTCCACTCTTAATAATTCTATCTCTTAACTACTAAAACACTATTTAGTTAGTAAGAGATTTCAATGCAAAAATGCCTTTTCTCCAATTTGGTATTAATCGCTCAGGACCAAGATCAGCTGGAATTTCCACAAACTTTTCCAAAGGAAAAGATGTCTACTCTCCTCTTACACTTCACTATTTATCCATCATCGCCCTGGACTCGCCAGGCCAGAGTCAACGCTCCGTTTTAACAGGCTTTTACCTGGGCCAATCATTGATCAGCAAAGACTCAGACTGACCAATGCAAAAACGTGCGAAATCTCTTACTAACTACTTAGCACTTTACTAACCAATCAAACGTTACGTTTCACTACGTAACATTTACGTGCAAAAGTGCGCGCCAAACGAAACGCGACTTCGCACGATCGTGCGTAACAAATTTCGCACGCGAAACTTCCTACGAAATTCCTTTAAGTAAAAGTGACGTTTCGTACTAAAATTTGTACGAAACGAACCACCGTGCATACTAAACGTTTCATTAGAACTTTATGAAACGTACACACGTAATTTCGGTACTAATTTGACCCTTAACCCGTTTCAATGATACCCACTTGTTATTTAGACCCCACGCTGTCACCTAAATGCACCCATCGCCATAACTTTTAAAATATAACTCCAAATAGCGTGATTCTTTTGCGGACGTCTACCAAATTTAGTACTCTATAATCATAACACCTAAATATCCCTTTATAAACAAGTTCGATCCGCTATTGCTGTTACAGTTACGCCGTTTAGATTTTGTGTTTTTTCAAATCTTTTAATATTCCCGGCCGGCTGAACAAGATCCTACGTGGTTCCAATCGAAGTCCAGCAGGTCCGCAATTGGTGCCTCGCTGGCACAACCTGATGAAGAAGTGATACAAATATTATTGCCAGTAAACGTGTCCGTACAATTATTGGGAACGCCTGATGTAGGTTTACCCTGTAGGGTACGCCCCCATGTAATTGTAACTAAGCGAGCTTACTTTGTATTTTAGCGCAGATCAAGTGGACCCGGATTTTGAAGTCTCTATGTGTTTACTCGAAATTGTTACTTAAGTTTGTGACGATTGTATACGTCCACAAAGTCCGTGACGGCTGTCAACATGTACAATCTGTCTTGCCACACCGTATTTTTTGAAACTCTTTGAAGCGTCGCAAAACACATCGTAATTTTTTAAACAATTCGGCATGTCCCATGTCATTGCGTCACATTATAGATGTACAACCTTGCTGCCGTGGCTGTACGACATGCCTTTGCGTAAACCTCTCTTGTCCGGCTGCCATGACTTCGCAGGGACGGCTGCCATGACTTCACCGATTTTTCACCTTCGCAAATTTTTCACCTTCACGTGAAATGACGTTGCACCATCGAGACCCCTTAAAAAAAACTGTATAAGGTGCATGCGGACAAAAACGAACACAAACACCAAAAGCTTTTGAAAACTTTTCACACGTGGGAATATGTTCTTCTTTTGGTGTAAACGATTTTACTTAGCTTAAAACACATTTCCAATGTGGTTTATGATAAGTTTGAAGATGACGTGACAGTGGGTCGAAAAAACACATGACGACAAATTTTCGTACATCTTAAGTTTGAGAATGACGCAAATTGTACTTTACAAATTTGCGATTTATTCGTACGATCGCAAATTAGGCAATACGGCGCTAAGTTACAAAGGAAAACGACAAAGAATAACCCGAACTTAGCCACATGGGGCCTACCCTAAGGGTCGTGCTCCATTAGGCGTACGAACACGTTTACTGGCAGTAATATTTGTATCATTTCTCCATCAGGTCGTGCCAGCGAGGCACCAATTGCTTACGTGTTGGATTGGGATTAGAACCACTTAGGATCTTATTCAGCCGGCCGTGAATATTGAAAGATTTGAAAAGTACAAAATCTCAACGGCGTATCTGTACGCACGGGCGAAATCTAAGATTTGTAAAACCGTATAAAATTTTAACTTTTTAAGTGCGTACTTTGTACCTATACAAAGTATGCCATTATGTTTCATACGCAAAGTACACCGTCAATCGTTATTAGCGTTGTGTACGCTAATTCCGTCCCGCTTTTTTTTATTTTTATTCTCCATTAGTGTAGTTCATTCTATTTTTTTCTTTATTATATTTAGGGTTATTTTCAGAACGTTGTCTCCTAAATAGAGTGATGTACGGTTAGTGTCAGACCGTACATAAATGTAACTTTTTAAGTTAAAAAGTACAATAAATTAGTTTTAGTAACCGCGGACGCATGAGAATGTGCGTTCTAAAAAGGAAAAAAAACCAGGTCGTAAAAAAATCCCGCTCGCTCATATTCGTCTGACAGCCTCGTTTCGACCGTGTGAATGTACAATTTGTGTACGATTTGTCAGATTTTGTACGGAGACCTATATTAGTGTAAGCATGTTTGCGGCCGACATTTTTTTTTCAAAGATCTAAATTACCATAACCAAACAATTAGAATGTATGATTTTTTCCAAAATTTTCAAATTCTTAAATAGCGTACACCACGGTAATTATTATTATACGCTAAAAACACTTACACGCTAATAACGATTGGCGGTGCACTTTACGCGAAGTAAATAAAGCGTCATAGACTATACCCACTGGAGCATTTGATTTTCCGAAACTGATCGGAAAACGTACACGTTTCGACGTCATCAAACATAGGCGCGAAAAACAAAGCTGCAGTATTGAATGTTCGAAGGACGACGACGGTGGTTCAAAATCGGCAGTTGTTTCGCGCGAGTGCAATGAAATAGCCGTTCGATGTTGTTTTGGCTACGTCAGCTTTTCAGCGAAATACGCTACTTTAACCCGACTTTTACATCCGACAATATTTTTTGTACGGTTTTCAGAGAAAACCGTACATTATTCGACTGTCCGTCAGTTGCGGAAGTGATTTTTTTCCCGTGGGAATAGGCTATGAATGAAAGGATCGCTGTTCGACAAATAAAAAGAAAGTTTTGCACGTACAAAGGATTTTAAAAGTTTCATATTTTATCAGAAATCGGAAAATCATAGGAATCGGAAATGCTCCTGTGGGAATAGGCTATAAGAGGGATATCCTCCGGCAAAGATTTTTTTCGTCGCTTCCGATCGATTTTAAATACACCCACTACGAAGGCACGTGGCCTTTGCCAAATGTTCGGTTGTAATCGCTCGTATGCGCGTGGATCATATCTTCCGGCCGTGAATATTGAAAGATTTTAAAAGTACAAAATCTCAACGGCGTATCTGTACGCACGGGCGAAATCTAAGATTTTTAAAACAGTATAAAATTTTAGCTTTTTAAGTGCGTACTTTGTACCTAGACAAATTATTGCATTTATGTTTCAAACGAAATTTATTTTACGCGAAGTAAAAGAAGCGTCACAGGGATATCCTCCGGCAAAGATTTTTTCGTCGCGTCTGGTCGATTTGAATACACCCTGTACGAAGGCACATGGACTCTCCCAGTAAACAACCCCTCTTTTTGCCTGATGGAGCACGACCCTAAGGCCTCTAAACATGCGGAGACGTCTATTTGTAGTGTTTACTGGCACGGCGTTCCATTATGTCGTGCCAGTAAACAACGTTTCTCGATTATAATAGACGCCACGTAGGTTAGAGTCCGGATTTTAAAAATCTTAAAAAAATCTTCAAACGGAAAGTCATAACGAAATATCTGTACCAGCGGAAGTACAGTAGAAAATGATTCTTACGAAAAGATTGCGGCCAGATTTTGATTTTGAAAATGGAAATCAAAATTTCGAAATGGAATGGCAAAAAGACGCGGCAAACTTTGAAGGTCGGTGGATGTTAGACGGAGCGTGCGAGGATATATTAGGTTGACCTTCATCCAGCGTGGCGGAAGGCACATGGCATGGACAACATGTTCGTTTCTCATCGCCTGTTCGTGGTGGATAATTTTTTTACTTTTCATGTGTACCAATGTTACGCGACCCGTGTGAAGAAACTCTCCTCGCCGCGGAGAGTCTCTTCACACTGGGCGCGATTGCTTCACGAATCTATAAAAGTGAAACATCCAACGGTCGATGCTTACACCTATAATATTGGAGCCATCTAGTAGACATGTTTCATCATGTTTCGTCTGACAAAAAAGAAATGGTATGAATCTGTACGGAATCGTAAGAAGTCCAGTAAACAACCCCACTTTTCCTGTAATGGAAGATCACCTTAAGGGTGGCCTTCTATTAGGCGTTTCAGTAATATTACTGAAAATTTTATTGAAGGGCGTGCCTTCTATTATGTCGCGTCAGTAAAACAATTTTTATTTGCGTGGCTCATTCTGGTTGGTAACACGTAGGTTAATATTCAATGCTTAAAATCTAAAAAGAATCTTCGAATGCAATGTCTGAACATAATAGTTGTACCAGCGGAGATAATATCTATACCATCGGAGGTATTTAATGACTCATACAGAGGGCATTATAATGTACTACACAAAATTGACAGTAGGGTTGGTGACGTGGCGTCTCGGATAGAAAGTGTAATGGCATCCGACGGTCAGAATTTACGCCTACAACCTTGGACATTTTTCCGTAATGATGTTTTCCTTGGAAAAAAAAGGGTACGGACCTGTACGAAACAGTATGCCCCTCGGTACGCCCCTCAGTAAACAACCCCATTTTTTTGCTAATGGAAGGCCACCCTAAGGGATTAAGGATTTAAGGGGGTCTTGAAAATAGATATGCTCAGAAGGAATGACATATCACACTCGATCTCTATTATCAATTCCAATATCGCCATGTCAGCGATATTGTCAGCAGGTCAACATTTTTAGTTTTCCCCAAAATAGGGAGAAATGGTAGAGCGAAAAATATTGTACGATCGTACAGTATTCGAACAATAAATTAAGGGGGACGCATAAGGCGATCCGCAATCTGGATCGGAGTACAGGACACTGCCATCATCCTAGCATTCACAACACTAATTTCGTCACAACTTCTTTTAGCCCAAAATCATAAAATAGTTAGTGTCATTGACATTAGGCAAAAACTAAAGAGTTTCCACGAAATAAGAATGGACAACAGAGGAGGTACAACACACCGTGAATCGCTATTGGTATTAGTGTAAATTTCGTACACACATTCCGTACACTACAGTTAGCTAAAAATCGCCAAATTAGAAACATTGACGCTAATTAAACGTACCTATATTAGCGTAAACGAAAAAATATAATTATCAATTATATTTTAGGATTTTATATACTATTGCACAATATCGAATGCATTCGAAATATTGACCTAAATGATCACCAGGTCGAGATGTTGATTAAACAATGCCCATATGTAATGGAAAATATAGAACCCTCCACAAGAGGTCACCCCAAATTGATATCAATTCCTTTGAATTACCCAGGGATATAAACACTTCGCTCCCAAGAATAGGACAAATCCCTCTAGAATGCCCTACTGATAACCAAATATATGAGATATCTGAGATGTGTGAGCAGCTCACAAATGCGAGGTGATTCATGCATCGTGCCAAGTGGTCCTCTCACTGAGCGATCCGGTGAAGTAGATAATGCTTTAATAAAAGCACCATGGTCACTGGTGAGAGGTTATGGGGGATTAAAATTGTGAAGGGAGGGAGAAATAATGGTAATAGGTGGCCGAGGGAATGCTACTCGTTAGGCTCCAACAATTGTCGGAAGTGGGAGGACGGAGCGTCAAGAACACGAGCAGAGATGTATGAGCGGTGCATTGGAGCACAAGCATAGGTGTCAGAATGGAGCGTCTGGTCTATCCCTACAATATCCCAAATGAATTGCATACTGGGAAAAATAAGGATCAAGTCAAAAAGGTGGGCAACAATGTATGAGGGATCCACTAATTGTTTTCTCTTGACGCTCTTATTCTTATGGGGGAATAATAGAAGCGGAAATACTGCAAGTACTGTCGGTAACCAAAGTTGCAATTAGTGTCGGTAATCAAAGTAGCAACGGTTAGTCGTTTGTACGATGTGTGTAATAAAAACCAAAAGAACCGAAATAACTGTTGTTACTAATTGTGGCCCCAATAGTCTTCTGTTAGTTTCCAGTAGAAGAAATGAAAAATGACAGTATTCTACTGTTCGGAACAGTAATCGCTGAAATCCCAGATTATATGTTTCCAAACACGACATCTGTTGCCCAAACAACCCAGCACAGGAGATATTTCAACTGCGGCAGCCTTTTTTTTTCTTCTTTAAAGCATACTTTTTTTAAAGCAGTATTTTTGTACCTTCGTTAAAGATAATGCCTTTACCATCGTCACTGTATGAAGCATTTGTATGAAGCATATGTCATCACTGTTTTCTAGAAATCACATTATGAGGAGTTTTTCCGTATGATGGTTGAACTGTGGATACTGCATATTGCAAGATTTTCCACATATGTAGGTGGTACGCTATTGGCTTCTTAGTCCAATCACCATTTTAGGGGCTCAAAGGCCCAGGTTTCGATTTCTCTATAAGCTCAGCAGTCATATATTTTCCAAGATTTTGAATTCATGAGGTAGAATAATATTGAACTCATCAAACTTGGTCACAACTTGATAGTTTTCAATTCGACATACCTTTATTGTTTTCAATTCGACAGAGTGGACACTACACCGTGTATCGCTAGTATCGTTAACAACATTTTCTCCACTTAAAACACTTTTTCTTCGGACACACTTGTCCGCTTTTCATATGGAGACCGTCGATGGGAAGGTGAGTACGGAGAAAATATGTTTTAAGCGGAAAAAAAACATTAACACTAATAGCGATACACAGTGTATTCTGCAGTTGAATCCCAATACTGATAGTAGTGATAATAGCAATTTTTCAAATGTCAAGGTACAAATTCCTTTCCTAACCACGACTTCAGATATGAACCATTCATGCAAAACTTAACCACTCCAGTTTTTTATTTATTTACTTTCCTTTAGGCAACTGCGTTGAATATAGGCATCCGATACAAAGACGGTATCAAGACCTGTCCTGTGTATTGATGTTCAATACACCTTAAACAACACCTGTTATGTCATATCTTCACAGTGACACTACTTTCGCAATATCACTGGCTTTTTTCCAAACGAGTCAAGCATTAATCAAAGAAAGGCTTCAACCACAGACAAGCCATAGGAATTCTGGTGACTCTTCCTTTAAAGTTAGAATCAGAAGCTTCACAATGAACAGGCACAAACATCACTAATAACCGAGCACAGTTAGAACTGTAAACGATGGCTGGCAAGTCCACAGGCTAACAACTTCGATAACAGCAAATCCATAAAATGTTGGAGAACCGATGTCCAGTTAACATGCATTCATTAGTCCCCACTTGCCGAACATGAGCCTAGAAATCTCTTTGATTCGAACAAGTGGAACCAAACCTCGACGTTAGACAGTTGAGAATCATTAAGGAAACGAGAGAAAATAAGACTTACAACTTGGATTACTCTAGGACCTCCTGAAAGTTAAAAATCAAAACAGCTTGAGCTGAATTGACACACTTATTCCAAAAAAAGATTTCCAATTGTAAAGTACTCTACCTGTAAAGCGGAACCTACTGCGCAAAAAATGCTGGATGCTCAACATGAGCTGATCCAGAAAGTTGTCCATAAGCAGTAAAAAGCACATCCGGGTATACTTTCTGTCACTGCATTCCATTCCTAGAGAATGACACTTAACCGAATGTAGGAGGTGGATCTGTTGAGGTAAATGAAGAGGGCAAAACAGATGAAGAAGGGGAAGAAGGTAGCACAGAGGGAGCAGATGGAGAAGACAGAACAGGTGGAATGCATGAAGCAGATAGAGAAGATGGGGCAGACGGAGCAGATGAGCCAGATGGGATGGATGTTCCAGATAGAGAAAACGGGGAAAGTGGGGTAGATAGGGCAAATTGAGTAACTGGAATAGATGTGTTAGGTGGAGCAACTGGTGCAAGTGAGATAAATGGGGCAGATGGGACAGAGGAGGCGTATGGAGGAGAAGGAATGGATGGCCCAGAAGGAGCAGATGGAGTAAATGGGACAGACGGAGAAAATGGAGGGGAAGGGGCAGAAGGACCCAATGGAATAGATGGGGCAGATGGAGTGGTTGGTGTAGATGGGGCCAGTAGTGCAGATGCCGCAGAAGGAGCAGAAGATGGAGGCGGAGCGAGGTATATGTTTATCGGTCCAACAATATATTGAACTGGGGTTGAATGAGGATATGTCTGAAGGGCAGGTTGGAGACCCTGAAGGAACGGAAGCACAGGTTGGAGCACCCCTTGCCACCCTTGAGGCAAACATTTATTATGTGGAGAAGACATATCTGGGATCGTAGAGGGAGGAGGACCGGCTGATGATAAAACAAGTGGACCACTTGACACAACAGTAGCAACAAGACCGTCTGTATTTTTAGACTGCTTTACCAAATTTCCCCCATTGTTCAATGATTGATCACATGTAGTAGCTTGAAGCCCATGGACATATGAATGTGGAGGTTGCAGGGCCCCTTGCCATCCTTGTTGCTGATGATGGGCATTGGGAGAATGCACAACAGTTGAGGTGGGGATTGGAGAAATAGACGAGGACGTAACCGCTGGCATGCTTACAACGTAAGTCCCACCAGTACTTTCTGTACCTCTTGGCTTCTTTGGTGGATTTCCCGTATTCGTAGCTGTCTTATCCATATGATCAAACAGCTGTGCGTGTATCCGAGGAACATTAACCTCTGCTGTGCTCTCACTGCCAAAAGAAAGAACAACTTGGGGCTGAATAGCTGGTTGACTCCCGTCACTTCGAGACCTCTTCAAAGTAGCTTGAAGTTTGTTCATCTTCAATGTTCCAACAGTCGAATTAACCACAATGGGATGCTGTCGATCTATTGGTAATATAGGCGGCTCTCTGTAAAAGCCAAAGGGCACAAATTGAGAAAACTAAAACAGATTCTTGTGCAAAAACCATGGAAATGCAATACATGTGCAATATTGGGTAGCCTACCGGTGGTTCGCTCTTGCATCGCTGTTATGGGCCACGTCATTTGTCGCATCCACATCAGAATAACCAGCAGCCACCATTCCCCAAACTCCATTCATTCGAAGCATGTGATTTGTCCAGTTATCTGCACCGGGAATACCAGCTGCTGCACATATATCTTTCAACATATCTCCGATCTTATTCGAGCCCATGCCTTGTCTTGAGAATCTGAAGATCAACATCACCACTTACCAAAAAGAAAAATCAAAGGGAGCACAAATTATGTCTACCAATAAACAACCAAAACATCAAATGACGAACATCAAATCTAGGCAAGCAAATAAAAGCACCTACATTGGACCAGGCTGTTTCTTGGCTCCTTTTCTGTTGCTTCCAACATACAGTGGTTGCAAGTACAGTTGATCAGAACAGCTGTTCGGTCTCCGTCTCTTAATGTCCTTGTAAACTTCCACGGGGCAGAGTCGAACATCCACATAGCAACTGCATTGCATTATTCTGCGCCTCAGTGGATCGTGAATCCGATCAATCAAACTTAACTTTTCTGTTGGCCTCGGGGTATAAATAACTCTTGCCTGCATAGACAACATCAAAGCTACAAATTAACACACTAAAATTTGAACAACAATGTTAGAAAAATACAGCAGAACAAACTAGTAAAAAAGGTGCGTCCACTCACCCCAACCTCCTTCTCATTTACAAAAGGCTTGCCATCATCCACAAGCGCGAGTTGACTAAATTTAATATTGTAACCTTGCCTCCCACGTAAAGTTAGCCGGATTCCATATGAAAAGAACAAGCGCCACTGCGCTGATTGAGCATTATCCTGAAATAGGACACCAGAATTAAGTATCTTTCGCACAATATCGTCTGGAGTATTGCCACCAATTGGGGCTGAAACTAATCCCTTGCTGGAAGCATCACTCATTCGTGCATCCAGAACCCGACGTGCTCCTGCAAAAACTCCCTCCTTGAAAAAACTTGTTGGTCGAGGGGAACAGTTCCTCGAATTTGCCCTTGCATTTTCTGCATCCTACAGAACAACAGCCAAACAATCAATTTATTTTCATACAAGTCAATAATTGTAAAATGCAAATTCTGCTAAGAATTTCTAACAAACTGCATGTAATGAAACTCACTTGATATACTCTGTTGAGTGCAGCAACTGCAGTGTACAGGGTTTTGCCCTTGTATTCTTTTCCATTCAGCTTTCTCGTGCCCAAAAGCCAAAGCTCTAAGAGCATATTGACATCGGCCAGATCCTCAATATCGTGAAGGTGTTTTCCACGAAAAGGACTGTCGGGTGGCAGACTTTCCAAAGACCACCTGGATATCGAAACCAGAAGGCGAATCAAAATTAAATCAAACAGGAAAGTGAATGAATTAGACAAACTTTCAGGCTGGTAGTCACAGCAAAATATAAAAAAATTGAAACTTACATGAAATAATTCTTGGAAATAACCTGGTTTTGCATTTGAGTGTGTCTATTCAACGCAGTCTCAGCGGCCATCACGTTCACCACTGCATCAGCTGCGAAGATTCGATCTCTGCGTTTTACCACTCTATCCATTGCAACAAATCGTGGCTGAGCTGTATGGGCAGGTTCTTTGACCTCCTGCGGACTTATCGCCATCCCAACACTCTTTCGCTTCAAAATGTTGGAAATATTTGGATTATGTTCTTGTTTTAGGCTGCAAAGCAAATGCACAAGGACAAATAGTCACTCCAAGAATGTGTGAAACAGCAAAAGCTACTCAAAACAGCAGAAACGTGAAAACACCAGATAAGGATTATGTGTTATCTGTGCAATGTGATCTTCCTTGGCGAGACATCATACCTCAGGTTTCCGTTGGTGCCTTGATCACCTGTTAGACGGACACGTTTACTGTCCCTCTGATCGTCTTCCTCAACGTCCATTTTTTGCTCCACATCTGTTATGGTTGACTCCACTCCTGTAGAGGAGAAATAGCCAGCCCTGAAAGGAAGACTAGAAAGAGAGATGAACATCTGCGGCGATCACCTGATCATGATCATCAGGTGCATCATGTTTATGACGTGTGATCATCATGATGCACATCATCATTATGTGCATGATCTGATGCACACCATGCAGATATTGCATTCTGCACGATCATGCATCGCATGATAGCATGGTACACCTTGCACCCATGTACATGATGCATGCTTATGCATGCATCGCCACGTTCATGCTTACATGCAACTAAAAGCCACAACTAGATGCTTAATGCATGCCATGCTTTTCATGCTTAGATGCAATGAAGCAAAGCAAGCAAGCAAGCATGTGAGCATGCAATCATGCTAGCATGTGCAAGCATGTAGATGCTTGTAAAAATTTCATCATGACAGCTATATGCTTACATGCATGTAGTAAAGCAAAGCAAAGCATCGACTACATGCAATTTGAAAAAAAAAGTCCACTAGAATTCAAGAAAAGCTGATTGAAAAATTCCACAAGTATGGACAGATAAAGCATGAAGAAATGCACTTACCCTGTTGATTGATCAAGTACGTAAGCTGAACCGTTTGGAGTAGAACATGGGGCAGGAACTGGCCAAAAAAACAACAACAAGACCCGAGCTGATAAGTTCCTTTTGGAAGAACTGAAATCCAGCCAATCAATAAGAAGATGCACAAACGGAGTTCTTTACCAATATATCATGCGCCCCAGGATTATCCATATGATTGAATAAAGGAGACACAAAATAAGTTCAGTACAATTCACCACCAAGAATCGTGGACTGCAAATGCGATCATTCTTTTGGCACAGGCACAAGCATTTACCTGGAAACTACGAAATTCGAATCAACGATACAAAATGTAAGTGAAAGTGAACCACACTGGTGCCACTACCTTCAACAGTTGAAATACCATAAACATTATCTTGTCAGACCACACAAAATGAACACAATTGAAATACCATAAACATTATCTTGCCAGGCCTCACAAAATGAACAGACAAGAATGGACCATCAAAAGAAAAGCTCACCTTATGCAAAGGTATGTGGCAATGAGCATAGGACATGTAACAGTAAAATCCCTATAATGCAAGGTCTGGTGGGGTCTCCACGAGCTGGAGGCATAGGGTGATAACATAGCATTCATTAAACAAGTGCATCACACAACTTTATGAAAATCTCAAACATCCAGTAAAATACTTGAGGCTACGGCTGCCCAGCGAGAATGGCCCTTTTCCCCATTGACTATGAGAGGTAGTGTGGATCGTGCAATTACTATGAATTGCTATTCCTCAATAAAACACCATGCACATGAACACACATGATATAAGCCTATTTGAAAGGGCACTACAACTTCATCAATGATAACAGGAAAAAATAAAAATCATATGCACATCTGCTATTGATGTGACTCAACTTAACTATTAATACCCCGGCAATATACACACCAGACATGCACAAAACACACTTACTTTCCGCACACAAGTTTTTGGCGTTTGTGGCTTCAGCAGTATCTTGATTCTCGTGCCGTTGATTATCGGCATCCCCAGGAATCACTAGCCCCTCACTGTTCATGATGTTTGAAGGAGTGCCAGTGGAGGAAAAAAATGGGCTTTCCAGACGTCCTACTGTCGCGTTGACGTTGGCATCAAGTGGTCCATTACTGCCAATGAAAATCGGACTTTGCACTGGAGTATTTTCGTCGATGCTGTCAGGTAATCTGGATTTATTTCCTTCATGTCCTTCCGCATGCGCACAAACAAGAGACAAACAACCCTCTGCAGATGACAGGATCCGTAAGAGTGTCAGAGGGTCAACATCCCAAATTCAAAGCCTCTGTTTAAACACGTGTGGAGCCAAACAACTAGAATAAAACTCAGTAGTGCAACTAAGCTGCTTCGATTACCAGCAAAGGTCACCCTGGCATCCTTTAAGCAGTAGAAAAATCTGCCAAAATCACTTACCTGCCCCTCACAACTGCAAATAATAACCCCACATTGACGACTGCCTGAGATACAAAACAGTGTTACATTACAAGTATATAGGTAGTTAACACCAAGAATGCATCCTGCAAAAAAAAACTGCAGCGTCTGTGACTAGTACGAGGAAGAAGGCCACGATTTGAATATCCAAAGCTTCGATGAACAACCAGCTCTATGAACTTCTGTGTATCACCTGTGTGGCAACGACGATGCTCTTTGTCTTCAGGCAATTTCTCCACTTCTTTTACCAGATTATAATTATTTCTTTCTTCACCTGCCCTTACAAACTGCTGCTTTTCATGTAGGACCTGTTTTCCATATGCTCCCCAACCCGCACTAACGTCATTCCTCCATACATTTGCAATCCCACAGCATGCTGCTGCAACAAAAAAACACAGAATAAAAAAATTCTCGCACGGTCTTCGTGGGTTCTAGGACATCGGTTAGATACTGACGTCCTTTTTCCATGTCTCCTGCCAAGAATTCTTCATGTGGCTCCTTGGCTTCCAGCTTTATTGTCGGAACACATTCATCAGTCTGAGTGCCGACAAGCAAAGCGTCCTCCATCCAGCACTAAATAAGTTATAGAAGGTGAATGTAAGACGACAAACATCCTATTTCTCCGGTGCTTCTATGAGTTGCACATCATTTCCACACGTTCGGTAGGACTGGGCAAGTTGCTGCAGACTTCAAAAAATTCTACAGCAGGAACATTTAAAACTAAACAGCACAGAACTGTGTGCTGACAACATCAACAAGGCTCATCCCAATCAATGCTTCAGTACAAGGCTAAAAGAAAACAACACAAAGCATGCACTCTGTGCAATACAGATAATATTTGTATTGAGCAATGCCTTACATCATTTGTTGCTGCGTCAAGACATTCAGGTAGGGTATGGGTACTAATAGCCAAAGGATGAAACAAACTTTCATAACTCTCTTTCCAAATAAATCTCACAGCTACGAGGAAACATGGAAACTTAAAATCATATTTATTTTCATATTAGATGCACAGTATCTTAAAAAACATATCCCACCTGTGTTATATGGGCAATGTGTTTCTTGAGGCATAAGAAAAATGATTATACCATAGCTAACAACCCTGTATGATAGCATGCTTCAACTTGGTGTCTTCCTATTGCATGCAAGAGTTCTTTTAGTTCCATTAGGCGTGCTGCAAAAAATGATTGTGTATTAGCCACAACGTGGCAAACGAGAACACAAACACAGTTGCAAGTGAACTTTACTTCATGCTAAATACCTTATGTTCTAGCACAATGTTGATGCAATGTGGTTGGCTTTCAAATTCTCCTGTGAGACCCAAACTCCTTCCTTTTTTCTGTCCCAACTTAACTTGGATAACATTTGCTTCAATTAAAAAAGTAAATCGCTATA
This sequence comes from Zygnema cylindricum, assembly GCA_037447655.1. Classification (NCBI taxonomy): domain Eukaryota; kingdom Viridiplantae; phylum Streptophyta; class Zygnematophyceae; order Zygnematales; family Zygnemataceae; genus Zygnema; species Zygnema cylindricum. The sequence goes on from JBBHKE010001171.1 coordinate 106,294, forward strand.
CACTGGGGTTATAAAAAAGCAAGCTCAAACCTGACTATCTCTCTAAACAAAGGCTAGCAATAGCATGTGCGTCATACATGTGTGTCATTACGAATGCAAGATTTAAGAGGTAGAGCATAAAAAACATAGCCATACCCAATCAAGCAAAGCCAACTGAAAATGAAACACCTCGACACATAAATACATAAACAAATTTGCTTGTCATAGCACCACGATGACATGAAGTAAAGAACACTTATAACCAACCACAAGGACAAGTTTGGTTTTAGTTCAAACAGAAAGAATAGCCTTACGGAAATAGCAAGTTATGAACACCTTGATTACATCATGGCAAATTACCGTGCAACTGAGGGATAGGCTACATTTAAAGATCAAATGAACAGCATTTCCATATGCGAAAGACGCCCAGAAAAAGACTGGAAAATGATCCTTAAAAAGCACCACCTTCCACAATTAACCACTTCATACATCCACAGTTCTTCTTGTCTTCTACAATGTTCAGTGGAATGTTCACATGTAACTATTTCGATATTCCTTGCATAATGGAACAGGCAAATGTTATGTACAGATGTCCCAGTATTTCACTCACTCGCAAAATTGTTGGGTGTTCAAAGGATACGTTGAGACTTTCTCAGCAATTAGGTGTACCAGAGCAACTCAAGTTCCAATAAGGGCAAACAGAAAAGGAAAGGACAGGACTCCAATAATGCAGCTACAATGCAGACAAGGTCCTGATTTTTACAAGCCAGCAGCCATTTCCGGAGCTTTTCAAACATGAAAACAGGCTATGTGCAAACGCTGAGCAAGGGTACCCTGTTTTCATGTTTAAAAAGCACTGGTAGAGACAGTTAACTGGTAAAAAAAAAAAAAACAGACATGGCCTTTTTTTTACCAGGCTGCCATCCCTTCCAGAGCTTTTCAAATATGGGAAAAAGGGTGAATAATAGGAAACTGAGCAACACCTGGTTCCCTATTTCTGCTTCCAAATTTCTGACATTGACGAGCAAGCCTTTGGCGTCATCCTCTGGTGGCTCCTCTGCAGTAACCTGACAGTTCACCGCATGTTCCTTAATATTGTCACCTTTCACAGCATTCTTTTCACGCACTTCCCACTGTTTTGGCCTGCAAATGAGATACATTATAGTCATTACGGCAGATCTCTACAAGAAAAACAGGAAAAATAAACAAGTTCAGTGGAAGCTTTCCTCTCTTGTGAAACTGAAAGGTACAGTAGAGTTGGATGAGCAGATCGCACTCTATAACTTTATCAGGATCATCTTGACTATCGGGCGGCGAAAGGCTTGTGATGTTCTCCCCTATACACTGCTCGACAAATGTCAAATTCATTTGTTCTACTTCTGCCATGGCCCTGGCAGTATCCCTGGTGAGTGTGACCACTTCAAATTACGTGCACGAAGACCCAGCAAGTTGAAGGGCTGCAAGAAGGGAAGCAAACAACCACTAGGTCACTGTGCAAACTATATAAACTACAGTAGTGATTCCGTGCTCTCCCAAGAAATTTGGACCGTCTGTTTGGCGATGCATTAAGATCGGACCGAATCTTTGTCCTGCGATACAATCTGAGCCGTTCACTTCTTACCTTTGAAACAGGTTTCTGATTGATTACACCAAATTTACACAGCGACAGTCAATTTCAGTGTCGTCTTGTGGCAAGTTGCGGGCAAGGCCAATCTTACAAAATCTTTGTCACTACTCACAACTGTACTGTAGTAATCGGTTCAATCTGAGCCATTATTGCGGAAAAGTGTGACGCATGTTTACAATGCGTTCATCATGAAATCAATGAATGGGGAAGGACAAGTGGTGTGCACTTAACAAGTTCAATAGGGCTGCAGACATGAGGCAGGGAGTACCATGACCGATTCTATGACTCCTGATGGTTTTATCGTTCTTATTGATTTCAAGTTTAATATTGAACACCAGTCTACTTTTTGCCCGTGACATAGGATTGACAGCCATGGCCGACATCGAGCACATAACTGCCAAGGCTATTGAGAAGCGTGAGCAGAGGGAAAAGAAACGTGTACGTTTTACTGGAGATGATGACAGTGACGAAGAGGAACCTAGCGAGTGGGTTTCCTCCGTTAAATATTAAAACTAACAATTCAGAGTTTGTCTTAGAAATTTCCCATCTATGCTTCTCTTGCTTTGATGAATAATCGACTGATGATACTCTTCGTTTCCTTTGTTTTTTTGTGAATGTTATTTGAAAGAAGCAATTGCCTTTGTTTCTGAGTCGTTTGCAGACCCAAGCAGGCTCGTTTCCCAAAGGGCAAGAAAGTGAAGGAGAAGAGCACCGGAATGGAGTTAGAGGAGGAGGAAGAAGGAGGGCCCGTACTCAAAGCAGATCCCCGGATTGCCGTAAAGGAGAGGGCAGTGAAAAGAAGAGATCCGGTTCTTGCAAATGATGATACAAGCATGCTTGACGATGTTGGTGACGCAGAGGAGGATTATCAGGTTTGGTCAATTTTTTTTTTGGTGGAAGCTAGCAGATGTTAGAATTACAAGTGCTTTTTTCAAATTACAAGTGGAAAAGTGTTAATTAGACCAGTCTAATATAGCCAGTCCTTGTGAATGTTTTTGATTCTCATTAATATTCTAAGTTTTCTAACATACTGGAACTGGTGCCTTAATAAGTTGTGACAGTTACTAAATGAGTATAGTTTTTGCTTTTGTGTTCACATTCAGGTGTGACACATCTACCAATCAATACAACTAATTGACATGTTATAGTTGTGCTTGTATTAAATTATATTTTCTGCTGCTCCCATGCTACTTTAAGCCATGTTAGTAATCGCATCCTCTCCCAAAACTCGAGGTTTGGAAATTCTTACTGTTTAGATAAGAATATTTAACATAACAATTTTATTGTGTTATGTTCCTGAGTAGTAGCCACAAAATAACCGTAATGTGCTGAGCAAACAGAACGAAAGCAGTTGGTGTTATTTCAAGTGAAAGTTATAATCTGCAAGATGACTATTTCACTAGAAATCGGATTGAAGTGGAAATACAAAATAACGATTGCTTGGTCCTTGCTCCTTGTTGACAACAAAGTTACAACCTGCATTAGGCTTTTTTATGCTTGAAAACGTTCCTCTTGTACCATCTTGACCTTTATCGTGTGGTGGCCTCTCTCCACTTTAGCTCTCAATTGGAGCTCTTAGAGTCATCATACAAAGTTAAGCCATTATACTACATACACAAATGTTTCTAACCTTCGAGTCTTTGATTACCACTTGTGCATTCCAGCTCATTAGTACTTTTTTGTCAAATCACCAAAAACTTGGATGTTACCACCAAGTTTAAGACATTTTCTTGTATTGTAATATCTATGAGATGGTCAAAAACAATTGGTGGACATTACTACTCTAAACAACTGGTTTCCCCTAAACTTCTATGGTCATCATTCAAACATTTGAAGTAGTTATTCGCCTTTTTTACTTTCTTGGGTTTGCCTCAAATATTGCTGGCACAGGGATTTATTTCAATTTTCCAGGAACCGATTTTCTGAAGGCATGTAGTGTTGTCTTCCTTTGAAAAATTAAAGTGGTTGAATTAAGAATACGCCGGTATATTTAATGACTATGTCAACTTTCCTTCGCATTTGACAGAGCCTATAGGTGTGCTATTTTTTATAGATGGTTCACAGACATGCCCATCTCTGCACGCAACTCATACAGGGCATCAATCGCGCAGGCCCAGGATCTCGATGAAGTGAATGTGATGGAGCCGTTCAACTTGAAGAAAGAAAGAGAAGAGGGTTTCTTTGATGCGGAGGGCAACTATGTGGAATATGTTGAAAAAGACTTTAAGGTGTGCTGTTGTTTCTTTTCCTTATGCAGCATTATTGATGGGATTCATAGAGGAGATGGGTAACTCAACGTTGTTGTGTGCTTTCCCATTAGTGGCTTGCCCAGCCTAATGTGAGGGCAACTCCCATGAAATTTTCAGTTTGTGTCTACTAGCCACTTCAAGAACTAAGAAATATGTGAAAATCATAGCAGTGTTCTCTCCCTGTAAACGTTATTATCTATTTCTGTTGGTTGCAGGATCCGTGGCTTGAGAGCACAGAAGTTGATGAAAGTTTGGCAAAGAAAGCTGCTGCTCGGACAGCCATAGCGAATGAACCACAGCCAGACCTTTCTGCGCAAGAAATGGCGGCGGTGAAGCGGCGTATAGCGAATGCACTAGAACCAGGGGAAACGGTAAGGCTCAAGCTTCAAAAACGTTTAGAAACGCTGTGAAATTTGACATGTCGTTCGGTTATGATTTTAAATGTGGCAATATTGTTGGGGTTGACAAATGTGTGAAAGTGGCCTGGCAAACAGGTGTTACAGGGCCTTCGGCGGTTAGGAGGAACAAGTCGCAAGGAAAAGGGGAAAAAGGGTAGTGTACCAGGAAAAGGAGAGCGAATGCCTGACGACAAGAAGCAACAGTTTGATCGCCTAACAGAGGATGCTATGAAGCTCATGGATGCTGGAGAATATGGTCAGTCCTGATCGCCAAGCTTTCTTGTGTTTTTACTGCAAAAATCTTATCTAGTACAATTCGCATGTTCATGGCTTGTTCTTTTTTGAGGTATGCCTTTTTTGCACATGACTCGCTTGTCTTCCATACTATAGCCAAACGCACTGATCAGTCTTTGGCAGATTTATGTAATTCATGTTATCTCAGCTTTCTGTTGCATTTGGGGGCATCATGTGCAGGTGTGTATTCTGAGTTGAAGGAAACCTTTGACCGCGAGGCAGGTGGGTGACTTTCACAGGTGCTTCTCCTGTCTCTGATGAATGCTAGTTAATAGTAATGAAAATGTTTTGCTAGAGTTGATGAGCTGAGGGGTTTCAATGTTTTGCTAAGTTCTCAGGTTCCCTGTGTATTTTCTGTCTGTTTTTTGTGATCAGAGTTTTGGTTGGTAGGACATAGTTGAGCTGACAATTGCTTTTATGAAATTATTGTGTTGCAGCTGGTTACGAAGCTTTAGTCCGGGCTCGTTCTGGACCGCCCGAAGGAGGCGGAGATATGTTTGCCGAGAGCGATGAAGACGAGGGGGCAGTGATTCCAATTGGAAATGGCAGTAATGGGACAGGAAAGTCAGGTCTTCCTAACACTGAAAAACCCTCAACCAGAAGAGAGGTTACTGAAACTTTAGAGCACAGCGATGAGCAAAGGCAGGACGTTCAAGATGCAAGTGAAGGGCAGCTACCTTCCACTGGACCAAGCGAAGAAACTCAAACTGGCAAGACGCAGGCAGAAGGTATATACGGTTCAGGAGGTTAACTTCATATCTGAAATTCAGAAATTTGCAGTTCTTCTCCTAGTTGGTACAAGAATTTGATCCCCCTCATGTTCACCTTGCGAGTATTAATGGTATCTTCTATCCGTGCATTTGCCAATTACATAGAGAGCGAGCTATTCTCTTCTCACAAATGGAGTAAATTTCAGTGTTGGCACCAGATGGACAAGCAGGTTTGCGTTGTGTACATAGTGAAATAAATACCTTTTTTCTTTTCAGGCATGTTGGTTCATGGTTTACATATATGTTCTCCTGGGGCTGCAGGTGCTCCCTCGAACGACTCTGGGTATGTTTTTGATCCGTCGACAGGGTGAGTGAAGTTACTTGTTTTTCTTTATGTGGCTTCAGTTTGATTAAGAGAAAGTTGCAGATAGTACCCCAATTCTCACTTGGGAATGCTATGTTCAAATCAGGTATTGCTGTTGAATGGAAATTGTTAGGAATGACAATGGTGTCACACTGGAAGTTGTGTGGGGTGTCCAGTTGAATTTTATTAAGAATTGTGCCAGATTATGAAGTACTTGCTGATGTCATTGTAAATCTAGTGGGGAACACATCAAATTTGATTGCAGCTGTCGACGAACAGGGTTTGTGGACTTGCTTATTTCTTTGATTGGTTCAGGCAATAGTTTGAAAATACGGATTTTATTAAACGTCAGTAAAACTTAAATTTTATTAAATATGTATAACACATGGTACTGCACAGAAAACCTGACACAATTCGACATCAACCTATGTCATGTAGTTGACATGGATCACATAAATTTTAATGCCAACCTCACGAATAGAAGTCATCAACTTAGTGAAGAGAGACTGTTCAAAATATGTTTGCCTGGACTCACTAATGTGCAACAAATGTCCTCAACGCCCTGGAGTAGGATTGGCTGAAATTGATCGTTCTAGTTTACAGGCTCTTTAGACTCTGTTTTACCATCAAAGTTGGCTTGCAAAGGGAACCTCAAATCTTGGCCATTCAGTTCTCATTTTTTTTTTGTGCTGTTCGACCCTTTCTTTTGACTACCTTCACATCAATGTTTGTTGCTCGTGCCATTTCTGCACTAAAACTACCTTTCTCAATATTTAAGTGCAATATGGGCGCCCACGTATTTAAACCAACACAAAGATATAGAGTATGTCTCCCAACACCATCCATGCAGATGTGTCGATATATTGTATTTACAGGACTCGAAGGTCTAGGAAATAGACATCGTTTTCTCAAACTTTTTTAAATAGAAACTGTATGGACAGCAGCAGCTGCCCTGTTATTGTTGAGGCCTGTGGGAAGCCAATCGAAAACTCAGTTTGGTGGGAGAATTGGTTCTATGGTAGTTTTTTCCCTTAACAAAGGAGTTGTTGCTTAACCGTGTGAAGCTGACATTGTTTCTTAATTGTGTTCATTTAAACAAGCAAGACATTTAACGAAGTTCATAAAATTGCAGGTATTACTACAACAGTGACGTTGGCTACTACTACGATTCCACTAGTGGGCTATTCTGCAGCGCGTCGACTGGGCTCTGGTCAAACCTATCCTTCTTCCTATTGCATGTCATATGGCACATCTTTGAGCTAGCAACTATCATATGATGTTTTGAAAAATCTTGTATGCATACTCTATATAAATACATACATATTGTATCTTAGATATAGGTGAGGTGTATGGTTTTCTGTGCGTTGGCCAATGAGGATGGACCCTTCATTTGTATTGATGGCCAATCTCTATTTCACGGTATAGTTTCCTAGTTGTGTTTCCCTATAGTGATGTGAATCTTGTGTATTGCCAGGACAGAGAGACCAGTACGATACGAGGTGTCAGGAATTTGAATCTCTTTTTTTGTTGGTTCGCGTTCACATTCATTTGCTGTGGTGTTTGTCTATAACATTTTTTGTTGAATAGACAATTTTTTCATGTGGATGTAGGTATCGCTTTGTTGAGAGCACCAACACATATGAAGAAATAGCAGGGGGGTAAGAAACTTCCAATGTCACACCATTATCTTCATCCACAAGGTATTCTGTACATTGCATTTGTGGATGTATATAGATCTAATGTCAAACTCAAAACTGGCTTTCTCCAGCCTGAACCTTTTAAAGAGCAGACCCTTGCTCAACTCTTTTTGTAGTAGCGGCCAATGAATCAGGAAGTCAAGGTCAGGAATTGACTTCATAAAGAGGTACAACAAGGAGGTCAATGTGGATTCAATTTTGCTCCCCTTGATGTATCGGCAGTGTTTTTTCGGGTTGTCCATTGTGGAGGGATCAACTTTAGTGTGAGGATAGATCCCTCCACGAGCACTTTGCCTTTTATGGTTTTCGTGATTGTGATGGTGGTAGATTGAGAGCAGTATTTTTGAGGAATGGAGGCGGTATAGGTACTTTCAGGCGCAAATGCCTTACTAGGTACTTCACAGATCTAAATTTGGTCGTTCTCAGAACCGCTATCAGATGGGAGTATGATGGAGTTCATCTATGTTTGTTAGAAATTTTGCTAAGATGTATAGACTATTGTCTACGTACGTGTTAAAGTTGTTGACTTTGCCGAGATTTGCTTAATGAGGAGGATGGAATCATATATGTCAATTGCTATGAAAGTTGTTGCGTTGACTTAAAATTGTAGGTCTCTTCTTGTTCCAAGAGTGGATAGACTTCATGTGTTGGCATGCTTTTGTAGCAATTGTAGAAACACCAAGTCATATTTGCATAATTGCAAAATAACTTCCATGGTTTTGGACAAAAAGGTTATGATGGTGATGATAATGATGAACCAGGCTTTCATTGTAAAGCTTTGAAGTCCTGGGAAGTACATGTAACGTTTGCACCATGCGTTATATATCAATTAAGTGTTATATGTCAATTAATTTTATTAAAGAGTCGGATGCATTCTGAGTTCTCAGAGCTACTGGAACAGAGGCAATAGTTTGTTTGTCAATGCTACCAATCTGATGTAACTGCTTTCACAGCTCAGAATGGTAGTCCACCTACAATGAGTCAATGCAACTGGAGGCCAAACAGTCAGTCACTCTGATGTAGTTCATTTGGTATGCCTCCATGTTCCCTTTATAGACGGATTTTGATCTCCCTTTTTCATTAAGTCCATGACATATATGCCTTCACAATAATTGCACACTTTACAAAAAACTATAAAAAAAATTATATTCTGCCAGAAAATCACAAATGTACTATGAAAGTCAAAAAGAGCCTATTGCAGCTTGGCAAGTAAATACCAATATGACCATTGTGGCCGCTGAAGTCACAATTGTAAGTACAACTCGCAGCTCTTCTGATGTTCACGATCACTAGGATCTTTCTAAAAGAGAGATGAAGCGATGATTTTAGTAGGAATGGTACAGTAGCTAGGAGTAGGAAAGCAATCAAACAAAGTCAAGACAGTACTTATGTGCCCTGCGTTATGCTACACCGCCAATCGTTATTAGCGTTGTGTACGCTAATTCCGTCCCGCTTTTATTTTTATTATTCTCCATTAGTGTAGTTCATTCTATTTTTTTCTTTATTCTATTTAGGGTTATATTCAGTACATTGTCTCTTAAATAGAGTGGTGTACGGTCAGTGTCATACCGTACATAAATGTACCTTTTTAAGTTAAAAAGTACAATAAATTAGTATTAGTAACCGCGGACGCATGAGAATGTGCGTTCTAAAAAGGAATAAAAACCAGGTCGTAAAAAATCCCGCTCGCACATATTAGTCCGACAGCCGCGTTTCGACCGTGTGAATGTAGAATTTGTGTACAATTTGTCAGATTTTGTACGGAGGCCTATATTAGTGTAAGCATGTTTGCGACCGACATTTTTTTTTTCAAAGATCCAAATTACCATAACCAAACAATTAGAATGTATGATTTTTTCCAAAATTTTCAAATTCTTAAATAGCGTACACCACGGTAATTATTTTTATACGCTAAAAAAACTTACACGCTAATAACGATTGGCGGTGTACTGCACAGTACGCTTTAGTCTTGGCAGTAAGGACAGGCATCATCATGGAGCACCTGCCAATATATACTGTAACTCATACCCAGTACAGAACGAGCTAAACTCACTACTGTACGGAATCCCCCGGTACTCGGTAATCACAGTAGTCAGTACTCGATACTATCACCGTCCTACGCGCTAAGTTATAATACCGTACTGCAACGGGACAAAAGCCGATGGGTCTAACCGTCTGAACTGTTCTGCACATATTTGGTGCTTTTACTACATTCAACCCCTGATACGCCATTGCATCTCGGCACAAGATTCGTCGAAGCGTTGTGAAACTCTGTCAACAAGGTTAGAGATCAGCAAAAGCTACAATTTGAGGTACTAGAAATTGACCTGTCTCTTTCTTCGGCTGCCAGAGTGAGATAGTTTTTTTTTTTTCTCTTCTTTCTTTTCTTTTATAGAGAGTTGTTTTGCAAGACGTCTTGGCCAGTGCCAATTAGGATTCTTTCTTAATAGTCTCATGGCGACCGAGTTTGAGAGGCTTCCAAAGGATGTGAAGCCAATTAAATATTCTGTTACTTTGGAACCCGACTTGGAAAGTTTTACATTTAAGGGTTCTTTGGACATTGAGCTGGATGTGCTAAGGTCCACAAGCCAACTCAAATTCCATGCCCAGGATTTAGAGATATTCAAGGTGAGGTTCTCTGATTTGTCAAAAAAATTATGAGGGGAATGGTGAATTCTTTTGTTAAGGGAATCGTGGAAGCCAGTTTCATTTCTTCTTCCAGAAGACAAGTGAAGACGTGGGCCCTTTTTGTCGTGCTACAAGGAGTTCTGACATTCACCATTTTGTGTGCAGCATTGATTCTAGAATACGTCTAGATAGTAATGGAGTGGATGAAAAATTGCATGCTTCTCGCCTCTGGCCCTTATAGAGGAATTTACTCGAATCACGTTTATAGCACACGCTCTGTATCAAATGTCCTGTTTTTTTTGAAGAGGGAGGGAGGGAGGGAGGGAGGGAGGGAGGGAGAGGGAGGGGGGGGGGGGGGGAGAAGGGTGAGAGAGGGGAAGGAGAGGGGAGGGGGCGTTAGAGATATCTTGAGTTCAAGTTAAAATTTGGAAAAAAAAACAATTTTACTTTATTCAAGTTGATTTTTTTATTTTTACAACTCAATAGAAAATTTAAAAAGTTGATATATTCTATTAGATGTTGTGTAAATAGAGTTTTAAGTATTTAATTTGGTAAAACCATCAAAACATTACTCGGCAATATTATTTATCTATAAGTTATATACAAATGATATATAATTAACGATAATATAAATGTGTATGTATAAATTTATATATGCGTACGTATTTGTAGATATACACAATTATTACATGTATATACATACACCATATAAATCGATTCATGTATGTGTTTATTTATGTAATAATTGTGTTTGATAATTGTCTGAACTGTTGTGGAGCTGATGTGATATTGGTATAAAGCTGATTTGTGAATCTTTTTTATGGGCAATGATCAAAATATTACTATAAAATATAATTTGAGAGCTTCCGTCGATGTTCTGACAACTTCTAAAAAGCTCAGTATCTTTGTGACTTGTGGAAGTTTAAGCTTAATGTTGTAAACTGTATTTTTGGGATGTTTTTGAAGAGGTTCCTGAATGCTTTTTTGCAAATTTTCTTTTTCTTAACATCAAATGATCTGTTATTTAGCCTCGCCTTCCCAATTTAAAAGCATACCTGCAATTGTTTTTTCCAGGAACTGATTTCATTTCTAAGCAATAGTAAATTTATGATGTCCAGGCTGAGGTTTTCAGCAATGGAAATTCTCTTTCTACCGGAGACTCTGTTCTTCCTGTAGAGATAGACAAGGAAGCTGGAATAGCTGTTGTTGGACTTGGAAGCAAATTGCTGGAACCAGGGAAAGCCCAACTACATCTTGATTTCCAGGGCACGCTCAATGGCAGCATGGTTGGCTTTTACCGTAAGTCGATTATCATATTCTTTCTTTTCTAGGCTTTCTGTAGTCACATTAGAAGATCTTCTTTGACGGTAGTTATCAGACTCTCTCACTTTTGGGCAATACTTTAATATACTACTTTATCTAAGTTAGCTGCCATCAACAAATGGTTTTCCCTTATAAAAACTCCTAACAATAGCAAGCCTCGAGAGCTCTCGCCAGGTGGGCTAAGTACCATTAAGTTGTAGACCATTGCCAAATGATTTGGTTCAGGTATTTTTGTTGGTCATGAGAAAGGGCACACTTGTCTGTTCAGCATTTGGTCTCACTGTGCCCAGGTTGTGAACAGGAGCTGGCTACATGAAGGATGGAAAAAAACATTACATGGCGACAACACAATTCGAAGCCACGGAAGCTCGCAAGGCTTTGCCATGCTGGGATGAGCCTGCTTTAAAGGCAACATTTTCTGTGACATTGGTAGTGCCCGAGGGCTTGACCGGGCTTTCTAATATGCCTGAAGTGTCTCGCGAGCTCTTGCCAAGTGGCTCCACAGCAGTGAAATTTGCAGATACACCTATTATGAGTACCTACTTGCTGGCATTTATCGTCGGTGATTTGGAGAAAGTGACTACAACCACAAAGGCAGGCGTGGAGGTAAGCTTTATAAAAAATTAAGACATGAAGGAAAAATGTATCCTGTATTTGGTTCGTCTTTTCTAAATGCTTTGTCGTCATTCTGATGCCATTTGGAGCGTGTTTATTGTTAACAGAAAGAAACGTGTCTTTAACTGTTTTTCATCCTTTCTCCAGTTAATTGCGGGTTAATTTTTTTTGTCTGCTAAAGTGAGAGAACACAGAACTGAAGTAACCACAAAACCCATAGTTCCATATACAAGTCAATGTTCTAAGCTTGCTAGAGGAAGTTGCAGACCTTATTGGGTGTGGCTTTGGACGAGTTTCTCCGTGCTTGTGGTCGGCGTTCGTTTGAGCGGCGGGGACCTGGGAGCCCTTCAGTTTCAGTTCTTACTTCCTTTTACCGTCAACGTTTATCAGTGGCCCTTAAGCGAGTGCATGCTTCTATCCTACTTGGATCGTCTATTGCGGCTATGGATCGTCGATGTGTCCCGAAACTCCCTCCTCGTGCTCCTCCGAAGTTCGAGGACTTACGTGGTTGCTTTGCGTAGATTTTTAGTTATGTTGGGGTTTTGTTGTTAGGTGTTAGCTCTTTCTTTTGGTGTTTCGTTTGTTGTTTTTTGCTTTTTGGGTGCTTTCCGTCTACTAGCTGTCATTTTGTGTTTTCGTTGCTTTTTCCTTGCTTATCGTTTTTGTTTTTTCCCCCAACATGTAGTTTTTCATTTTTTGCCTTGCTACTTCTCTTTTGTTCCCATGGACTCAGATGGTTTACCATCGTGCTTTTTAATAAAGTCAACCCCCTTTTCTTCAGTACAGAACGAGCTAGACTCACTACACCGCGAATTGTAATTAGAGTTATGTACGCTAACTCCGTCACCCCAAATTTTGACTCTATCACTATAGATTGAGTACATTATTCTTTACGTTATTTAAGGTACTTTTTGAATGAGCGTTAATAACTCTTATACAGTGACGTTTTACACATAGTTCAAAAGTAGGCGTTTTTATGGTGGCCTTCGCCTATCATCTGCAATATGCCCCAACCCCATCCCATCCCATCCTCCTGGCCCATCAAACCCAAGACTTCACGTGTACAATACGATGTAGTGTGCCGCCAAAAAAGGAGGAGTGAGAGCGGCAGTGGCGGGAGGAAGTTATTGATAAATTAATGTAAAATTCCTTTTTGAATAAGTTCTATCGCACAAATTAGAATTTATAGCTCTAATTTTTAGTTTTACTTTTTTTACTCTAATTACGATTCACGGTGTACTGTACGGAATCCCCATGTACTCGGTAATCACAGTAGGCAGTATTCGATACTCTCACCGTCCTACGTGCTAAGCTACACCGCCAATCGTTATTAGCGTGTAAGTTTTTTTAGCGTATACGAATAATTACTGTGGTGTACGCTAATTGGGAATTTGAAAATTTTCGAAGAAATCGTCTATTCTAATTAGGAATTAGGGTTTTTTTCAAATAGTGTGGATTATTCTATTTAAGAATAAAAATAGGACGGAATTAATAACGCTAACGATTGGCGATGGAAATCGCTATAAGGTTGTGTACTGTCTGGCCGCTCTTTTACTCCATTAGTGGTTTATTCTATTTTTTCTTTATTCTATTTGGGTTACTTCGTACGTTGTATCTTAATAGAGGTGTACGGTCAGTGTTATACCGTACATAAATGTACCTTTTTAAGTTTAAAATTACATAAATTAGTTTTAGTAACCGTGGACGCATGAGAATGTGCGTTCTAAAAAGGAAAAATAACTAGGTCGTAAAAAATCACGTTCGCACATATTCGTCCGACAGCTGCGTTTCGACCGTGTGAATGTACGATTTGTGTACGATTTGTCAGATTGTGCACAGAGACCTATATTAGTGTAAGCGTGTTTGCGACCGACATTTGTTTTTTCAAAGATCCAAATTACCATAATCAAACAATTATTAGAATGTATGATTTTTTCCAAAATTTTCAAATTCTTAAATAGCGTACACCACGGTAATTATTTTTATACGCTAAAAAAGCTTACACGCTAATAACGATTGGCGGTGTACCGTACTGCAACGGGACAAAAGCCGATGGGTCTAACCGTCTGAACTGTTCTGCACATATTTGGTGCTTTTACTACATTCAACCCCTGATACGCCATTGCATCTCGGCACAAGATTCGTCGAAGCGTTGTGAAACTCTGTCAACAAGGTTAGAGATCAGCAAAAGCTACAATTTGAGGTACTAGAAATTGACCTGTCTCTTTCTTCGGCTGCCAGAGTGAGGCCAGTGCCAATTAGGATTCTTTCTTAATAGTCTCATGGCGACCGAGTTTGAGAGGCTTCCAAAGGATGTGAAGCCAATTAAATATTCTGTTACTTTGGAACCCGACTTGGAAAGTTTTACATTTAAGGGTTCTTTGGACATTGAGCTGGATGTGCTAAGGTCCACAAGCCAACTCAAATTCCATGCCCAGGATTTAGAGATATTCAAGGTGAGGTTCTCTGATTTGTCAAAAAAATTATGAGGGGAATGGTGAATTCTTTTGTTAAGGGAATCGTGGAAGCCAGTTTCATTTCTTCTTCCAGAAGACAAGTGAAGACGTGGGCCCTTTTTGTCGTGCTACAAGGAGTTCTGACATTCACCATTTTGTGTGCAGCATTGATTCTAGAATACGTCTAGATAGTAATGGAGTGGATGAAAAATTGCATGCTTCTCGCCTCTGGCCCTTATAGAGGAATTTACTCGAATCACGTTTATAGCACACGCTCTGTATCAAATGTCCTGTTTTTTTTGAAGAGGGAGGGAGGGAGGGAGGGAGGGAGAGGGAGGGAGGGAGAGGGAGAGAGGGGGAAAGGAGGGAGGGGGCGTTAGAGATATCTTGAGTTCAAGTTAAAATTTGGAAAAAAAAACAATTTTACTTTATTCAAGTTGATTTTTTATTTTTACAACTCAATAGAAAATTTAAAAAGTTGATATATTCTATTAGATGTTGTGTAAATAGAGTTTTAAGTATTTAATTTGGTAAAACCATCAAAACATTACTCGGCAATATTATTTATCTATAAGTTATATACAAATGATATATAATTAACGATAATATAAATGTGTATGTATAAATTTATATATGCGTACGTATTTGTAGATATACACAATTATTACATGTATATACATACACCATATAAATCGATTCATGTATGTGTTTATTTATGTAATAATTGTGTTTGATAATTGTCTGAACTGTTGTGGAGCTGATGTGATATTGGTATAAAGCTGATTTGTGAATCTTTTTTATGGGCAATGATCAAAATATTACTATAAAATATAATTTGAGAGCTTCCGTCGATGTTCTGACAACTTCTAAAAAGCTCAGTATCTTTGTGACTTGTGGAAGTTTAAGCTTAATGTTGTAAACTGTATTTTTGGGATGTTTTTGAAGAGGTTCCTGAATGCTTTTTTGCAAATTTTCTTTTTCTTAACATCAAATGATCTGTTATTTAGCCTCGCCTTCCCAATTTAAAAGCATACCTGCAATTGTTTTTTCCAGGAACTGATTTCATTTCTAAGCAATAGTAAATTTATGATGTCCAGGCTGAGGTTTTCAGCAATGGAAATTCTCTTTCTACCGGAGACTCTGTTCTTCCTGTAGAGATAGACAAGGAAGCTGGAATAGCTGTTGTTGGACTTGGAAGCAAATTGCTGGAACCAGGGAAAGCCCAACTACATCTTGATTTCCAGGGCACGCTCAATGGCAGCATGGTTGGCTTTTACCGTAAGTCGATTATCATATTCTTTCTTTTCTAGGCTTTCTGTAGTCACATTAGAAGATCTTCTTTGACGGTAGTTATCAGACTCTCTCACTTTTGGGCAATACTTTAATATACTACTTTATCTAAGTTAGCTGCCATCAACAAATGGTTTTCCCTTATAAAAACTCCTAACAATAGCAAGCCTCGAGAGCTCTCGCCAGGTGGGCTAAGTACCATTAAGTTGTAGACCATTGCCAAATGATTTGGTTCAGGTATTTTTGTTGGTCATGAGAAAGGGCACACTTGTCTGTTCAGCATTTGGTCTCACTGTGCCCAGGTTGTGAACAGGAGCTGGCTACATGAAGGATGGAAAAAAACATTACATGGCGACAACACAATTCGAAGCCACGGAAGCTCGCAAGGCTTTGCCATGCTGGGATGAGCCTGCTTTAAAGGCAACATTTTCTGTGACATTGGTAGTGCCCGAGGGCTTGACCGGGCTTTCTAATATGCCTGAAGTGTCTCGCGAGCTCTTGCCAAGTGGCTCCACAGCAGTGAAATTTGCAGATACACCTATTATGAGTACCTACTTGCTGGCATTTATCGTCGGTGATTTGGAGAAAGTGACTACAACCACAAAGGCAGGCGTGGAGGTAAGCTTTATAAAAAATTAAGACATGAAGGAAAAATGTATCCTGTATTTGGTTCGTCTTTTCTAAATGCTTTGTCGTCATTCTGATGCCATTTGGAGCGTGTTTATTGTTAACAGAAAGAAACGTGTCTTTAACTGTTTTTCATCCTTTCTCCAGTTAATTGCGGGTTAATTTTTTTTGTCTGCTAAAGTGAGAGAACACAGAACTGAAGTAACCACAAAACCCATAGTTCCATATACAAGTCAATGTTCTAAGCTTGCTAGAGGAAGTTGCAGACCTTATTGTGTTTTTTTTTTTTTTTGTTTCAAATGATGTGGTGTTGTGGTTGCCTCTGTCATATTGATCGAAGCAGTGCAGGAACATGGATATGTAATTTTAAGATTGAACTTAAACTCTGATCCATGATTTCTTGTCTTGAAACATTTATGGCCAGTTTTCTAGAAAGTCTCCGTTGCAAATTTTCGCTCTCCAGAAGTTCAATGGCTCGTGATGCTATTTTGTTTTCAGCATTGGAACTCTGTGTCCTAAAAACAACTCTTCATGATGGAAAGTCTTTAATTGTTTAAGTTCTTCTTGGATTCTCTGTGCCTGGCAATTGTTGATTTTACCTTTTCCACTTACGTGTCTTCCATGGCAACCTTACTTTTGGAAACGAGCTCGTTCTTTGTTCTTTTTCCGAGGTCTGGTTTTGTTAATCGCTATTTTTTTTCTCAAAGAATTTGTGATTGGTTATGCAGCAATGTTAGTTTATTTTCTGGGTTTCTTAATGTTGGGGTGGCAGGTGAATGTGTACACAACACCAGGCAACAAAGAACAGGGACGTTTTTCTCTTAAAATTGCCTCGGAAATTATAACCTTTTTTGCAGACTACTTCGGCATCGAGTATCCTTTGCCCAAGGCTGACCTTGTTGGTACGTTAAATTATTTGAAAGCTTTGCATAAAAGTGCTGCGTCTTCCAATGAAAATTAAGGCTCAAATTTCTGTCACACTCGAATTTCTGACTTCACATTCAAATTTCTTCGTCAATCTTGACAACAAAGTGACATACTTCACAGCTGTTTGGATTGATCACTTTTCAAATTTGTACTCAGTGTTTCACAGCTTAATGTCGTGTCACACCTCACCTTTTGAGGTTTTGGTGTTAATCACTCTTTGCGATCCAAATCTGGGAACGGAATGTCATGATCCGGGCATGTTCATGAGCGTTTTACAATAAGGAGAAAGTGAAATTGCATGAAGCCTTTTGATTAGACATTCCATTTTGCAATGCATAAACAGCTTTTAATTGCATTAAGTTGTCCTGATTTGTTTATCTCTATTACAAGCACCAGTTTTCTTGCACAAAAGGCTAGATTCACTCATATTCCTGCCTTGAAGTAATGCGCCCAAGCTATTGCTCTTATTTATTTTTCCATGTTAATTTTTAACGCTCAGACATGTCGCGAGGTCTGAAACTTTCATCACCTTTCACATTTATGCACCCTGTCCTCACTGTGTTTATGCAAAATGTTGACAGATCAACATTAGGAGACACACTGTTAAGAATCTTACTAGTAGACTCAACTGTTTCCTCTGGTTGCTATGGTTTTTCAGCTGTCCCAGAGTTTGCCATGGGAGCAATGGAGAATTGGGGGCTCATAACATTTCGTGACACCGCCCTTTTGGTCAATGAAGCAACATCTTCAGCGGCAGCTTGTCAACACGTGGCCTATGTTGTCTCCCACGAGCTTGCTCATCAGGTATTTGTCGACAGGATTTCTTCAGGTTGAAAGGCTTTGACCATGATCCAGCCTTATCACTACACCGCTAATCGTTATTAGTGTTAAAGTTTTTTTCGCCACTTAAAACATCTTTTCTCCGTGCACAGGTGTCTGATTGTCAATCGGAGGCTGCCAATAGGAAGATGAGAGTCTTGCCTTCCAATAGCAACCATCGGATTGATAATCCGACAAGTGTGCACGAAGAAAAGATGTTTTTAAGTGTCAAAAAAACTTTAAAACTAATAATGATGAGCGGTGTAGTCATCGTGGAAAATCTGGTTCACATCCTGGCCATATTAGTGTATGCATTGGGATTTGGTGCCCTAAACCATGAACTAATATCGAGCCAGGGTTGGGGGAAACACAGGATGCCCTGTGGTTTCCCTGAATTTGTTATGGTATTATGAACTGACTCACTTATATTCCATATTGAAGGAGGTCTTTGCAGCTCGTCAATAGGTATTTAAATCACCTTTTGTCAATCATGTACAGAAGTTGAACCGGACTGATTCCGATCCTTATTTTGCCTTGTTTGATTACAGTGGTTCGGAAACCTGGTGACAATGGAGTGGTGGAGTGATTTATGGCTTAACGAGGGTTTTGCCACGTGGGTGGGATGGCTCGGTGTGGACCATGTCCATCCCGAGTGGGATATCTGGACACAGGTTAGTATTCTCTGTTGAGTTTAATGCTTAATTACTTACCAAGAATGATAATGTACATTTTTTTTGAGGATACGTTGATGTTTGCATATCGGAAGGCTCATGTTGAGGATAATGCTACAACTAGTTGCCAAAGAATGCATATTTATAAAGTGCTTTGATGTACACATATTGGTAAGCTCATGTCGAGGATAATGCTATGTTTAGTCATCAGAGAATGTATGTTTCTGGTTTTCCACAGGTTGGCAGGCTCATATACAAGAATGTTATTTTTGCTACGGAGTATTTTGCGGTCTTCTGTCAAAGCATTTTGTTGGCTCTGTTAAGGACGGTAGTAATGTTGCAGGAGTGAAGAGCTGTCTCACATACTAATTCTTTCTTCTTTCTGTGTTTCTCGGGGGTTCAGTTTGCCAGCTCTGACATGGGATCCGCATTGGTGGCTGATGCTCTTCTTTCTTCTCACCCTATTGAAGTACCCATTAATGACCCTAAGGAGATCACGCAAGTTTTTGATGCTTTGAGTTACCGAAAAGGAGCCTGTGTTGTCCGTCAATTGGATGCTGCAGTCACTCCTGACCTCTTTAAGAAGGTGAGTCGAGCGTTTCTGTCTGATTCTTCTAATGCTATGATAATTTGTGTCATTACTTTCTCTCTATAAAAAATGTTTTTTTCACAGTTTAACCTTTATTGAAAACTATCACCATGGACATCTCTGAATGAGCAACTTTGCAAAGGGAAGCCTCTCTCCTGACCTTGGTTCTCCCAGAAAAAGGTACTTATTCTTCTCTTTCTCTCGAAAAAAAAATTGCAGGGCTTACGGACCTATCTCAAAAGGCACCAATGGGGCAATACTGTGACCAATGATCTTTGGAAGGCTGTCGCTGAGGAGTCAGGAAAACCTGTCGAAGACATGATGAGAAGTTGGACTCAGCAAATGGGATACCCTCTCATTTCAGTCACACCTTCTCCAGACGGAGGTTTACATTTGCGTCAATGTCGATTTCTGTCCAAAGGTCCTCCTACTACTGAAGAGGACTCTCAGCTGTGGTGGGTCCCTATAACTGCACGTGTCGGTACATCAGATGGGAAAACATCTTCTTTACCGATCACGATATTGTCTGAGAAGGAAGTTGACACAAAGGAGTTAGTAGTACCAAAGGATGGCTGGTTGAAATTGAACGCAGGACAGCCGGGTTTTTTTCGAGTTAACTATACTCCAGAGCTTTGGTCTTCCCTCGCTTCTGCTGTCCAATCTTCTTCTTTGGGTGTAATTGACCGACTTGGTATAGTTATGGATGCGTTCGCACTCGCAAAAGCTGGTCTACTGGCAAGTAGTCATGCCTTAGAACTGGCGTTTTCGTTCAAGAACGAAACTGAGTATACTGTTTGGAATCAAATAAACGGAGACTTGGGTGAGGTGGGCCTCCTCCTCTCCACAACCGAATACCTTGAACGTTTCGAAGCTGTTGGTTGTAACCTTTTATCTTCAATTGCGGAGAAGGTTGGGTGGGAACCACAACCTGGAGAATCACATTCAGTAGCTTTACTCCGTCCTTTGATTCTGGTTCGCCTCGGGTACTTTGGTCATAAGCCTACTGTGGAGGAATGCCGTAAGCGATTTAAGATGCTGAAAGAGGATCCTTTCTCAGTACCAGCTGATTTACGGAGACCTGTGGCTTATATTACGGTGAAATATGGAGGTCGGGAGGAGTTTGAAGCAGTCAAGGAGCTTTATCGCCAAGCTCAAACACCTGACCTCAAGCAAGACTGCCTAATGGGTAAGTTTTGGAGGTGGGTTGAGTCAATTTTTTTTTCCATCGGAATGGATGTGGGCCTGATTTCTGGCCCTACTTTTGTTAGGATTACGATCTTTGACAAATGCTTTAAAGTTTAGGAGCCGTCAATTTTTCTTTGGAAGATTGGGTCTGAATTTTGAGGGCGTTATTGGTTCTGATTCTTTTTCCAGCTATGGGACAAACAATGGACCCTGAACTTGTTAAGGAATATCTCGAGTTTGGACTTGATGAAAATGAAGTCAAGGCTCAGAATACGCTGTAAGCTTCGTAACACTTGCTTTTTCTATGATCTGTAAAACATCACTTTTGCAACATATCATGATGGTATCTTGTTATGAGGAAACTCTCCTTTTGTAGATGACCAGGATGCAAAAAGACGTAAAAGAAATATAAACAAGTATTTTTAAGTTTTTTCTTTTTTTTCTCCTCGTTTTGTTATGAATAATTTAGACATTGCTGAATGATAAGTGAATATAACCATGAGATGGCTGTTTATTGTGTGGAAGGAAAGTGCGAGCAGTCTTTGGCTGGTTATGCCGTAAGAGGGGGTGGGAGTCAAAGGAATTGTTGTCTATTTAATATCCTTTGGACATAGCATCATCTGGACCTGAAGTGTTTTACGAATTTGATAATCCTGTTTGGTGTGTGTGTGTCATCAAGTTATTCAAAGCGAAACAAGAACTTAGCGTTTGAATGACTAAAGTGGGCATTTATGTTGATAAGGCTCCCTGTCTTGTTAACACAGTTGTGTTGGGTATGATATTTTTGAAATCTGAAAGGTGACCTTTTGCTCCACAGGTATGTGTTTGCAATGCTATCATCAAACCGGTCTGGTCGTGAGATTCAATGGGATTTTGTGAGACGACGTTGGGAAACCATTTACGCACGATTCAAGAATTCAATGGGCTTGATTCAGGTATGATCAATTTCTGACATTTCGTTCTCTTCTTTTTTTCGTTTGAAGTTATTGTCAACAAAGTGATCGCAACGTAGCGAGAGCTGTCAATGTAGTGATTTTGTTAAAGGTGTAATTGCAGAATATCTTAATGGGTTCATAAAAATTCTATCAGTCAGATGCCTTTGAAAACTCAATGAATGCTAAATCTTTCTCTTTCGTCCGTTTGTGTCCCGTGCGGTTGTGTATCCAGCATGTTGTATGCATGCCACTTCGAGGTTTCAGCACTTATGAGAAAGCACAAGAGGCAGAAGATTTTTTTGCGGCGAATCCGGTCCCAGAAGCAAAAATGGAGCTCGGAAGGACTCTTGAGACGATACGGTCTCGTGCCTCGTGGCTCGAACGAGATCGCGACGATATGGGCGCTTGGCTGTCAAAGGCTTCTGCTAAACTTTGACTTCAATGCAAACATTAATTACTATGTGTAAAATTGGAGTTAGAGAGCCTTCTAGTCGTTTCTTCTTGGCTGGAAGGAACTATTCTTCTCTTATTGCATCGTTGTGAAAGTAGAGGAGCATGTTTCTGGTGAAGGTGGAGTTTCCCTATGAATCGTAAAGCAGAGATATCTACTTGTTTATGGACACCTTTTTGGAGAACGTAATGGTTGACAAGGTTCAGTTTTTTTTACCTTGATATGCTGCCGGTTTCTTTTCTTTGCGAGACGGGCTAGAAGTTAATAAACTGGTAGGGTTGTGCCTGATAATGTACCTAAAAAGTTGTGCATAAAAACTGTCCAATGGAATCGGTGTTGTGCTGTCACAAATTTGTAAATCTTTCACCAAGAGACAGTCAGACTGAGGTTTTGTAATGGCCTTCACTTGCACTTCATTTCTTAAAGCGATGCTTGTGACATGGATGCTTTAAACCCAAATGTGTATTTTATTTTTATTTTTTTTCTGTGCTGTCAAGTTCAGATGATTGTATGAGTTGTCGAGGTTATTCTGCTTAAAATTTTCACAAAGAAAGATGGGGTGTACATGTTTAAATCCAATAGTAGTCTGCTTAGCTGTCCTTTGTTGGTGGCAATGACTTTTGTGTCCTCCCGGGGGTTTACAGTTTTGCGACACGACGGATGAATATGATGTCGCTGACGTTTTTTCCAGAGATATGTATGGCTCGTTTGTTATCCAATTCACGCCTTCTGGTTTCCCCGGAAGAAAAAAACATGTCGTTTCTTTGTAGTTTGTTCACGTGTCACAATGATTTTGGTACATACCTAGTTATGTCTGCAAAACGTCTATAGATCTGCTACCAGTACTGTCGGGTAGTTGGACCTGTCGATAATGGTGATATCGAGTTCCAGGCATATAATATCGTTTATCGATTATTGTTCCGGATCAACACTACCAAAAAGCCCAGGGATGGTGGGGTGCTAACTAAACTTTGTGTATGATTGTACTGGATTGTTTACTTGCCACAACGCTGGCACAACTGAAAATCTGTAGGATCCACCTGCTCAGACAGGAAGCAATACAGGCTTAGTCGAGTCCAGTAGAGTTCGATAGTACAAATGCGCAAATGTCTGATAAGGTAAATAAAAAAAGTTACATACTAGTTAAACTTGCCGAAAACCGTCATAAAACACTTCAATGTGCAGCATCAACATCTTTAGGATAAAAGAGTCATATTGAAATTGATCTATCAAGTCGCACAAAGCTCCACTACACCGCGAATCGTTATTAGTGTCAAAGTTTAAATAGTGTTGAAGAAAATTTACCGTAATTGATGCTAATTAAGAATTTGAAAATTTTCAAAAAAAAGGTGTATTCTAATTTCGGCGTTTATGCTAATTTGGGAACAGCAAAAATGGAATATTCGCCGTACGATTATATACATTAATATATGTACCCGTACAAAATAATAGAAACCGTACGCCGTCGCGAATCTAAAATATCCGTACATGCTATACTAATTTACGTGTCAGACTAATCCCGTTTTTTTTAGCGCACGTTCCCATGCGTGCGCTTCTGATTTAATTCATTTTCTGTAAATTTTCACTTGAAAAGGTACAGTTATGGTCTGACATCGACCGTACACCACACTATGTATATTTTATTATACTTTCGGGCTTTACTTTATTTTGTATGTTACCTTAATTAATGTCAAGGAAAAATTAAAATCATGTATCCTATTCGAAAAAAAAAATCAAAATTTTAAGAACCCAAATTAATGACTTTGACACTAATAACGATCCGCGGTGTACTATCGTGCTTAATTATTCAATTAACACAATAATATAGCAAAAGCACTAGACAGAGCATATCAGTGGGAAGGACAAAGGAAAAATACAAATTGGAATTTTCTGCCCTCAGCACATTCCTTTTTGTAAACATGGGAAGTGTCCTCTAGCTTTTTATAAACTATGGCTTGATAGTTTGTCCTGGGATGGTGCAGATGCAATCATGCAGAAAAGTGTTGCAGTTTCCTCTACATGTTCTACAGGGGACAAGGAATTCACAGACCGGACTGGTTTTTGCAGTTGCTCTTCACGCAATGTACACCGCGAATTGTAATTAGAGTAAAGAAATAATTAGAGTAAAAAAACGAAAAAAATAAATTAGAGTTATTAACTCTATATTGGGTAATCGACCCTTTTCAAAAAACAAATTCACTCTAATTTATCAATAACTGTATTTTGGGCGTAAATTTGGGCGCTGAATATATCTACTGTAAAGTAGGTACACGTACATAATCTGTAAAGTAGGTACACGTACATAATCTGACAAAACGTACAGTTTCACGTCATTATGATGTTTGCACTACGCGGTTTGTTAAAACACATTTACATGATAACGGCCTGTATTAAATCATTATTTGTACTTTTTTACTTAATAAAATGCAATTTTGCACGGTCAGACACCGACCGTACGCAACACTATTTCAAACCATAGTTCAAAAGTTGGTGAAAGTAGGCCCATAAAATATGCCTATTGTACGCAGAACATACAATATGGCCTTAAGACCCATATTGTATTGGTCGCAAAATGAAAAAAAAATAGTAACAGGGTTGAGTTGCACATCGATCGATAGAGAATTAAACGTCACGTATGAATTTTAAAAAACATTGGGACAAAAAAAAATTATATGAGTTTTGGGGTATTTTTTATTTAAAACGTCAGATTTGAAAGATCGGACGGTTGCTAAACAAAGTAGCGATCTAAGAAGATCACATGAAAAGCTCATAACATAACTTACGATAAGACTATTTGTCATATTAGCGTATGCAATTTTGAAGGCCACACTAAATAAAGCCTCAAATTGACCCCAAATAAAATTTGTTTGGTTGCCCGTTCGCGTTTTTTTGTTTTTTTCCGGGTTTTATTTCCCTCGGAATGTCATCGTACGCCGTGTCAGTTTGCTAAAAAAAATTGTCTGGCGACGTGCGTCGTACTATGATCATACATCAGATTCGTACGTTCGTACAAGAGTATGCCCAACGCACACACATACGTATGCCTACTCTTCGCGAGTTTTGTGCCAAGTTTTGTGCGCCTACCAAAGGCCTACCATAAAAACGCCTCCTTTTGAACTATGTTAAAAACATATATTCTCCGTACACATCTGTCCTATTTTTATATTCAAACCGCCACTCGGAAGTTGAGAATATGACCTTTCAATCGCAACCGTCAGATCCGCAGTCCGACATCCATGTACGATAAAAATATATTTTAATAGACGAAAAAACCATAAACACTAATAACGATTCACGGTGTAAACTTCAGTATACCGCGAATCGTTATTAGCATCAATGTTTTTTTTCGCCACTTAAAACATCTTTTCTCCGTACACACGTGTTGGATTTTCAATTTTGAGACTGCTAATCGGAAGCTAAGTATGCTACCTTTCAAGCGCAACCCTCAGATTCACTATCTTGCAAGTGTGTACAGAAAAAATATGCTTTAAGTGGCGAAAAAAAACATTGACGCCAATAGTGATACACGGTGGTACTGTATCTGTAACAGTAATAATGGATCGAACATGTTCATAAACGGTTATTTAATTGTTACAAATATAGAGTTTTGAATTTGGTAGACGTCCGCGAAAGAATCGCACCATTTGGAGTTGTATTTTAAAAGATGTAGCGATTGGTGTATTTAGGCGACAACGCGAGGTCAAAATAACGAGTGGGTGTTCATTGTAACGGGTAAAGGGTCAAACTAGCCGTGTAATTTCAAGCGCACGTTTAAAAAGTGCTAAATGAATCAATATTCCGTTTGGTACGCACAATGGTTTGTTTCGTACAATTTTTAGTACGAAACGTCACTTTCACTTTATGGAAC
This sequence comes from Zygnema cylindricum, assembly GCA_037447655.1. Taxonomy (NCBI): domain Eukaryota; kingdom Viridiplantae; phylum Streptophyta; class Zygnematophyceae; order Zygnematales; family Zygnemataceae; genus Zygnema; species Zygnema cylindricum. The sequence goes on from JBBHKE010001171.1 coordinate 131,996, forward strand.
TTCATAGGTAGTTTCGCCTGTGAAATTTGTGACGCACGTTCGTGCGAAGTCGCGTTTCGTTTGGCGTGCACTTTTGCACGTAAATGTTACGTAGTGAAATGTAACGTTTCATTGGTTAGTAAATCCTACGTAGTAAGTAAGAGATTTCGCACGTTTTTGCATTGGTTAGTCTGAGTCCTAGCTGATCAATGATTGGCTTAGGTAAAACCTGTTCAACGGAGCGTTGACTCTGGCCTGGCTAGTCCAAGGCGATGATGGATAAAGAGGGAAGTCTAAGAGAAGAGTAAACATCTTTTCCTTCGCAAAAGTTTGTGGAAATTTTGACTGATCTTGGTAATGAGCAAATAATACCAAATTGGAGCAATGGCATTTTTGCACTGAAATCTCTTACAAACTAAGTAGTGTTTTTGTAGTTAACAGATATAATATTTAAGTGTGGAGAGTAGTGGAAAATATTTTAATAAGAAGGGTTGAGGCACGAGGGCAAGAGACCAATCTAATGTTATGTGGACAGAAGCTTATTCTAATTTAAAGTTAATCCTTATGTGAGTGTTTTCCAATGTGGATGTGTGATGTCCAATGTGTGGAATGTGTGGTTGAAATTGGTTGTAGTAATGGGATTTTTTGAGAGGTAAAAGATCCTATTACAATATCATCGTAGTTTCGAACACTTGAACTTTCGTATATTTCTTTCTCAAAAAGCATAGTTGTTCAAATCGCGCGATTTTTTCATTTTTTCTTATTATTACGTATTATTTGTGACTTTTGAAAAAATCTCAAAAAAATGCGATGTTATTTATGTCTGGTAAATTGAACGGACAATTAACGGAAATTGTACGGTATATTACAGTAACTGTTCGAAAAATGTAAGGACTTTGACGAAAAGATACGTCGCGCTTTGTAGTACTTTCTATCCGGTAAACTGAACAAAAATTTTACAGAAATTGTACGGAATTGTACCGAAAATGTACGGACTATGACGAAAAAAGAAGGAAATTGTACGGAAAATGTACAAATTGCGGTCCATGTAAAATTCAATTTATTTTACATGTACGGATTAGTACAGATTCACAGTCACTAACGAATTTTTCAAATCGACCTCTCTGATTTTTACGTATTATTCACGCATTTGAATCGCGAGTAAAATAGGATTTGAACAACTATGTCAAAAAGCCATAGTTGCTCAAATTAAGCGATTTTTTCCTTTTTTTCGATTTCTACGTATAATTCGTGACTTTTGAAAAATCGCAAAAAAATTCGGAGTATTTTTTGTCTTGTAAACTGAACGGTACGGCTTATTACGGATATGTACGGACTTCTACAAAACAGACGTTCAGTTTACCAGAACTTTCTGACAAGGAAACTGAACACTAAACTTACTGAATTGTACGGAATTGTATCGAAAATGTACGGACTATTACGAAATGAGACGTTGTAGTGTTGCACCTTTGCGGGCGGTGAGTTTGAACTTTGCAGGATCGTCTTCTTCATTTTTTTTTCACAAAAGGCGCCATAAAATCGAATCTTCAAGGCAGCCGGTGCCATTACTGACGCCACGCAGTGGTCATTGAAACTGTAGTTTAAGACATGATGGACTTAAATGTAGGGGAAGGAGGTTTAGGGTAAAGATAGAAGAAGGAGATAAATGTATTTTTTTTTTGGTTCAATGTGAATGTTTCATTTAAAATTATTAACATGTTATGTCTTGCCATGCTGAATGTTGAATATTGTGATTATTATATTATCTCTACTTTTTTTTTTTGTAGTCGTATGCTCTCTGAGAGATGTAGAGAGAAGGCCAGGGATAGAGAGAGAAGGCCATGGCTACCTGTCAGATAGTGTCAGATAGTCTCCGACAGACAATAATATGATTATGACAAAAAGTGGATTTGGTCGGGATTTGTTCCTACACCTTGCCGAACTAGCTTGCCTTACAATCGTCCGTAGACAGTTGACGTAGAAGTTACGATACACGAATGGAGTGTGATAATTATCTATTTATAAACAACTGTTTAGCGCTCATTTAATGAGAAATGTACAAGCTGCAGTACATGTATTTTTTATTTTTTTAGGGTTTTTTAGGGTATTTATAAATATTGAAAATCCCAAATTAGCGTTAATAATGCTAAGTGCTTTTTAACCCTAATTATTTCATAACGCTAATAGCGATTCACGGTGTACCCTTATTAGCGACACAATCCACTGACTAGGTAGTGTGGTGTAGTGTTACATTTTTGACCAAAGACTCCCTTTCTTTTTTGCAATCGGTATATAGACTCGTTTTAGTGCTCCTATGGTTTGGTTTTGTTTTTCTTTTTGTTTTTCTAACATTCTCTTTCGGGCTTGTTGTTTTGCGTTTGTAATGTTTTTAGTGCTTTAAATTTTGGTACATTGCCTTTAATAGTCGTCAACAGTTTTTAGTTTCGATCATGTTTTGTACTTTGATGTATAAACTATTGCAGCTTTTACAATAATATCTTCTTCTACTAGGTCGGTGCGAATGACCCACAATTTGCAACTGTGTCGCGGCTTGCACGATGTTAGTTGAAACCCGTTAATTTTGTCAACCTTACATCACCAAGGAGATGAGATTCTTTAAGATTCGCCATTGGAAAACCATTTAGGTACAAAGCATACTCGAATTGTGATATTGTTAACTAACATTGAACTGTGGACTTCTAATAGAGCAAACACAAAGCAAAATGATTCATTTTGAAACCAAAGGCTACAAAAACAATTACAAAATTATTTTAGCTCAAAACACCACCCCCTACCATGAAAACAAAAGAAAAAGTGGCCCTTAGCCCAGAGCGTAAGATTAACAACAAAACTTAGAAATACGGAGATTATATTTTTATGCAACACGTGGCGTGACAACAAAAGTCTAGAACTCCACGACCATCATTCACCACCATAATTTGTTTTACGAGTCCGATATTGTGTAAGATGAAGGGAAACGAGGGAATACGTTGATGGTAAAGCCGATATGAGACACGGGAAAGTATTACAAGTTCCTTCAACTTTAAAAGATTGTTGGGCCGAATAACGTAAGAAGTTGTCGAAAGATAATATCATCGTCACGATGATCTCCAAAACAAATAGCATAAAGTTGTCAATGAGGTCTTGATTCATGATCTTTAAAGGCCACGGTCGCATAAGGAAGCGAGATTGTCGAAGAAATAAGAGAGCCGAATAAAGGTGGAAGAGGGTGGGTGTCGGAGAGTCGGTCCAGCCATCAAAGTGTGTTGTTTGGTCCCCACGTCCTATTCCTCTTTCTTTCACTCCCCCTTCTGGTTTTCTGACTCCTCTTCCTACTGAAGGCATTCGGGTCTTGGGTTACCCGCTTGGTTCCGATCCCTACGTCACGAAATTCCCCGATTCCGCTCTTCAGACAGATTTGTCCCACGTGGATGACCTTCCTCACCTCTCTGATCCCCAGGTGGCCTTTGCTCTTCTGACGCGCTGTTTCCCGGCCCGGCCCTCCTACCTTACTCGCACTTCCCCTCCCACCCCATCCTTTGTGTCCTCACTTTCCGCATTCGATGATCGTCTTATGGATGTCCTCCACACTTTGTTGGGCCGTGGAGCTTTTGATCGCGAGTCTGGGCCCGCGGCACGCATCCAAGCCTCTCTTCCAGTCTCGGCCGGCGGTTTGGGTTTACGTCTCTTGTCCGCGCGACGTGAAATGGCATCGGAATCTTGAGACCCTTGGCGAAATAAAATCCGTACCAGGCCCAAACGGACAAAACCAAACAAATTGTGTACTTTGCTTTGTCGTACCTGAATGCAAACGGACAAAACATAGCGGATCGTGCACTTTTCGTCGTCGCTTGAATTCTTTTGAAATTTCTTGGAAATTTCTTACACGTGCGACTACGTGTTTTTATTTGTTTTTCTAAAAATCTTTGTTTTAAAACACATCTTCCCTGTGATTTAAAGAAAAGTTTGAAGATGACGTTTTTTGGCATGGCCGTGGGTCGAAGAACACAAAACGACAATATGTAGTACATCTTAAATTCGATGATGACGCAAAATGTACTTCTCATTTTTTCTTTTTTTGTACGGTTGAAACTTACGCGGTACGGCTCTAAGTTTTACAGGAAAACGACAGAAAAAAACCCTTACTTAGGCACATGGAGACGCACCCTTATGCGAACGGCTTTTTTTCGATGTGATTGATTTTTTGTTTAGTGCGATTTCACGTGCGAGCGTGATTCTATTAAATCATTATTTGTACCTTTTTACTTACAAAAGTACAATTTTGCACGGTCGGACGTCGTCCGTACTCCACACTATTTAAAACGAACCTATATTATATTTTTTTACTCTAATTAAACCTTACCTTAAATAGAATTATGAAAAATTTAGAATCATTTACTCTATTTAAGGTGATAGAGTCGAAATTTAGGGCGACCGAATTAGCGTTATTTACTCTAATTACGATTCGCGGTGTAGTACACTTTTATGTACGGAAAGCTAAAATTCTTGCGCGACTCTAAGGGTATGTCCCCATGTAAGCGATACTTTGAAAAAGTATTTTGGACTGTAGTGGAGTGTTCCGTACTACTTTGAAAAGCGTCCCTATGTGCGAAAATGAAATCGGAACTTTGACATGTGACGGTTGTAGACGTAGGTACAACTTTGTGACGATTGATGACTACACCGCCAATCGCTATTAGCGTTGTGTACGCTAATCCCGTCCCGCTTTTTTTTTGTTTTATTCTCAAATAGCGTAGTTTATTCTATTTTTTTCTTTATTCTATTTAGGGTTATATTCAGTACGTTGTCTCTTAAATAGAGTGGTGTACGGTCAGTGTCAGACCGTACATAAATGTACCTTTTTAAGTTAAAAATTACAATAAATTATTTTTAGTAATCGCGGACGCATGAGAATGTGCGTTCTAAAAAGGAAAAAAACCAGGTCGTAAAAAATCCCGCTCGCACATATTCGTCCGACAGCCGCGTTTCGACCGTGTGAATGTACGATTTGTGTACGATTTGTGTACGATTTGTCAGATTTTGTACGGAAATTTATATTAGTGTAAGCATGTTTGCGACCGACATTTGTTTTTTCAAAGATCCAAATTACCATAATCAAACAATTAGAATGTATGATTTTTTCCAAAATTTTCAAATTCTTAAATAGCGTACACCACGGTAATTATTTGTATACGCTAATGAAACCTACACGCTAATAGCGATTGGCGGTGTACTGTACTACGAAACTTCCGACAATCGGTGACGCCAACAAAAACAGCGACGGTTGTAGACGTCTAGATTTTTGTAATTTTGTGACATGGCAGATGTTTAGGAATTTGTGACATTGTGACGTCATGCTCACTTGTGACAACGTCGACGTCACAAAATTCAAGAACTTTCTGCCATGGCTATCCGATTTCGTTTTTCCGACTTTTCTCAATCGACTTGCCATAAATATATACATAAAGGTAGTCAAAATAATTATTTTTTAAATATCTTTCATTTAATACCAGTAATGTCGTGCCTCATTCTAAAAAGTGAGAGATAAAAGCGATAGTGTGAGAGGGAGAGGGGAGAAGCGACGACGGCGCAAAATTCTGCAAAGGACCCATGAATGAAAGTGGAGGTCCGGAGACCCCTGCAGATTTCCGTACATACTCGTCTTTTCCGTACATGCACGTGACGGGCAGGGAGAAAAATAGCGAGTGCTCTCCCTCGTCCTAAAATTTTACCACTCGTGTAGCGCGTGCGTGGACCGTTTTTCATTCGTTGTTTGGGCGGTACTTTCCCTGAAATCAGGTCGCGAGGTGATTTTTGATGAAGTTTTTTGACAGGCTGTATTCTCTTGCCTGGGGGTTGAAAAAAGAAAAACGCCAAAATTCGTTAACTCGACGACAAACATGAAGTACATTCAAAGTATCGACTTGACGTTTTCTGTACTTTTAAATAATTGATTTTCTTGTACGGCTGAAGTTTATATTGTACGAAACTGCGTTTTGGGTGAAAACGACAGGATAAAGTCGATACTTTAATACATGGGGACGTACCCTAAAGTTGGCGGAGACAATTTGATGTCAGCTGGCGCGGTCACATTGGGGCAGCCGGCTATGACACGTTCGCGCTCAAAAATATTTTGATAGACACGTGTCATTGTTTAAACGCTAACAAGTATATTTGACACGTCAAATGATGCTCCACGTGTCAGCTTGTAGCTTTCAGTACTTTATGTGAAGAATTTGTGATTTCACAGCCGGCAACCGGCCGCATCAAACTAGAACTCGAGCGTTGACGTCGTCTCACCACCGTCAATGTTCGCGTCAAAAACTCACACTTTCCGTACATAAAAGCGTACGAAATGGTCCAAATCACGTCATGGTCTGCGATTACTGAGAATCTGGTGCAATTACCGTGTCCTAATCTTTGATGGTACGGGATTACTGTACGGATTTTGAGTGTTTTTGAGTTTTGAAACAGAGCAGCCAAGGTGCGAATTGGAAGATGCAGCCATGGCTTCAGTCACTGCAAATTGTTATTTCCAAGAAGGGACGAAAAACTGGTACGTCTTAGCTGGAGGGGACCCAGATTGTCGTCTAGTGCGACAGGATGTGAAGGATCTTCCTGATTTTGTCGAACGTCCTGTGAGTTTTTTTATTTTATTCTCCTTTTTGTTTCTCGGTTTGTACGACGTTTATCTTATTTCTTCCCCCTCGGTGCTTCTTTTCGAGATATTTTTCCACCGCATCAGGAAAAAATGGAAGAACGGAACAAACTTCAAAAAATTGCACGCTTGCAAGAATTTTTGAAGACAAATAAAGAAATAAATAAAGAAATAAATAAAGAAATAAGTAAAGAAATAAGTAAAGAAATAAATAAAGATAGAAATAAATCTTCTCACCGTCTTGATCTTAAATTGTTCTGATTTTTTTTTTTTGTTTGCAAACTTATTTCGATAGACATATCCTCCATATATACAATGTTGACCTTTCATCCTCTCCCTCTCTCTTCCTCCCTTCATCATCGTCTCTTCCATAGCCCTTTTATCCTCTCCTTTCTGATTTTCCTCTCCCATCTGCCCTTCTCTCTCTGTGTCTCCTTTCCCGCTACCCAACCCATCCCTCCACACATCTATCCCTCTTTTCCTCTCGCTCCCCTACTTTTCCATTCCTCTCCCCTCTCTGTCTCCCCCATCTCCCTCTCCTCTCTCCCTCATTTCGATTTTCACCAGTGTTTCTCTTGTCCTTTGTGCAGCGTAACAGTTTCTATGTCTCCGTTTCTGGCCGGAAATCTGGATGGAATGGGCTTGCCCAAGATATTGAGTTAAAGGCAAAATGTAAATACAAAGTAACTGCAGAAGTTGCCATCAAAGGGGCGATTTCTGCAGGTGTTTGGATCACAATCGCTTTGAAAAATCGCAACGGAAGCGATTGGAAGGGAACTAATAATCCGTACATTAACGTGGGAAGGTGCGGTTTTATTCTGTTTTTTCAGTTTTTGGAACCAGGGCAGATTGTAAAGATGTTCCCCGGTTAGTTTTTTTGTTTGTCCTTTTATGTATCTTGCGGGTACTAAATACTACAATCAGTTATCTTTTCTCTTGAAGTCACAAAATAAAACACTGTCGTTGTTAGTGGATTAACATCGATTTAACAAGACGGCTTTCTTACATCCAACTCTAATTCAGAATGTAGAAAGTTGAGTGTAAGAAAAATCGTGTCTACATTTCTCGCACACTGTTGGTCTACCTTAATTTATTGACAACCTCCAGATATTTTTTAAGCAACGGTTGAGTTTCACGGCTTTTTTTTTTTTTTTTTTTTTTTTTTGCAAATTTGGAAATTTTCTTGAAGTAAGTCTTGGAAGTGCAAGAACACACCGTTTACAGCTGTTAGTGTTTATTGTGTCATAAAGTTAATAATTCGGTTTTTCATTTTTAATCCACTCTAGTTTTGGTACAAATTTTACAGATTAGGTCCTTGTGAACCACGCTATCATAGTTCAGATTATTTTGCAAACTTTTTGTGAACTATGTGTTTTGAATTCCTTGCGGTTAGTTTCGATGATATTTAGGATTATACAGGAACCCATCTTCGGTCACGAATATCTTGTAAATGCATTCCTTTTGTGTGATGCAGTGTCACAGCAAATGAGACAAATTTTGTTACACTTAATGGGCTTTTTAGAGGAATCGATACAGTTCCTCCCAAAGTGACAGTTTATGTGGAGGGTCCACCTGGCGGTGTGGATCTTCTTGTGGCATCTTTTACTATTGTGGCGGTTGAGGAGGCCCCACCGACGGAGAGGCCTAAATCTGGGCCTTTTAGGGATGTGAGCTCCTTTTCTTCGGTTTACCTTTATTTTTTCTTCTTTTCGCTGATTTCAGAGCCGATTTTTTGTTTATTCGGTTCTGTTCTTTTTTATGGGGGGCCATTTTGGTCCCCTTCTCCCTCCCCCTCCCCCTTCCCCTTCCCCTTCCCAACCTCCTGAAGCAATCTTTCTCTGTCCATGTGTACAGCTGGGCCTCAACATTGTTGAAAATGGAGACTTTCAAAAAGGGACTTCCAGCTGGGGTTCTATGGCCTGCTCAGAATCTCTCAAAGTCATTCCTGCCTCTCCCTGTGGCTCTCCTAATGGACCTCCCATCGAGCCTTCCTCCCTTCCTTCCTCATGGCCTCAATACTATCCTCTTCCCACCTTCGATAATACACACTCCTCTTTTAACGCCTCTCAACAAAATTCTTTTAATTGTTATTCTTGTTGCCCTGATGGTCCCACATATCCTCCAGTCTATCCCATTTCCTCGCCCGTGAACCGTAGATCTCTCTATTCTCTATCTGATTTATCACTCTCCTGTAAAGAAAATTCTCTCCCTGTCCCATTGGCTGGACCCACCGGCCCGTATTTAATTGTGGGAAATCGAACCGCAGAATGGCAAGGACCGATGCAAAAACTAACGAAGCGAGTAAAACCTTCTACCACATATGCTGTCACAGCGTGGGTGAGAATTGGAAGAGAAGGCGATTCTTCTCGTCCAATTTCCCAGTCTCTTAATATGGCAATTTCGGTCGATGGACAGTGGATAAATGGGGGGATGGTAGAGACACACGCAAACAAGTGGGTCCGGTCTGTGGGTTCCTTTCGAGTGGAGAAACAGCCGGTAGATGTAACATTATATGTCCAAGGAGCCAAGCCAGGTGTCGATATCTGGTTGGCCGATGTTCGTGTGATTGAGGTCGACTGGAAAGCGAGAATTGAGGAGTTGAAGGCAAAAGCTGAGGAAGTAAGATTTGAGGAAAACGTGGGGCTATGTAAAGGTTGCAGTCTGATTTTTCTTGTGCTTGGTTGATTTTTTTTTTTTCTGTTTTCTATTTGCTTTTATTCGTTTTTCTTCTAGTTTCTTGAAGTGGTTGTCTGGTACAGTGGCAGGAGCGAGGATTCTTTAAACTCGTCATATTTTATTTTGTGATCTTTTCAGTCTTTTGTTTTTTCTGATCTTTGTTTTCCATTTTTTGCAGGTCCGAAAACGCAACGTGACTATAAAGATTCGAGATGCATGCGGGAATTCAGTTTCAAATGCTTTTGTGACGATCGAACAAACGGAGAGAGCATTTCCTTTGGGGACATGCATTAACAATCGCGATATTCAGAACCCTCAATACCAGCAGTTTTTCTTGAAACATTTTAATTTTGCTGTTTTCGAAAACGAACTCAAATGGGTGCAAATGGAAAGAATAAGGGGTGAGGTTGATTATACGACAGCGGACTTCATGCTCCAGTGGCTGGAAAATCATAAAATACCAGTCAGAGGTCATTGCATTTTTTGGGATAATGAATTCCCAGAGTGGATTCGGAAAATATCAGATGAAGAAGCAGCAGGTACGACTCTTTTCTCTTTTCTTTCCGTTATTCCCAAATTTATCGTAAATATGAAGTTTATCGGTGTGTGAATGAAGTGATCTCTTGGCCCGATTTGAGGTAACACCAGACATGTCGAATCGTGGTGCTTTTTGTTGTTTGTGGGTTTCTTTTTCTGAGTATTTCAAATCATCCGGTTTGTTTCAAAAATTGCTTTGGTGCACTTCATTTTTATTTAGTTCAGTTTTGTAAATTCCACGTAGGTTTGATTTTTCGTTCATTTAAGTGACTCTCTAGCAAATTTCTGTACAGAAGTAAATTACTGTTCTTCTTGTTATTATTCTTTTGTTGCATCTTAGTCAAATACTGTGTACGGATTCTATTTTCGAAATGAAGGGCATGTAATCTGTACTTTTAAGGAGTATGCATTTCTTAAGACTGGCGTTTCTTAACCTTTAACCTGACGTTAACCTTGACCAACATATCAACATCAATGTTCCTTTCTTTGGCTTTGTCAATCACAGTCTGTTAGCGTGGGGCTTATATGTCAATTGTTTGTCGAGAGGAGGAGATTTTCTGTTGACCTTTTTTTTTGAGAGGAGCAAATTTTGTGACTTTTTGTTGGGGGAGATTGATTTTATTGTGATTCGCAGGTGAAGTGGATAGAAGGTTGACTGAGCTTGTGGGTCGTTACAAGGGCAGATTTCAACACTATGATGTGAATAATGAGATGTTACATGGTGGATATTTTGCCGACCGTTTTGGACCGGGAATCATAACGAGGATGTTTCAATTGGCTTTCCGGCTTGACCCATCTGCAAAGCTTTTCGTCAACGATTATCATGTGGGAGATGGGTGTGATTGGAAGTCGACACCGGAAAAATATGTGGAATCGATTCGGGGATTGTTGAATAATGGAGCGCCTGTGGGAGGAATTGGTATCCAAGGGCATATTACGGCTCCGGTGGGTGTCCATTTTCGGGACACTTTGGACAAACTTGCTCAAATTGGGCTTCCAATATGGTTGACAGAGGTGGATGTTAACTCTACCGACGAAACTGTGAGAGCAAATGACCTTGAGATCATGTTGCGAGAAGCTTTTGCACATCCGGTAGTGGAGGGAGTGGTGTTGTGGGGTTTTTGGAAGGGAGCTAAAGGGGCTCCGGCTATGGCGATACCTAATGCACATCTAGTTGAGGAAGATTGGAGTTTAAATGCCGCGGGAAGGAGATTGGAGGCTCTTCAAAAGGAGTGGACGACCGCAAATATAAGTGGCCACGTGGATGCCCACGGCTCGTTCCCACTGCGAGGATTTTTGGGAAAGTATAAAGTGAAAGTCGAGAGTGGAGGATCTTTCTACGAGCAAACGTTTGTTATTGAGAACGGCACTGGAGTACAGACTGTAAATATTGTTATCTGAGTTGAGAGGATAATGTGCTCTATTTTGACCTATTTTATGTTAGTTTTGTAGTTGTTACAAATTCCTGTCGTTCATTTTTGATGGAGAATAAAGAAGACAAGTTAACCGATTGTGTGTGATTTAAATTACTTCTGGTCAAAATCTTCTAATAAATGAAGCATAGATTTTGTTGTAGTCATAGTGTGGCTTTCTAACTGTTATTTTTGGGATGTTTAACTATGTAGGAATAAACTGCCATGTGATGCTGGCTAAAGTGAAGGTTGCTATGATTATAATATGTATATATACCCATTGGACTTCAAAGTTATTTGAAATGCTGGTCTGTCTCATTCCTGAGCATGCCATTCAGCCACCTACACTGTCCATCACTGGTAGTGTCAACAACACTATTTAAGGGAGTGGACTACTGCGCCAAGTCTCCCTACACTGATGTCACATCTACAGTAATAACTCCTTTACCCTAACAGCGATGGGCAGTGCAGAGGTAATTTGTAGTTCAGATATATATATATGCCTGAATACACTGAATATACCGGAATATTCTGAATATACGCCTGGTTGGTCAGTGCCGCTGTCCCTATCGACCTCAAATTATTTTGCGTTAGTGGTAACGCTGGTGGAGGGCCAAACATGTATGCATGGCGCGGCAAACTTTTCTTACATTTGCGGCATTTTTTGCTGGTCGTGTTCCTTTTGTATTTTAGTTACTCTCCTAACAGTACCTATGTCAAATTTTTACAAACAAATGAAATTGAAAGCTGAAAAAGAACCAGGTGCTTGTGGAAATACCATAGGGTTTGACCTTTCTCTTGCGACCTTGGGAAACACTGTACCTTTTTCTCTGACAAGAACTATATCAATCAAAAAATTGTGTTGGGCATAATGTTGGAAGTAGCGGAAATTCTTAAACTCTTCCATGAATCTTTATATCGTCGGAAAAAGCTAAGCAGGTGATAAATGCAATAAATGTAACAAATATTTTATGTAGATATTTTAAAACACCTTGCGCAGAAATCCGCGCACAGATTAAAACTAAAATGAACAAATGTTTAAGAGTGACATAATATTATTGGCATAAGACTTTACACATTAGACATGTTCATTCTTAAAAGGTTAAAATTCGTCAACTTCCATAAAGTGTTCGAAACTGGTGTTGCTGTACATACCATTAACTACACATTGATATCATAAAGTAGGAAAATACCATATTCTGTCAATATACATCGACATTCGCCTTCATACCATATATTCACCAATAATCATGACACTTCATAGATCTCACTGCACATGTGGCTCTCTGCTCCCAGGTTCGCTCTTCTTCGTATCTCCTCAACCCGATGCCCATTCCATCTCTCTCACCTTCCCTGTCCTCTCCATCTACGCCCTCTCCGTTCTTCCCGCTCCGTCCCCGACTAGCAATATCTTTCCGACATGAGCTGTTCAATTCCTTACCGAGATAGGCATAAAGCTGACAATGCCTACCGTAGTTGTTGTAATCACATTCCCTCAGATATCCCTCGTCGTTCCTTCATTGATGCTATAAAACACATATTTCGAGCTTATTTTTTCCCATTTTAATTTTTTTGTTTCCCTTTCGGGAAGGAGTTCGCCTTCCTTGGAAGTAGTGCAATACCAAGGCGACGCTTGAGAGTCCGACCAGCAAGCTGATCTTTGGAGCTCTCCCCCAGCAAAAATAAGGTTAATATCGTGTGGCCCGATGGGCCACGTATCAGATATTAAACTGATAAGAACAGATACTACACTTGATCTTAGCCAAAAGGCCGAGAAAGGTATACTTTCTCACCTAGTTGAAGACTACTTTATATGTTCACTGCGAGACCTCAAGAGGCAGTCAATGTGGGCAAAATATCATGAGTCGATTGCTTCATGATTTCTACTGTACAGTACAGTACAGCCTAGGTTCGTTACGAGGGCCAGTAGTTAAGAAAACCTTAGTACAGTACACCGCCAATCGTTATTAGCGTGTAAGTTTTTTTAGCGTATACGAATAATTAGCGTGGTTTACGCTAATTGGGAATTCGGAAATTTTCGAAGAAATCGTCTATTCTAATTAGGAATTAGGGTTTTTTTTAAATAGTGTGGATAATTCTATTTGAGAATAAAATAAAAAAAAAGCGGGACGGAATTAGCGTACACAACGCTAATAACGATTGGCGGTGTACAGTACTGTACTGTACACAGCGCATCATTATTAGTGTCAAAGTTTAAATAGTGTGGAAGTAAATATACCGTCATTGACGATAATTAAGATTTAAAAAAAAAAAAAAAAAACGGAGTACGGACACATCCTCTTGCTGGATGATCGTGGTTTTTTAGTTTTTACATTTCCTTTTTCTGTTGCTCATTTCTTTCGCCAGCATGCTCTATAAAACCACCTGTAAAAAAAAAATCACGTCGAAAATCACATAAAGGCTGTACATGCAAGTAATTTTAGCACAAGTAAGGGCATGGTTACATCAGGAGGTCTCTGTAATAGTACGGACAGCAAAATTTCTGTATTACATAGGCCTCGGTTACATCGCGTATCGTCTGTAAAAAAGATTTTACATTCGTGTTCTGATTTGAGTGGTTCCACGTAGGTCGACGATCAAATCTCTAAAATCGCAAAGATTTGGAAACCGACCACTTTCGAATGAAAATCCGTACTTGCGCATTTCGTACGTGTACTCCGCAAGTGTACCGCGTCAATGTACCTCAGAGATCTCCTTCACTCTGCTGACTTTCAGGAAAAAATAGTAATTCTTTTCTGCAAAAATTTTACGGTCACCTTATCCGAAGGCACGTGACTTTGGGGGCGTGTGAAAATTTTCATTTTTCATCGACGCACGTGTCTATCGTCCAGGTGTAGTGAAATGACTGGTTCTGTATTGGTGAACCCACCTCCGCGAGGTGGGTTCACCAGCGGAGGTGGGTTCACCAATACAGAGGCGCATGGAGCGATTGCTTCGCAGATGAAAACCAAAATGTAATCGGACGGTCGACGTATTCTCCTGGATACTTGGAGAATCGTAATCTTATTTTCTGTAATGTTGTTTTCAAGAAACTCACGAAAATATAGTACGGCATGGTACGAGCAAGTACAAAATTCTGTATTAAACCTCACTTTTCGTCTGATGTAACCATACCCTAAGTTTTGTGGAATTTTTTTCCCGTGGGTTCTAACGCGTTCCAAAAGTTTGCTTCCAGCTCACTTGTCTCTCGCCTTTAACCCTTTCATTTATTGCACGATTTTTTAAGTAGACATCGTTTATTCGTATCCCTGTTCCTTTTCCAAGTTAGCGGGAGTTACTCGGCCTAGGCAGAGAGCATTTGCTATCCATAATCGAGTCAAAAATGCTAAAATAGGAACTTCACTTCATTTCCACTTGTTTGCTTGCATCATCGCTAGCAGCTGAATTTGCAAAGAAATTACTTTGACACAACCTTTTCTTTGCAGTTTATTTTCCAAAAATGGCTTCTTCCGCATTCATTCTGTGTTTTTCCACCGCTTTGTTTTTCTTTACTGGATTCTCACAAGCTTTGTCTCTGGCAACTGAAGAATCTGTCGATTCTCCTCCTATATTAGGCTCCATCGTTTTTGCAGTCGTGGGCCGCACAGAATATGCTTTTGACCTCTATTCGCTAGCCTCTCCATCACTTGAAGCTGAGACAAACCCCTTGGACAATTTTTTGGAGCTTGGAACAGCCAGAAAATCTTATAAGCTTTCTGGAATAGGAGAAAATCATAAAACTATTTTGCTAGAAACCGAAACTCTCGAAGAAATCCACCACACAGCTGGTTCTTCAGTAAACTACAACGGACAATTTATTCCTCCTGACTCCAAGCTAAGAGAGGTCCTTTCAAAAACGTACCCTTTGAAACTTGGTAGAGCTGACAGTGCATCTCCAGACATTCTGTTTGTTTCTGAACGAAGTGAAAACATTGCTGAGATATTTTTCCAGGGATTTGGAACATCAAATGCTCTCCAGTTGACCCATGGCTTGGCTTTTCATGACCATCCACGCATAGTACCAGGAACTGCTGAGTTAATTTTGCTGGCTACTGAGCTGCCTTCAGGGAAACCAAGGCAGGGTTGGACAGCAGTATACAAGCATGACTTTGAGAGCAACAAGACTATGGTGAGTCCTTAAGTTCCAAAAACCTTAAGTTCCAAAAAGAATATGCAGGGATAGAATTGAAGATGTTACGGAGCATTCGTGTTAGTGTAAGTTCTGATCTTATTTCTGCTGTTGAAGTTATGAAGCCATATTCTGGGATAAAGTCATTGTGTTTTAATTGTGTTTCTGCTTCTGCTATGGGCTGGCGGGAGCACTTGTTTCATTTATTGAGAGTCTATGGCTTGCCTAATTGATGGACTTTTTTCTCCTGGCAAAGAATACCAAATATTGGTTTTTGTTTATCAGCTATGAGTTTTGTGGTTTTTTTTGGCTGTTGTACAAGTCATATTTGACACCTTGGTTACTTCTGTGGGCAAAAATACCTGTCATTTAATTGGCCACTGTGATTGTCTTCTCAACATAATTGCTTATTTGATAATTACTCACTTTTTGGCTTTTAACTATCTTCCATGTTTAGGATTTTATATTTTCTATAACTTCTTTCTAACTTCCCGCATTCATTCTTGCTATCTTGTTTCTGTTTATCATTTGCTATGTGTAGCGTCTGACCCCTAAAGGCATCACCGACTATAGTCCTGCTGTGTCTCCTTCAGGAAAATGGGTAGCAGTAGCCTCAACAGAGGGTCACCCATGGCAGCGTGAGTTCACCGTCCTGCCACTTGATATCTTCATCTTTCAAACATCGGACGGTTCAAAGCGGCGACTCATTGCAGCTAATGGCAGCTGGCCATCCTTTGGACCCAACGACAAAACCCTTTACTTCCATAGAGCTGCTTCAGATGGCTGGTATAGTATCTTCAAGGTAGAGCTCCCAGAGGATTTGGCAAGCGTGGAGGGGCCTTTGGAGGCTGTGAGAGTCACTCCCCCTGGGGTACATGCTTTGACTCCTGCAGCTGCCCCATCAGGAAAATTTCTGGTTGTAACAACAAGGCGACCTCCTTCAGTGATTCGTCATGTTGAGGTGTTTGACTTGGAGGCCAAAAACTTTATTCCACTGACTGAGCTCGTCCATCCAGACGCCCAACATTATAGCCCTTTTGTGTCTCACGACTCTTCGAGAATCGGATATCACAGGTGCCGAGCAGCAAGTAATTCCGTATCTTACACAGAGTTAGAACTGGGGGGAAGTTTATCAGGGAAAAGTCTAACCAGAGATTACACTGTCCCTAACCTTGAGTTTCTGCGATCCCCTCAGCCTGGACTGTCTCTTTTACGGGCAAGTGGTGATTTTCCTGTCTTTTCTCCTTCTGGGACTTTAGTGGCAATGATTCCGACTGTCGGTGCTCCAAGTTCAGGAGTTGTAGTGATGAACATTGATGGGAGTGATCGACGTGAAGTGTTCAGAGGGGCAGCTTTTGGATTGTCTTGGAATCCTGTGAAAAATGACACTTTATACACTAGTTGTGGTGGAATATTTGCATCGGAGGACACGGCAGTGCAGATTGTGGCTATATCAGGTGCAGATAAGGGCAGCCTTGAAAAAAGGGAAGGAAATTACAACCTTGCTCCACAGCCACGGCCTACATGGCGAGCACTTACAAAATCTGGAACTGGGAACAATGCATTCCCTGCTGTATCTCATGATGGAAAGAGAGTAGTATTTCGCTCTGGCCGGTCAGGACACAAAAATTTGTATATTATGGATGCTGAGGAAGGAGAGGAAGCTTATTTGACGAGATTGACAGACGGGCCATGGACAGATACTATGCCGGCATGGTCGCCAGATGGAAAGTGGATTGCTTTCAGCTCAGACCGTGAACTGAAGGGAACATTTGGTATCTACTTAGTTCATCCCGACGGTTCCGGATTGCACAAATTTTTCTGTACTGGCCCTGGAGGCAGATCCACTCACCCCTTTTTTAGTCCTGATTCCACAAAACTTGTGTTCACAACTGATTATGCAGGACTCTCTGCAGAACCGGTTACAATGGCACATCAATATCAACCATATGGTGAGATACACATCATCAATCTAGACAGAACTGGTTTAATTAGGATGACTCATAACCAAGTAGAGGATGGGACCCCTTCATGGGGGGCATCATACATTGGTCCAACGGACATTCGAAAAGAGGGGAAGAAGGTTTCATGTAGCTTTACGGACTTCAGGTATTTGAGTGGCCCTGTCAGTAATGGAGCATTTAGCAATACCACTGTTATTTGTCGATAGGAGCTATCGTAGTGTGTACAGGATGTGAATGAGGATTTGTACGTGACTTACAGGTTTTGTTCTTCGGTTCGATTGTCGCCTATTGTTGTAATTCTCCTGCGACTTCTGCTGGCAAAAATTGTAAATTCTAGTGTTATTTTGTAGACTTTTGCCAGCAGATTTTTGTGTTCTCTTGCATTACTGTGTTTTAGTGAGGTTAGAAATTGTACATATATTTCAAATAAATTTGCTTGCTTTTTTTTGTATTTTCTCGCAATGCTATGTTTTAGAAATGTACATATATTTGAAATGTTTTCGTTGTTTTCTTTACATATGCAACATGTGATAAGCAAATAATTCAATAAATGGTTACTAGCTTCATAAGTGACAAATCTTATTCTTGTTCTTTTACAAATGATTTAGTATGACGAATTCTGGTTGATATGCCTCGCTTGTCCCTGACGGGGAAGAAAGTGCTATAGAATTTTTACTGATTGCAAGTTGTAAATTTTGCATTCATATTTCTCTGTTCCTCTGTTTTGCTGAGCTATTCCGCTTCACAATGATGAGCCCTATGTTTGTATAAATACTAGCAGAACTGCCTAAAAAAAGAGCTCATTAAGGATTTATTTTTGAAGGAATTGAGAAGTGGTCATAGATATTTTTGCACTCTGATGCATCCACACTCTTTTTTGGTGTTCTCACCACAAAAGCTACCTTGTGGGGTCATACTTTTGATTTTGGAGACTACCGATATTCTGGTGAGCGATTTCAGAAATCAAACATGAGGACAAACACTAAGCCGACGGTGTTAATAACTTTTATAAGAGGTAGATCCATTCGCCATTTCAAATTGTGATGGGTCGATAGATGATTGCACGTAGGTCGCCAATTTTACCTTGTGAATATTTGAAAGTTGAAACCATAGATGTCCTATGCGTATAAAACGCACGGAGTAAACTAACGAATACTACGTAGAGTGCGCATAAAACAATTTCAAACTTCATAAAATTCGCAGTAAAATTCATACTTTTTTGTGCTTTTCAAATTTAAATATTTAAATATTCAAAACCCTAAAAACTGAAACGTGCAACAAACCAGCGACCAGACTGCCTCGTCGCTGAACCAGCGACCAAACTGCACTTAGTGGGTTGAGGGTAGAATAGAGCAGCTGCTATGGCTGCGATGTTCGACCAGCGCAGCTGAGATGTCAGACTAGCGGAGCATGGCAGCATAGCAACGCTATGCTATAGCGTAGCGTAGCATAGCAACGCAACATGTCCATGGCAGCAAAGCAACACAGCAGGATGTGATTTGATTTTGTGCATTACTAGTCTGAGTGTAGCACCCCTTGTGTGTTATTTCATCACCCCTTTTACATGGCTGAACCAGCGACCAGCGACCAGACTGACTGGTTGTTGAACCAGTGACCATACTGCCTCGTTGTTGGTACAACATGGCTTTGTTAAAAAATGTCAGCGATAAAAAAAGCCATGTCCATAACAAAAAATGACAAAGTTCACATTGAAGCAAATAAAAACAAAGTTTGTATTGATCGGAGGGATATGGTTTAATTCTCACATAAAAAATATGTCAACTCATTGTAGGCTGTGAATATATATATATATATATATATATATATATATATATATATATATATATATATATATATAGATATATAGATATATATATCTCCCCTATCTCTCTTTACTCCAAATCTACGTCAAACATGTCTTCATCAAACTCCTCTTCCCCTACCTCCCCTTTTTCTTCCTCCCATGCTACCATTTCCTCTTCATAATTAACATTCCTGGTGTTCTGTAATAATCTGAGATTGCTAAAAACCCAAACCAAATCATTGGCTTTTTTAGCTGTCAACCGGTTCCTTTTCTTAGAGTGAATATGGTCATAGGTTGACCAATTCCCCTCACATGAGTTGGCAACTGCCCCTTAAGCAAGGATCCTAATTGCTACTTTTTGTAAGATAGGGGTGACAGCCCCAAACTGCTGCCACCACTTCCACCCTGGTATCTTCTTAGCACAAGTCTTTGTCACCTCCCTCCCAAATATGCCCTCAAAACCTTTATACTTAGACAACTCAGAGTAGGTCGCAGCCTTGTCCGCCACATTAGGTAACATCTTATCAAGCATTATTTGGAAACCTTCCATTATTTTCACATTTGAAAGTTGACCATACTCGTCACTTTGGTACTCGGGGTCGAGCACAAAGCCAGCAACATATATTGGGCTATGTGCCATCTCCCATCTGGCGATGTAAGACACCTTCAACTCCTCTAAAATCTGCAGGCCTTCGTAATTTCGCGCTCCTCCATTGCTGGATATCTTCACTAAGAACTCCCCAACAGTGTTAAAACCATGATAAACCTTCCCCACGTTTGGGCTCCCTTTGTCGCACTCCCTCATCAACCGCACTACGGGTTCTGAAACTGTCACAGCCTCAGTCACTCTCGTCTAAAACTTCGGGTTCATGATAAAGCCTTTAATCTTCGCACCCTCTAACTTGTATAGAGACTTCAATAACCAGTGTTTGTAAGCATCATCAAACATCAAGATCTCTAAGCTATCCTTCACCTCTAAAAACCTGTGTAGCATGATAAAATTTGTAGCAAACCTGGTCTCTCCTGGTTTCAAAAGCCTAAGTTTGGATATTTTGTGGAACAAGGCTGCATTCATGTGATGATTCATGATAAATTTCAACACCTCCTTCGCCTTTCGAACAAGTGTTGAAATAAATGATAATTTGCCCCAATCCTCCAACATTAGGTCCAATACGTGGGCAACGCATGGCGTCCACGTGATGGAAGGATATTTTTTCATGAGCATTGAGGCGGCAGCCTTGTTTACAAGAGCAAAATCTGTCACAACTTGTACCACATGCTTGACCCCCACCGCAAGAACTCCTTTCTCTAACACTTGACAAACATATTCAGCATCCTTGATTTTCCCTCGAGTGTCTTCCGCCTTGAGAAACATGTCACCTTTGGGGGGTGACAGCTAAAATGTTCAGGAGAGGCGTATCATCAACGGCCGCCCAACCACCTGATGTGATTGAGGCACAAATGATTTTTATGGTCTCCAAGTAGCTTGCCAAATCCTTAGTGATCGTTGCTTTCGTCTTAGACAGAAGGCAACTTCTCATGGTATTCCTGTGAGGTAACTTGTAGGACGATCCCCGGTCTTCTTCATTGTTGCCTTAAAATATGGGTCGTCTAATAGTTGAAACGGCAAACCATTGGCAAAGAAGGCCTTTGCCCATGCTTCATCCACCTCTTTTTTGTTATGCATATTGAATACATTATTTATTTTTGTCTGAACACCTTGTACCTTGCTACTTTGGCTAGATCCAGATCTAGGACATCTAGTGAGTTCATCCAAATCGGATATGACACGTTTCTGAGAGCCATGAGAAGATTTTGCAGTTTCCGATGCATTTAACTCTGCTTGCACCTCATCTGGACATAAAATGCAAGCTCTAATGCCCCCACTTTTAATGTTTCCAAGTAGATGGTTTCTAATCCTAATTGCAGTATACATAGATGCATATTTTGTTATTCCCGAGCATCTCTCCGTTCGGAGCCTTAACGTGATCCCACTCGATTCCTCGTGGCCTAGGCATGGATGCTTCTCTTTCGATTCGTGGAAACTTGAAGGGTGGGTTCAATGCATAGTTTTAAAGTAGGTGAAAGTAGGCCCATACAATATGCCTATTGTACGCAAAACATACAATATGACCTTAAGACCCATATTGTATTGGTCGCAAATTGAAAAAAAATAGTAACAGGGTTGAGTTGCACATCGATCGATAGAGAATTAAACGTAATGTCTAAATTTTGAAAAACATTCGGACAAAAAATATTTTTTTGTGAGTTTTGAGGTATTTTTTATTTAAACCGTCAGATTTGGACGATCGGACGGTCGATGATCAAAGTAGCGATCTTAGAAGATCACATGAAAAGCCCACAACACAACTTACTATAGGACTATTGTCAGATTCGGACGATCGGACGGTCGCTGATCAAGGTAGCGATCTAAGAAGATCACATGGAAAGCCCATAACACAACTTACGCTAAAGGCGGCTTACGAAAGGCCTACAAAAAAACGCCTACTTTTGAACTATGGTTCAATGACAAGTTTAATGGCCGATTTTATAGCGTCTCCAGTGGCGGCTTCCTGTGAGGGAGGAGTGTGAAACAGTGCGAAAGAGGAGTGGAGGACACATGAAAATTCGCGCGAGTCAATGAACCAACGTCTCTTTTTTTGAAAACATCCGTACAATATCTCGTACAGTTTAGACGTACGAAATTTACGAAAGCTACGAAACAAACGAATACTACGTATTTTTCGTAAAAAAGTCCAAATCCGTACGAATTGGACATATATGGTTGAAACTTTGAAATTTGAATGCGGTCTTGGCGCCTCTTTTTGTACGGCGCGTCGTGACGAAATCGACAGCTGTCAGACTACAGTAAAAAAAGTACCGTACTGTATATTACAGAGTACAATCATATACCGTACTTCATAGCAACAAAATTCACCCTTTAACTGTTAAAGTCACAAATGAGATGCGTCGGCCGTTTTTTGTCGGTCATTTCCACTGGAAGATAGTATAAATAGCTGAGCTCTATTCTATTGCCACCCTTCCCAGAAATGGGACGTGCTTCGGGAAGACGCTTGATTACCGTTCCTTCATGATTGACTGTAAATGAAGGAAACCTTAGGCCCATTTATCAGAAGAGAGTTTCACGCAGCCATGAAATCTACTCCAAGTCCGCCAGACGTCAGCGAAAATACGAAATGGCGCAATATGATTCCTGTTCTCTACGATTGGTTCTGTCATAACCATTTAGTATGGCCCTCACTGTCTTGCAGGTGCTCTCTTTGTAGGCTATTCATTTCTGATCTTTTTGTCTGCTTTAAAGCAGGTGTCTTTGCCTTCATAGCTCGATGTAGAATATGATATCGTGAATAATAACATATAAACCTTTTCTTGGTGGGGATAAGGATATGTAATTTTTTGTTATTATGCAAAAAAAGTTAGGAAGTGAAAGAAAAAAAAAAAAAAACGTAAATAAATAAAATTAAAAAAAAAATCTTATATGTAAAATAATGCTCTCTCGTTCTCCAAAATGTGTACATTGGTGATCTATTACATTGGTGATCTATTGATAAGCAAACAACAGATCGCATTCACTTTAGGTTTTTTTTGGAAGAACCTCCGGCATATGCAACTTTCTGGTTTTACATTAGATAAAATTTAAGGTTGAATAACTAAAGAAGTGGGAGGGTGCATGGAGTTCTACATTTTCTCTTCAGTATGATCAATGCGTCTAATTAAGCACATTTCAACATTTTTTTCTGGACGGTTTTTGCCACAGGCTCAAGTTTACTTAATTAGAGTCTTCATGTAGTGAAACTTGTAAGGGAGTTGCTTCACCTAATCTGGCTCTACACTGCTTGGGCTTAAGGTCTTGCTGTTATTTGTAAAGCAGGAATTTTTTCAGCAGTCACACATTCTTATTAAGTTCTAGCAGTGACGCTATTTATTGTTAGTGGTTTACTTTTGTAATCTCACTGGCTCATCTCTGAAAATTTGTTCAGTCAAAAGTCTCCGTCTAAAGGAAGATGGATTAATCACTGTCTCTCATTATCACCTTTTTGCATAATCACCCTTTACCATTTATGTGGACCAAACTATTCATATGAGGATGGCCACGCACATTATGTTGTTTATTCAATCTGAACCCAGACCAGTTTTATTGATTTTTTCCCCATAAATTGAAGCGTCTTAATACCTGTATGCATTTACTGTTGTCAGCAGGCTACAGTATTTTACACTCAAAAAAGTGCTGTATGTATTATGTGGTATGGTCCAGTGAATCGCGGTTGATTGGAATTCAATCATCGTAACTTAGTTTGGTCATTCTTTTATAATCTTTTTGCTAGGTTAACAAACTAATTATGTGGCAACATTGACTTGCAACTGGGGTACTTCTGTTTGTTTATGCACTTTTCTGAAACCCATGTCTCACACTGCAACCTAGTTTGAATCCTGAAATCCTTGAAGTAAATTCTTAGTTTGAAGCCTGATACATATCAATTAGGCACCTTCTCAATAATGTCATGGTCACCAGGACTCTTTTTGTTCAAGGCTTTTACAGGGCTCGAATGGTATTTTGAGCTGTTTGAAACAATGTACCCTTCTTAAAGTCCCATGTTCAAGGAGAGCGTTTGGTGGAGAAAGCAGTACACTGCCCATCGTTATTAGAGTTAATAACACTAATTCGGTCGCGACTTTTTTTGGCCAGAAATCACAAAATAGTGTTAACAACACTATTTCAGGACATGGACTACAATCTACCACGTTCCCTTGCACTATATTTGTATTATTAATTCTAATTTCGCATTAACACTAATGACGAAATAATAACCTGTATGGAGCATTCCTGTATCTAAATGGTTTTGTTGCGAACTCTTCTTACAATCAAACATAGTTTAGACAACTTAACCAAGAATGCAGAAACACACTGGGAAGATTCTGAAATGACATATATGTAAGCCTGCAATTTCAGTTACTATCTTATTTTCTGGGAAGCGCTAGGTTTCATGTTTAGTTCTAATTTATTCAGTAGGCGAAATGGTCACGGAGATTCAAACTATTTGTTGAAAAGGAGATTCAGGCTTTCTAGGGCATAACAGGAGAAAGAATTTGTGATCCCGGGGATTGTCATGAACCAGATGGGGGCCACGTGTGGAGGAGCTCCGTTACAAAGTGAAACAGAGGCTCTATCTCTCAGAGCAGGTGGGAACTGGCTTTCAAACATGTTATGAACAGTATTTTCGGTGTAATCATAAAGCCAGCACCTACCTGCGGGAACTTGTGTAGTCAGGGCCAAATGTTTTGTGCTGTTTTTGTTCTTTTCCGTCGGTTTTCACAACGAATGCAACTGTTCAAAAAAGCTATCTAATATTTCTGTTGCAGGAGCCCTAAGCTACCTGCAAAACTAAAAATGTTCATACTAATAAAGCTGAATTGAGGAGAAAAGCAAAGAATCCTTGGGATTGTTTAATAATGAATGTAGTTTAGGGTTTGTTGTTAACAGACGGATGGATCGGTTCCCAACACACTTGTTGTCGCTACAGTGGAGGTTGTGAAGCCACGTGTGGCAGCAGCAGAGCACATCAACTCAGTATGTGTTTTTTCTTTACATAACCTTTAATTTTAAAGTCCAGGGATGATTGTTATTTTTTGCTTTCTGTGAAAAGGATTTGCTACCAAGTCTCTGTTTACGGCCTCCGAGTGTTTTGTATTTTGCAAGTCTAGGAAGTTGTTTGTTTGAATGTTTTGGGAATCTAATTTAGCATAATTGAGGAAAAGGCCGGATTACTTTTGAGAGTTATTGACAAGAGATTTCTGAGCTGATTCGCAGTTTTCCTATGAGAACCGGTCACCATTCGTTCGGAAGACCAAAACTATTATCCACCCGGGTGAGGTGGGCCCCATCTTTTTACTTGGCGATGTTCTGTGCACTCCTCAAACTGAACTCTTTATAGAACATTCCTTTTTGTATGCTTTATATCTTTGCATTCTGAAATCCCTTTTTTTCACCTTTTTTTTCTCTCTGAGTCAATTAATGCTATGGATAGTGTGCCACGCGTAGTATTAAAATCTACTAGCACTTGGCTTAAAGTGTTTAAAGGGCTATCTCAATACGTTTCTCTAAATGTTTTATATTTTTTCTTGGCAAATGATAACTTCTGAGTTGTTTTGGACATCCCGTTTACCTTTTGAGGTTCAGAAATTTACATCTGAACCTCGTAAGTTCCTTAGCTAACTCCTGAGAAGCTTTCATTTAACGTACATTGATGCAATCGTTATGAAAGACACTGGATCTAAAAACCGTTTAGTTTGAACTTACATAACTTACTCAACCTGGGGACTTATTTTGTAAGTTGTGATTAGAATGACGTAGGCGAGCTGTGATATCTGTGTGGGTACAACTCGATGGCTTTTGAATAGGAAATTTTTAGAATATGTTAATGTCAGAGATTGATGTATTTTTATGTATGCCATTTTTTCCTCAAATTGATTAAACTTAAGGTTTTTGGGTGAAAAAGTGTTATTCTCCTTGATGTAGAGTATTTTTTCCGGTTTTCCAATCATTGCTATAATTTGGCTTGCCACCAATTACTGAGAAACGGTGTGATGCCAAGACATTTGCAGACGTCAACTTATTAAACAATCCTATATGCTCTCCACACTTATTGTTGCTATTGCTGGCAATTTTACAGCCTTGTAAACAGCGCTAATGTACACCATTGTTGGTACAATCTTGCCTGGTCGGGTCCCCTTCATATTTATGTTTTGTATTTACCAGATCCACTTATATTGATATTAAAAAGTGATTGAATAAACATAATTTCTGGTGGTCAGTGATATTTGAAAAGCCAACCAGTGAAGCATATTTTATAGCTTTGTTTAGGAATGTTTGGTTTATCTTGTAGGTGAATCGTATTCGGGAACTTCCACAGGCACAAAACATTCTTGCAACACATACAGACAGTCCTGAGGTGAAGTTTTGCGCTACCCGAGGTAGATTTTACATGTTAGGATATGGTTTATTCTTCACCTTTTCAGAAAACTGTTCCATTGCAGTATTCTAATGAAAGTTAAAATTATTTTGGCTTTTTACAGTTTGAGCTCCTCAAGGTTCAAGGTAAAAAAGCACTATGCTAAGTAATTTTTAAAGCAGTGGAAGAAAAGGTAAAAGTGTGGTTTAGAAGATCTCAATAATGTGGTAGCAACCTTTTTTTGGGGGGGGGGGGTAGGTCATAAGAGCAGGATCTGAGCTTGAAAATTGGGATTTATCACAGGTATTCGTATGGAATGTCGACACACAACCAAATCGGTCTCCGATGGACGGGAAAGAAGGCCTGTCTTTAAAAGAGCCGTCGCGTCCAGACCTGGTACATGCTTCGTATGTTTATTCTTCATGTTGTCAAGATGCAATTATTCTTAGCTTATAAGGCTGGGAGCTAGACATTTTATTTGCTGTATCTTGTAATTTGAAAAGTACACCATACATCGCAATTAGAGTCGTGAACTGCTTTAGTCGTTTTTTTTTCTGACCTAAAATCGAAAAATCATGTTTATAACATTGCATAAGAGTGGACATCAAGCCCTTACATCATCACTTTATCCTAAATTGCTATTGTTGGTCCTTAATTCTAATAATCCGTCACTCAAACTTCGACAAACTATAGTATAGTTTCTGTTCCTCTGTTGTCTTCCTTCTCCTGTTCCCTTTTCTCTGCTGTCCAGTTGCAGAGAATGGATCCATAAAAAGAACAAAAAAGGTGAATGTATTTCGTCCACACTTACTGAACTTCTTCTCAACTCCCATTATCTTCCTCATTTTTTTT
>JBBHKE010001172.1:0-24860 GCA_037447655.1 Zygnema cylindricum
TATGTTAGGGTGAAATCGCATGTAACCGAAACTCTAGTCTTGTAACTTTGTTTTTAGCAAAGATTCTCCGTATGACTTTCATAGCATTCATATGTAAAAAAATGAAATCGTTACTTTAGATTATGACAAAGGTAGACGTGGGTGAAATTTGTGACGGTTGTAGACGACTACAAAACTCGCGACAATTGATGAAGTTTACAAAATAGCGACGGTTGTAGACGTTAAGCTACTTGTGACATTGTAGATGTTTAGGGTTTGTGACATTTTGGCGTCACGCTCAAATTATGACAGCGTCATGGTTTGCCGATTTTGTTTTTAAGTCTTTTCTCACTCTATTTGCCATCAAAATACGCTCAAAGATGATAAAAAGAAATCGTTTTTAGAGATCTTTCATTTGATACCATTATTGACATTTTTCGTTGCAAAAATTGTGAGATGGACGTGGTAGTGGGAGAGGGAGAAAGAGAGAGGTGCTTTCACGTACTTCACTTTTGCGAAATGGCGCCCGTTGGTCGAGACCCCCTCCTCGGTTCCTTTACGGAAAAAAACGCACGGAAAAAAGTCACGCACATGGTGGAAACGTGTTGTGAGTTTTTTGTTTCGTACTCCACGCACAAAAATTGTCAAAAACTTCCGACACGTGTGACGACATCTGTCTATTCGCTCACCTCATGTAACTTTATTTAAAATCACCTCGCAAGGTGATTTTATATAAAGTTTGAAGATGAGATGAAAGGACGCGAAAGTGGGTCGAAACGCGCTAAACAAAAAATTGCATCACGCTATACGACAAACTTCAGTACATATAAAGGTTTAAGGTAACGCAACTTGTACGGTGGTAATTTCAATTTTCTAGTACGGTTGCAGATTTTTTTGCTTTTTTATAATTTATGGAGGAAAATGATAGAAAATAATTTTAACTTTAGCATATGCAAAAGTTCCTTAAATGCAAAGAAAAAAATAGTGTTATTAACTTTATTTTCAGTTGAAGGCTCTAACGCAATCAAAACATTAACGCTAAGGGTGAATTTTGAATAGGCC
Organism: Zygnema cylindricum; assembly: GCA_037447655.1. Classification (NCBI taxonomy): domain Eukaryota; kingdom Viridiplantae; phylum Streptophyta; class Zygnematophyceae; order Zygnematales; family Zygnemataceae; genus Zygnema; species Zygnema cylindricum. The sequence continues at coordinate 1,042 of JBBHKE010001172.1, forward strand.
ATTCTGTAATTGTACGGCCAACTTTAAAACAAACAACATTTTGAACAATATTCTATCGCGCAAACTCAGTAATCCACGTGTTCAAATATTACTGGTACCACGTAGGTTAAGATAGGATATTAAAAACTGACAATGATTTTCACACCGACCAAAATATCCATTTATTTACCATGTACGTGCGTAACAGGTCATGGTGCAACACAATTTTTGTACTATTTGCAAACGCCTTGTCAAATACCAGCTCATTTGTTTTTGTTCTAGGTTTTTCGGGTGACTAATGAGCATTGCCAAAAATAGAATGACAAATGGGCGCCGACAAAAAGAGCGTCACAAAGTGCGTTACGAGGTTTCTTTTTGTGTTTTCGGCTAGATTTTTGAATGCATATATCATGTGAGAAATATTTTGATTTTTGTTGGTTGCCCTCTTAACACGTATGCTCATTATCCAACGTAGCGTGCCTCTAATTTTTATATAAATGGTGATGTACCTCACGAGTTACATCACCATTTACAGAAAATTTTGAAGCAAATGCTTCGCGAAAAAATATCCAGCCGTCATTGTTAACTCCCAGACCTCTAGAGAATATTGGTAAGATTCTTTGTAATGTTGTTTTTAGATAAAAACAAAATAAGAGGTACGACGTATTACAGAGAAGTCTGAATTTTTGTAAACAACCTCATTTTTCGTTTAATGGAACTTCACCATAATTTATAAATAAAACACTACACCGTGAAAGCATATCGGTGTTGATAACACTAAGTCAACGCCCTTAAATTGTGATCCTCAAACCTAATATAGAAGTTGATTATTCATTTTTTTCCTTTCCTTGTATATATGAGTAGATTAATCAGTGTCGTTACTTTATGATTGTTTTTTTTACTGTAGTGTATGAATGTGTTAATTTGGAGGAGAACTGCTCGTGCTTTCGTGCAAACGTACATAAAAAGTGTCACATAACAACCTTGACACCGGTAAATGAGTCTAACTACACAAAAAAAGCGTACTCGGATTTATCAATACTAATAAAGATAGGAGAAAATTGTATCAACTTCTTCTCGCATTATCAAACGTCGAGTATGTGTACAAATGCTATAAAGCATGTGAAAACTTGAAGGTAAAAATTGCATAAGGTAAGATAATCTTTGTAAGAAAGGTGTAAAACTAAGGGAAAAAAGAAAGCTACAAGAGTCATAAGAATGTAAGCTACGTCTAAAACATGAAAACAAGCATATCCACATTAATAAATAAAAACATCCATAACAAAATTTGCAAATATGACCTCCTAGAAAGAGAATAAAGTCATAGAATGACTCTACAAACAACCACAAAAAAGCTAATATCCACAACCATGTAGATCATGGAAGTGGACCGGGTCCGAGAGTTCTAAAGACTCCACTTGTCCACCGCCTCTCTTCGACGAATGATGACCGCTTGCGCCCGTTCAAGGGAAATTGATGCACGCTAACGGTAAAAGGGAACAAACAGGCTCGGCGAAAGATTCATTAAAACCCTTGGGTTCAACCATTTTGTGCACAAACTTGTAAAGAAAGTCGTCAAAAAGGCTTGTCTAAAGATCCGATCATCTCCACTGTATATAGGACAAATTGATGCAACGGGTCTAAATGAGTGGTCTCTTTCAAGTAATATAAAATACAATATAAAAACGTGTATCCAAACTAGTGTTACTTGTGTAAATTAATGTTAGTTTATGTTGACGTTAAGCCCTTAAACCCAAACTAAAGTTTATAACACTATTTTTTCCTTTACTTTAAGGTTTTTTTTATGCTAACAAGAATTTATGAAATACATTAGATACACATTTTTATAGTGTAGTTGCTAAAACCTATGTTTGCATAATCGACATTTGAATATACGAGAACAAGATCCCGTAATTTCCCTCCATGCTTACGATTATAATCACACCTAAGTGCACTTTCGCGTGTCGATGCCACTAACTTTCTCGTCTCTACATTGTTATTTTACACTTTATCTATACATTTGTACAAAATAACAAGCGGTTTTATTGCTAATTTGGCACGGTTTATGAATCACACTATTATCAAATGCCCAAATTAATGTAATTGACAATAACTAAATCATACTTATATAAAATTAAAGCAAAAATTATACTATGTAATCAGGTTTGAGGTTATGATGTCACAACTCAGTGGCGTCGACATAGCGTTATCAAGCCTAGCAAAGGTTCAAAGTGCATTTTATGGTGGGATTAAACTCCAAAAAACACTCACAAAACAATCACTGCAAAATAATCACCAGCGTAAATATTCACCACAACCAAAAAGTATTTGCAAACCAAATATAATTCAACCCAATTTTTCTCCTACCACATAAATTATTTTTTACACTTCTACTCGCTCCCAACACTAAATGATATAATGCGACTCTCTTAAAACTACTTAAATACTTAAGGTTCAACCTAATTTTTTTACTACCATCTAACTAAAAAAAAGGTTTGATGACTAGTCCGTTACCGTGGCTATAAATGGGAAAGACTAAGGAAAAACTACGGCGCAAAAAAATCGTCGACGTCGTTTCTTTAAAGGTGATACAAAACAAAAATGAAAATAAAAGCAGGGGGTTACACGCAAGAAAGACCTCCATTCACTATAAATATGAATCAAACAAAAAAAAATCCAAACTGAAGTCGATATACATGTCGGTTCGTAAAAGTAATGATCAATAGTATAATTTACATATAACAACCCTCTCTCGTTGTGAAAATCGCGGCCATGTTATAACAAACATAATCTAGACCGTCTATTTTGAAACACTTTACAAATTTATCCATCATGTCAAATGCATCCTTTGCAATGAGAATATAAGAAAATTCGACCACCTTAACCATCATCGAATCGCACTCAGCGTGCCACTACATTTGTATATGTTTTATACGTTTGTAAAACAAAAATTGTTTAAAAATGCCATAAAACTTATGTTGTCCAAAAAAATATTAAAACACCCAATGGTAATACACCGACACATAAAATATTTTTTGTCGACGGATTAGAACAGTGATACATTGCAATTTGTTTTGTTTACGACGTACAAAACAAACTAGTTGGCTAGAGCCACAAGATTAAGATGTCGTTAAAAGTCTAACCGAATATCGGTTTTCTATGATCAAAATAGCTACCCGAATTTGCATCGTAGTACCAAAAAGACACATATTATTTCAAACACAATTAAACCGTTAATGCCAAACTGGTGGTTTCTGTTGAAATTCGAAATCTTTACTCAGTAGATAGAGTTGTGAGGAGGAATTAAGGACTTATAATATTTTGGGAAATGAAAACTTGTAATACTTACCTCAAATAGTGTTACAGTAATAGAAGACTAAGAGAGTGTACTGTACAGCCAGTTAGACATGCGTCGGCTGGAAAAGGGTGTTGCAAGTTTCACAGATTAGCCTCGATGACCAGTTACACGTGTCAGGAGGTTAACGAGCGGATTGATGAAATAAGACGAACGGAACACAAACCGCATATCTGAAAAAGTATGGCACGGTCAGCCAAGAAGGGTCGTTGATTGACAACGAATTGACGGAAACGATTCAGAAAGGACCACAAATGACGAAGCACACTTGGACGGTATCAAGTGCTACGTACTACACGACAACAGGTGCTTCGTACTACACGACAACAGTCAACCAAATGTTATGGACCACTGCTGACTAAGCGCCAGGAACATTTAATGTACGGTCTTCTATTTGTAAATATCTGGAAACAAGGATTTGTAGTCTAGCTAATTTAAAATAGTGTCGCACTATTGAGATTTAGAGAAATGGCAAAATTAGGTTTTGGAAGTACTCTTAGAATAATAAGTACAGTTATAGTACTTTGGCGTAGCATAGGATAGTACTGGTTTACAGTCACTTAAATTACTGGGTAGCTATGGTTGAATCCACATTTGAAACTGTTGATTTATTGAGGGTCTTGGATGGTGCTTTAGATGAAACAGGTCCGAGTTGGGCGAAGAAAAACTCATTGGCACGAAAAAATCTGATCTTGTGCATCTCAAGGAATTTGGTTATGTCTTGACTCAAAATGAAGAAAGCAAAAGAAATCTGGGAATCACTAAAAACTGCTTTTGAGAAATCTAATGTCTGGGAAGAACTTCTGGTGGCTGGACAAATCTGGGACTATAAATACTCCGGGGGGAGTATGGTGGAATATTGTGATAACTTTCGTGCTCTTATTGATGCACATTCGTCAGCTGGTGGCTCATTTCCTAATTTCCAGCAGGCAGCTTTACTCGTTAAGGGACTCCCTAGTAATATGAAAGGAGTGTCTATCCAGCTAAAAACTCATGATAAGTCTAGCTGGACATTTCAGTTAGTATACAATCTGATCTTAGAAGAAGAAGCAACTACTAAAATAATTCATGGAGAGAGAAAGTTAGAAGCTTTGAACACAGATTTTGATAGAAAAACTTTACTTAATCAGAACAAAAATCAGGATAGGAATCAGAATCTGAATCAGAATAACAATAGGCCAAATAGACAGTCTACTACTTGCTTTTACTGCTCTGAAAAGGGACATGGATACAGGTACTGTTCGAAGCTGAAAAAAGGCAAATGAAACAGGATTATATCGTCCAGGTTGGCAGCAGAGCCCATATCATAAGGGCTTTTTTGGGAACTTGACTGCAGGTTCTGCAACTGAAGAAGATGATCCTTTGTCTTATACGAAAGGTGAAAAATAAAAATTATTCGCAATGGAGACAGCTATGAAAGGTCAAAGAGATATAGGATGGATCATGGATACCGGAGCTTCGGCCCACATGTGTTGGAACAAGTCTGGTTTTTCCAACCTCAAGGCGACAACTCCCAAAAACATCTACTATGCCTGCAGAATGAGTGTGCAAACTTCAGCACAGGGTGATGTATCTTTAATGGTAGTGGTAAGGGGAAAGTATGTAGAAACAACTCTCCACAATGTGATATATTTACTAATGTTCAAAAAAAAATATATTTTCTACTTCTTTGGTAGAGAGCAAAGGCTTTGATGTAATCCTCAAAAGAGGAAGGCAGGTTGTTAGCAAGTTGGGTAAAGTTGCAGTGACAAGAACTAGAGATGCAAGTAAGATGTATAGGATGGATATGGATGAATACAAAGAAAATGATGTTCTCTATTCCAGTGTATCATCTGTCAATGAGCTATGGCATAAGAGATTAGGCCATGTAAATTATGATAGCTTACAAAAGATGGTGATTTCAGGAAAGGTTGAGGGTGTTTCTCTTACTTCTCAGCCTATGAAATCATGTGATAGATGCTCACTTGGAAAAATCGACAGATTACCTTTTCCACAACAGATCGGACAAAGTTCTACAACTTATCCACTCGGATGTTCTCGGTCCATCACAAGTTCCATCAGTTGGAGGTGTCCACTATATGGTTACATTCACTGATAAACTACTCGAGGTTCACAAGAGTCTACTTCATGCGGCACAAGAGTGAAGTGTTTACACACTTCAAGTACTACAAGGCATGGGCAGAAAAGTTGCATGGAGTTCCGATCCTCGCACTAAGATCGGACAACGGAGGTGAATATACCCTAAAGGAGTTCGAACAGTTTCTTCTCCACGAAGGTATCATTCATAACTTGACAGTTCCGTACACACCGGAACATAATGGTGTATCTGAAAGACTAAATAGAACTGTAACAGAAAGTGCTAGATCTATGTTTGCCGACAAAGGTTTAGATTTGAAATTCTGGGCTGAAGCACTCAATTGTGCGGTTTTAATAAAAAACAGAATTCCATCTAGATCGGTTAAGACTCCACCTTATGAACTCTGGACTGGCATGAATCCGGATGTTAGTCACCTTAGAGTATTTGGCAGCAAATGTTTTGTCTTACACACATCGCATACTAGATGGAAAATGGAAGCTATGGGCTTACCTGGGATATGATGACAATGCAAAGGGTTATAGGGTTTATGTCTTAGAGAAAAAGAAAGTTATTGTATGTAGAAATATACAGCTAAAGGATGAACATGATTTGGTTGATCTGTTCACAAACACCGAAAGTGAACAAACAAGAAAAGTACAGGAGTATGTGATCTTTCAGCATACTCAACCTGTTTATTTTCAGCCAGAGTCACCGGCTACAACTACATCTCCACAAGTTCTGTTGAAAAGAGGTAATTAATAGTTCACTTCCCTATTTTAGTTTTGTTTTAAAGAAAGAGAGTAAGGATCAAAGGCGCGCCATGGCTGCCGCCATATTTAGAAAGTGGCAGTTTTTGCAGTTAAGGGTATTTTGGCTAAAATGATGCCTAGGTCAAGATTTGGACCTGTGACCTCTAGATTCTTTATAGCCTACCGCCTTAACCATTAAGGCGTTACGAAACGATACACGTGACGGGTTTCATAAATATATAAATATTAACGAAACAGCTAATTAACAGCAGACTAACCAAAATGAGAATGAGCAATTTCTGCATGTACGCAAATCTGAACCGTGTAAAATATGTTTTGATCGGACGGCCGTCATTATAGCCGCCACGCGAAGTGAGCTTTTTGGCGGCATACGGATATAGCGTCACGCGGTGCCACGTGGCACCACATTATTTGATACCGGAGAAGATGGGAGGAGGAACCATGGCTTCCGATATGACAAGTGTCACCTTGTAGACCTTGTCGTACAATGGTTGTACAATAAGTACATCGCCCATTGTACCTTCTTGTACTTTATAGTGTTCCTATTGGACTAGGGTTTAATAGTAGGTAGTCGTGAGTAGGCAGACCGAGACTTAGTAATATTTAGGTACCTCTCTCTCTAAGAGAGCTTGTAACTATAAAGGTCATTTTTGACCAGCCATAACTTACTGCTCGGGTGAGCAAATTCAGTGATTCTTTTTGCGTTTGACTCAGGGGAGTCTTGTCCTAACAAGGGTGAGAGTGGTCAGAATATTTGTGTGCCTGGGCTGCGCTTATTCAGCGGGAAAGTAGAAGGGGCAAATATTATCCTAGAGGCTTTACATAGGCTGCTCATTCTGTGGGTCAATGGAGACCACAGAATTTCAGGTTATGGGCCCACCCTCTCGGGTGCCCATATTTGATGGATCAGACTTTCTTTATTGGGAAATGATGATGGAGGGAGAACTATTTGAGAAGCATCTATGGGGCATAGTGTCTGGACAAATTCGATGCCCACCTCCACCTGGGTTTGGAGGGACACGTTTTTCTGGCACCTCCGCCTCTACAGTTGGTAGAACAGCTGCCACCATCACCGAGGATGAAGATGAGGAAGGAGAAGAGATTGTCATGGAAGGAGAAAAGGAAGGAGTTGCAACTCAAGTAACACCATTGCCGAAGGCAATACCGGCAGCAGCACCACCAGCAACAACGACAAGGGTTCAGACCGAAAGATCAGAGTATGAAAAGTGGAACTACAAAGACAAGGTTGCTAAGCTCTTAATTCTTAAAAGTGTAGCAAAGGGCATTGCCATTCCCCTTATGCATCTCAAATCTTCATCTCAGATTTGGATATCACTAGTTAACAAATATAAGAGTGGATCATTACAGCTGCAACAGTTGGCAGAAAATAAGATTGCAGCTTATACTTATAAGGGAGGAAGTATGGATAATAATTGCAATGATTTAGGAGCATTGTTTGGAGAGTTAGAGAGTGCAGGTAACTCATGGTCTTAGAGACAAAGAGTGAACACATTAATGATGAAACTACCTGAAGAGTATGAGAATATCATTAACCGATTGCATGACATAGGAGATAGCAATTGGAATTGGGATGACACTGTGGGAATGATTTTATTGAAAGAAAGCACCATAGAGCTTAGGAGAGGGAGTCCAAGTGTTCAAGCATTGTTTGCAGGAGCTGATTGGCGGAAGCGTGATGAGGAGAGAGGGAAAGATCCTTATCGAAACTTTGGTGGAAGAGGACAAGGAGGTGGCAGATTTGATAGACAGGGGAGAGGAACTTCTCGAGGAGGATTATGTCACTTCTGCAAGAAACCGGGACACTATATGGCAGATTGTGTCAGACTTGCAGATCTTCGACTGAAAGATGGTCAAGGAACCTCAAAGGACGGAGGAAAGAAAAAGGCTTTCCTGACTCAAGTTCTTGATGAGGAAGTGGAAGAAAAAACTGAACCTGAAGAGGAGCTTGAGGAGCTTCTCCTTAATCCGAAAAACACTGAAAAGCATGTCGACATTCCACGGAGACAAAAGTGTGCTTTCGGAGGTAAGAGGGATCCACCCGAGGATCGGTGGATCATAGACTCAGGGGCTTCAATGCATATGTGCAAAGATAAGCGGTGGTTCACTAAACTGAGAAAGATCCCAACAGTTGAGATAGAGTACGGAGATGGTAGAGTAGAAACCACAAGTCTTGTTGGAACTGTTCACTTGAAGGTTCTAGTTGATGGAAAGGCCTCAATTATAACACTCTCAGACGTTCTTTACATTCCACAACTTAGCAAGAACCTAGTCTCAACAGCTGTCCTAGATGAAAAGGAGTTTGAAACAGGAACTAGGAAAGGAATCTTTACAGCAAGCTTTGATAATGAGGTTTATTTCATAGCTGAGAAGGGCAATCAGGGAATGTTCAGAATTGTACTTTGGAATGAAAAGAGTGTTCTCTACTCGTGTGCAAGTGAGATGATGCTTTGGCATAAAAGGTTGGGGCATGTGCATCTAGATAGATTAAAGAAAATGAAGAAAAATGGAATAGTGGAGGGTATTACTTTTGAAGATGATGAGACCTTTGATGATTGTAGTGGATGTGCCCAAGGGAAGATTCATAGACTTCCATTTCCAAAGGCAACCACATTTAGGAGAGAGAAAGTATTAGATCTAGTTCACACTGATGTTTGGGGACCAGCTAGGTATGCCTCACGTGGGGGGAAAAGATGGATGTTAACTATCACAGATGATTGGTCTAGATACACGAAGGTATACTTTCTCAGACATAAGTCAGAGGTATTAAGATGTTTCAAAGAGTATAAAGTATGGAGTGAAAAGCTACATGAAACCTCAATAAAAGAGATAAGAAGTGATAATGGGAAAGAATACACCTCAAGGGATTTTGAAGAATATCTTAAAGAAGAAGGAATTCATCATGAGAAAACTGTTCCCTATAATCCGGAACAAAATGGAGTAGCAGAAAGAGTGAATAGAACTTTAGGAGATATGTCCAGAAGTATGTTAAGTGATAAGAGGATAGGGCTGCAGTTTTGGGCTGAGTCTATGAACTATGCTAATTTCATCAAAAATAGAGTCATAACTTCAGCAAATAAGGAGGAAACTCCGTATGAGAGGTGGACAGGAAGAAAGCCTGATTTGTCTAGTTTGAGAGTGTTCGGAAGTCAAGTCTACAGTTTGGATTCTGATAAGACTAAATGGAAGATAGAGGGAATAGGGAAACCAGGATATCTTGTAGGATATGATGAGAGCACAAAAGGATACCGAGTGTATGACTTGAAAAAGAGAGATATAATTTTGGTAAAACACATAGTGGTGATGAATGAAGAGAAGTCCATTGATCTATTCAAATATAATAAGGAAGTCAAAATCAGATTGAAACGGATCAGTTTTCTGACTTTGACTTTGAAAATGAAGAGAAGGAAGAGGGAGAAAAAGAAAAATCTGCAGATCTACCAAAGGAGAAGGAGGAAAGGACAACATCCGAGGCAACGCCACAATACGAAGTGGAAACCGATGAGGAACTTGATGAGACACCGCAATTGGAAGATAGGGAAGCTGAAAATTTCCCAAAACGAAACCCAAAGATGCCTTCCATACCGGCGTCCGATTTTGAAGGGGGAAGAAGAAGTAGTAAACGACTTCAAGAAAGACAAGTAAATAACCAACTCACAAAGATGTCTCACCCAGATGAACCTCAGACATACTTAGAGGCCATAAACACTCTTGAAAGTAGCCGGTGGATCACAGTTATAAATGAAGAAATGGCCTCTATCATGGAAGCCAATACATGGGAGTTGGTAGATTGTCCACCGGACCGAAAACCGATCGGATGTAAGTGGGTGTTTAAACTTAAATTAAACCCGGATAATACCATTGAGAGGTACAAAGCCAGGTTAGTTGCAAAAGGTTATACACAGAAAGAGGGGATACACTACGAAGAAACCTTTGCACTTGTAGTCAGATTTCCTTCTGTTAGAATCCTTTTAAGTATAGCCGCAGCGGAGGATATAGAAATCCACCAGATGGATATTAAAACTGCCTTTTTGCACGGAGAGTTGGAAGAAGAAATTTACATTAGGCAACCGGAAGGATTCGTGGAAAGTGGGGAAGAAAACAAAGTTTGCAAACTGATAAAATCACTCTATGGGCTTAAGCAAGCCCCGCGACAGTGGAATATAAAGCTCGACGAATTTCGGACTGGTTTGGGGTATATCAGAATTAGTTCAGATCACTCTATATATTTATTTGAGGATGAGAATGGAGTGATATTTATTGCTATTTATGTGGATGATTTTTTGGTCTTAAGCAAGTCCTTAGATAAAATTAACAAACTAAAACGCGATCTTAGAAGCAGTTTTGATATGAAAGATCTTGGCGAAGCAAAGTACATTTTGGGAATTCAGATGGAGAGAGATAGAGGGAATAGAATTATAAGACTCACTCAAAAAGAAGCAATCGGTAATATGCTAGAAAAAATTCAAATGGAGAAAGCAAACGGATGTACTACTCCCATGGATTTGAAGAAAGTGAGTGAGGGGAGTGAAGAGGGAGGAATATTCATCATTAATGATGAGATGGACGAGATAGAAAGAAAATTTATGGAAAATATCCCTTATCAGCAGATTGTAGGCAGTTTAATTTATTTTATGAACTGTACCCGTCCGGATATAGCTGCTGCTGTAGGTGTCCTTAGTAGAAATCTAAATGAACCAAGAAAGAGAGATTGGGAGGCTGCCAAAAGGGTGATGAGGTATTTGGTGGGGACAAGGGAATTATGCTTGCATTTGGGAGGGGAGCACACTGACATCACCACTTGGAGTGATGCCAGTTATGGAGATGTGCCTTTAAGGAGGTGTACAACTGGATATGTGTTGCAAATTGGATCTGGTGCATGTTGTTGGAAGTAGCAAGCAACAAAAAGTAGTTGCTCAGTCCACTATAGAGGCTGAATACATGGCTTCCTGTGCTGCCACCAAAGAATTAATGTGGGTTAAATCTCTTCTTGATAAACTTGCGTTCATGAAGTGTGGAACTCAAGATGTTTTTTGTGATAATCAAGCTGCTATCTCGATTGCAGCTAATCCAAAACATCACTTCAAAGCTAAGCATATGGATATTAGACTAAGCTTTGTCAGAGAGAAGGTAGAAAATAAAATTATTAAACTGGTTCATAAAACTGATAGAGAAATGATTGCAGACAGGATGACAAAAGCAGTGCCTTCCCCTAAGTTGATTTATTGCAGAGAAAACTGTGGATTAAAATTGAAAAGTGACTAGGAATTAAGGGGAGTGTTGAAAAGAGGTAATTAATAGTTCACTTCCCTATTTTAGTTTTGTTTTAAAGAAAGAGAGTAAGGATCAAAGGCGCGCCATGGCTGCCGCCATATTTAGAAAGTGGCAGTTTTTGCAGTTAAGGGTAATTTGGCTAAAATGATGCCTAGGTCAAGATTTGGACCTGTGACCTCTAGATTCTTTATAGCCTACCGCCTTAACCATTAAGGCGTTACGAAACGATACACGTGACGGGTTTCATAAATATATAAACATTAACGAAACAGCTAATTAACAGCAGACTAACCAAAATGAGCAATTTCTGCATGTACGCGAATTTGAACCATGTAAAATATGTTTTGATCGAACGGCCGGCATTATAGCCGCCACGTGAAGTGAGCTTTTCGGCGGCATACGGATATAGCGTCACGCGGTGCCACGTGGCGCCACATTATTTGATACCGGAGAAGATGGGAGGAGGAACCATGGCTTCCGATATGACAAGTGTCACCTTGTGGACCTTGTCGTACAATAGTTGTACAATAAGTACATCGCCCATTGTACCTTCTTGTACTTTATAGTGTTCCTATTGGACTAGGGTTTAATAGTAGGTAGTCGTGAGTAGGCAGACCGAGACTTAGTAATATTTAGGTACCTCTCTCTCTAAGAGAGCTTGTAACTATAAAGGTCATCTTTGACCAGCCATAACTTACTGCTCGGGTGAGCAAATTCAGTGATTCTTTTTGCGTTTGACTCAGGGGAGTCTTGTCCTAACAAGGGTGAGAGTGGTCAGAATATTTGTGTGCCTGGGCGGCGCTTATTCAGCTGGAAAGTAGAAGGGGCAAATATTATCCTGGAGGCTTTACATAGGCTGCTCATTCTGTGGGTCAATGGAGACCACAGAATTTCAGGTTCCTTTACCAGATGCGGCACCTCTTACAGAACCAGATTCGGCACCGGCATCTACACAACTTCCTACACATATGGAACTTGCAAATCTAGATCCATTTTCGGCACCTGTAATAACTCAGAACGAAAAGCAAATAGCATTTTCTGACGATTTCAGCATCAGAAGTTCCGGGGGAAGAAGAACCAGCAGCCGTCTGCAAGCAAACTCACATTTTGCCTTCTATGCAACTACAACGGAACCGTTAACAATTCAGGAGGCCTTCTCATCACCGGAGAGAAATCACTAGATCGAGGCGGTAAACGACGAAATGAAGTCTCTCCTGGAAGCGCAGACGTGGGAGCTGGTGGATCTTTCTCCGGGCAGGAAAGTCATCGGCAACAAATGGGTGTTCAAAGTGAAACTCAACCCGGACAACTCCATCGAAAGGTACAAGGCCACGCTTGTGGCCAAAGGTTACAATTAAAAAGAAGGTATTAATTTTGAGGAAACATTCTCTCCGGTTGTCAGATTTCCCACTGTCACAATCTTACTAAGTTTGGCGGCTATAGAAAACATTGAAGTTCACCAGATTGACATTAAGAATGCTTTCCTGCATGGAGAGTTAGAGGAAACCATTTACATAAAACAACCTGAGAGTATGAAGAGAAAAGGAAAGAAAACATAGTCTGTAAAATAATAAAATCGTTGTATGGGTTGAAATAAGCCCCTAGACAATGGAACTTAAAACTAGATGAATTTCTTACTAGACTAAGATTTCAAAGGATTAGTTCAGATCATTCAGTGCATGTACTGCAAAGGGATGATGGAATTCTTTATATTGATAAATATGTGGATGACTTGATTTTAATAAGCAAGTCTATGGATGAAATAAATCGAATTAAAGCGGCTTTAAGGTCCAGGTTTCGAGATCAAGGACGTTGGTGAATCTAACTATATCTTAGGAATACAGGTAGAGAGAGACAGAAATAGAAAACTCATTATGTTAACCCAAAAGGAAGTGTTGAAATTTATGTATTTTCTAGGTTTGTATTGGAAAAATAAATAGAGTAAGTCAGCAAAGGCAACCAGCTTCTTGCTCAACTCTCTCCGATCCCCATACTTGTTGCAGTCACTGAAGACCATAGAGAGAGCTAGAGCCATGGTTGTCTAAAGAGGATAGGCTAATTCGTAGTTTGTACCAAAATGTTTATACCAGATCCAGGGTTTGATCGTGGTACCTACATCCTATAACAGACGTTGGCTTTAGCCAATAGCTTAGAGTCAACGATTGTATATATAGGGTACAATAAGTATTTATAAATGTACAAAATGAGAATTCTAACAACAAACAAATAACCAGATACTCCCCTACACCAGATTTGAACCATGGTTTATGGTTATATTTGTAGAGGCGTTGACGTAACGATACACGTCACGGGTTTCAAAGATATATAAACGTTAAAGCAACGCTAATTACATCAGACTAACGAAAAGGAGCAATTCCTGCATGTACGCGAATCTGAACCGTGTAAAATATGTTTTGATCGAACGCCCGCCATTGTAGCCGCCACGCGCAGTGAGCTTTTGGCGGCATTTGGAGATAGCGTCACGGGGTGCCAGGTGGCGCCACATTATTTGATACCGGAGAAGATGGGAGGAGGAACCATGGCTCCTGATTTCACATGTGTCACCTTGGAGACCATGTCGTACAATGGCCGTATAATAAGTACATCTCCTATTGTACCTTCTTGTACTATATAGTGTTCCTATTGGACTAGGGTTTAGTAGTAGGTAGTCGTGAGTAGGCAGACCAAGACTTAGTGATATTTAGGTACCTATCCCTAAGAGAACTTGTAACTTTAAAGGTCATCTTTGACCAGCCATAACTTAATGTTTGGGTGAGCAAATTCAATGATTCTTTTTGCTGCGGACTCACGGGAGTCCAAGCTACACAGGGGTTTTGTTGGTCAAAGTCTTTCGTGCCAGGGTGACACTTATTTAGTGGGAAAGTCAAAGTGGGGAATATTGTCCAAAACACATATTCAAGCTTTGCATTTTGTGGTGGAACTGAGCACACAGAAGGTCTTCTCTTCACAGGGGTGAAGGTGTATTGGGGTTCTAATTGTCAAGGGATCAATCATTTGGGTTTATATCAAGTTGGAGTCGGCACTATCTAGATTAGCTTCTTTTGGATCTGCCAATTCTTCGGGCAATGGAGCCCATAGAATTTCAGGAAGCAATAAGTAATATGCTGGAAAAAATTGAAATGAAAGATGTAAAAGGATGTGCAACTCCCATGGAATTCAGACATAAGCTTGATAGAAGTGAGTCAGACTCAAACATAATGGTTAGTGAGAGCCTAGAGTCAGGGGAGGAAGAATTTATGGCTTCAAAGTCGTATAGACAGGTAATGGGAAGTCTCATATACTTCATGAATTGTACGAGACCTGACATTGCAGCAGCTGTTGGAGTCCTAAGTACAAGTCTAAAGGATCCTAAGAGGGCAGACTGGGAAGCTGCAAAAAGAGTTTTGAGATACCATGCAGGCACTCGAGATCTTAAGCTGATACTCGGAGGAGAAGAAGTGAAAATGCAAACTTGGAGTGACGCCAACTATGGGATATGCGAAGCCGAAAATCCACAACCGGCTTCGTCCTAAAGATCGGAGATGGAACTTGTTGCTAGAGCAGCAAGCAACAAAAGGTTACAGCACAACCTACAATAGAGTCGTAGTACATGGCAGCACAACCTACAATGGAGTCAGAGTACATGGCAGCAACTTCTACACTCAAAGAACTCCTTTGGGTTAAGTCCATTTTGCAGGAACTTGGATACATGCAAACAGGTCCACATAATATTTGGTGTGACAACTAGGCAGCCATTGCTATTGCTACTAACCCGAGTCATCATTTTAAGAGCAAACACATGGATGTCATACTTCATTTTGTGAGAGAAAATGTGCTTGCAAAAGGGTTAAAATTGTGATATTTACCGGATGAGAAAATGGTTGCTGACATGCTAACCAAACCCCTTCTTGCTCCTAAATTGCAATTTTGTAGAAAGGCTATTTGGCTGAGTGAGTGACTGAGTCTTAAGATTTAGGGGAGTGTTGAAATTGGAAATCTTTACTCAGTAGATAGAGCTGTGAGGAGGAATGAAGGACTTAGAATATTTTGGGAAATGAAAACCTGTATTACTTACCTCAAATAGTGTTACAATAACAGAATACTAAGAGAGTGTACTGTACGACCAGTTGGACACGCGTTGGCTGGAAAAGGGTGTTGCACGTTTCTCGGAGTAGCGTCGATGACCAGTTACACGTGGTGGGAGATTAACGAGCGGATTGATAAAATCTGACGAACGGAACACAAACCGCATATCTGGAAAAGTATGGTACGGTCAGCCAAGAAGGGCAGTTGATTGACAACGAATTGACGGACGCGATTTAGAAAGGACCACAAATGACGAAGCACACTTGGACGGGATCAGGTGCTTCGTACTACACGACAACAGTTAGCCGGATGCTATGGACCACTGTTCACTAAGCGCCAAGAACATTTAATGTACGGTTTTCTATTTGTAAATATCTGGAAACAAGGATTTGTAGTCTAGCTAATTTAAAATAGTGTCGCACTTTTCAGATTTAGAGAAATGGCAAAATTAGGTTTTGGAAGTACTCTTAGAATAGTAAGTACAGTTTTAGTACTTTGTCGTAGCATACGATAGTACAGTAGTACAGTCAGTTAAATTCGTGTGACTAGTAGATACTCACTGTGAGTATATAGTCTATGACCTAGACAAATTGTGATTATCCAAGTCTTGGGATATTAATCAACTAAGGCAGTTTTTGTGAATCTGAAGTGTGAATATCTTATGGTTGACTGGATCAATTGAGTTGAATTGTTGAGGAGTGATTCTACACTGTGTTTACTATTGTTATGCAGAATTTGAGTCTGCATAGATCACTGAGTTGCATTCTATTATATCTTGAAGTTGGTTGTTGAGTAGGGTGTTTGATAACTTTTTTTTTAGATGTCTACTTCCACTACTAATGCTGCTGGCTCTCCTCCTGCTACTTTGGTTGTAGTACAACAGTTTGGACGAAGTATCAAAAAAAATTACTTTGTTGTAACCGCGGTCAAACGTTGTGCAACTTTGCGAAGCTCGAATACATGATGCCCTTATGGCCTCATGATAAGAAACATCCATGATATCATCCTCATAAAACTTGTGAATTTGAATATTTGTGTCTAAAGGTGTAGATATTGGTTTTGCGACAAACATTGAAAATAGTTAGATTACTTTTTTACAACATTGCTTTTGGCTGAACTTCATATTTTCCTCTATTTGATGAATCACTTAAATCTTAAGAATGTAACGTACTTGGCCTAATTCTCTTACGTTAAAATATAACGTAATGTAAAACTTCAATTTGTTCATTTGCTCCACCTTGTCATACGATATCAAAAAAATATCTACGTAAATTGACAATATTATTTGTTTTATCTATGTAAATCGGAAAAGTTGACGTAGTTAGTGCGAACTATTATCCAACAAAACTTTGTGAGGACGAAAACGCTTTTAATGGGGTTCTGATTGTCAAGGGGTCAATCATTTGGGTTTATATTAACTTGGAGTCGGCACTATCTAGATTAGCTTCCTTTGGACCTGCGAATTCTGTGTGGCAATGGAGCCCATAGAATTTCACTCTCCCTACCATAGTACACACATTCTCTTCTAATTCTTTATCAATAGTTGTTTTCTTTTTTTTTTTATATTGGACGTTCTTCTCATAAACAACCTCAATGTTAAGTATCATCCGTAACAAATCATATTTTATAAAGAGAACGAGCGATCTTTTATTATCTTTTGCAATTGGATTTACTTTCCAACCAGAACAAAATTTTATCATGATCTAACATTTAATTTAGATTTTACAATGCTCTCAATTTTATGATAAGACCTTATGTATTATTTTTAACTTTCTTCGTATACTACTCTCACGTTATTGTTTGTACCTCTCAATTTATGGTAACACCATTTCCTACTCTTCCTAACCTTATTTTTATACAACTTTTATGTTATTGTTTGTACGAGAGGAAATCTTGGAGTTGAAATATCTCCTCCATTGAATAAAAAACATTGTGTTATAAATACATTTTTTAATAACTCATGAGGTATATAAACCTCACGAGGGCGACATTTTGCAAAAATGTGCCAAATTATGTTACTTTGGTAGTTGTGTTTCAATAAATTGTGTTTTGTGATATTGTGATATTACATTTTTGTAAATTTTAAAAATTTGGGAGACCCTCGCAAGCCACCTCGTGTTTCACCATTTTGCTACAAGATTTGTGAGATTTGGAGCATCAAGTGGTTTCAAATATATCATTCTCCCACCACCATTTTGCTACAAAATTTGTAAGATTTGGAATATTAAATGGTTAGAAATATATCATGATACCACCAATATTTGTGAGCTTATAAAATTACTTGGGAAATATATCATATAAATGAAAAGTACCTTTTTAATAATTCCCTTACCACGCATTTAAAAGAACATGCTAACCTAGAGAAAATAAACATTGAATGAAATTATTTATGCGTTATTCATTAGGATTCTTGTATTTATGATTGTTATGTGCAACAATTTCTCTTCATCAATTTTTTTTTTACCGTCGTGCCTCTACTTTTCGAAATCAATGAGGGCTTTACCATGCTTCACTTGAACAATTACATGTAAAATCAACAGAGTTTAATTAAATAGTAGCCAATTTAATTGTGTTAGCTACATACACATATATTTTTTAAACTCGTTTTGAGATAATCCATAATAATGACGAGGTTTGATATTTAAAAAAAAAAATCTTATTTCCAATGTCAATTTATAAATGTTTGTTTATTTGAGTATAATACGCTTTTAGGGGAAAATTTGCCCGTCATGAGTAATGGATGACGAGACAAATGATGTATAGTTTGACACTTAATATTGAAATGTGGCATCACTTTTGTAGTGGCGCAGATAAATTGACCCAATTTCCCGCGCTACACCGCTAATCGTTATTAGTGTTTATTTTTTTTATCACTAAAAACTTCTTTTTCTCCTGTAGACTTTTTGGATTGTCGATCCGATGGTAGTTATTGGAAGGTAAGATTATCACCTTCCTATTGGCGGTCTTAGATTGGTAATCCAACAAGTGTTCACGGAGAAAAGTATAAATGGCGTAAAAACTCAAACAATAGTAACAATTAACGGTTTACTGGTTATTAGCTGAATTCCATAATACACATTGTGCGAATCCTATTTTGTTACCTTGCTTTGTTTTCCATTAATATCTCGTTTTTTTGCATTGATGGTAGAAATGTAACAAGCCGAGTGAGTTGCAAAAGAATTGTCTATTATTCACAAGTCTCAAATATTTTTTGACAAATTAAAACTTGAAATTAGATTTGGCCATCGACCTTAAAACCTTTAATTGATGACGATTTAATTACCTACAAGATAAATACCACTCCTTAGTCGGATAATGTTTTTGTTAACGCTAATACAATAGGTAGTGTAACGATAAAATTAGCTCGTTGCCATTCTTGAGCAATTTAGAGTGGAAATAGATTATCGCAATTAATTTTTTTATTGCGCGCAGTCACTTGCGTCAGCTTGTAAAACTTTGTGCATTTTAATTGCATATAAGTGCAAGTTACTTGCAGTTGAGGTTCAAGGTACAACCCATGAAGTTGTAACTTAGTGAACTTACATCGAATTTTAGCGCAAATTCGTCGTGTCCCAATGTGTAACAATTGTTATTTAACGGTGTGACGATTGTATACATCGACTATGCCCGTGACGAATATTAACGTCTATAATCTCTCTTGCCGCACCGTATTTTTTTAAAAGTTTTCAAGCGTCGCAAGACACGTTGTAATTTTTTAAACGATTTAGTATGTCGCATGTCTTTTCGTGAGATCATAGACGTACAACCTTGCAGTTATGGTTGTACAACATGCCTTTGCATTTGCCTCTCCTGTTGGACTGCCATGAATGGAAATATATTTCATGGCGCCTTCGCAAATTTTTCACCTTTCCGTGAAACGATAATGCACCCTCGAGAACTATGCAAAAAAAAACCGTACAAGATGCAAGTGGAAAAAAACGAGCAGCCTTATAAATATTTTTGTTGTCAAAACTTATAAAAAGTTTTCACAAGTGCGAATATGTTTTCTTATTTGTGAAATCCGTTTTACTTTATTTAAAACACATCACCAATGTGCTTTAAGTTAAGGTTGAAGATGACGTGATAGTGGGTCAAAAAAATCAGAAGACGATAACTTTTCGTACATTATAAGCTTGTGGATGACACAAATTATACTTTACAATTTTGCGATTCTTCGTACGGTTATAACTTCATTGCTAAGGGCACTTTCCCATGAAATCGAAACTTAGTATTATTACTTTGTTTTTTAGCGAAGATTTTCCGTAGTACTATCAAAGCGTTTAACGTAATGAAACAATTACTTTAAATTGTGACGAATGTAGACGTGGGTGTAATTTATGACGGTGTTAGACCAATACAAAACTTGCGACAATTGTTGACGTTTGACGTTTACAAAATAGCGACGGTTGTAGGCGCCTACTGTAGTTTATTGTGACATTGTAGATGTTTAGGGTTTGTGACGTTGTGATGTCACACTTACTTATGACAGCGTCGACGTCAATAATCGCAAAACTATTTGCCGTGGTTTCTCGATTTTGTTTTTTCGTCCGTTCTCACTATACTTCACACCAAACTATGCCCAAAGATAGTCAAAAGTAATATTTTTTCAAAGATCTTTCATTTGATACCATTACTAGTCATTTTCATTGCAAGTATTGTGAAATAGACGCGGTAATGGGAGAGGGAGAGAGAAAGAGGCGCCTTCACGGACTTCGCTTTTGACGAAATGACGTTCTTTGGTCGAGACCCCTCCACGGCCCTTGTACGTAAAAATATACGCACATGCTGGAAACGTGTAGTGGGGTTTTTTTTTTGTACTCCCTGCAGATTTATTTTCAAAAACCTTCGACGTGTGCTGCAACGTCTGCCTATTCGTTCACAACATGAAACTTTAGTTATTATCACCACTCGAGGTGATTTGAGTAGAGGTTTGAAGATGAGCTGGACGGACGCGAAAGTGGGTCGAAATGCACTAGACGACAAACTGTTGTACATTTAGGGTGTCAAAGTGACGCAAATTGTACCGTGGTAATTTCATTTTTCTGGTACGGCTGCAAAATTTATTTTTGCGAGCTAAGTTTTGGAGGAAAACGACAGAAAAAATCCCTTACTTTATCACATAGAAAACTTCTCTAAGTTTTAAAGGATAACGACGGAAAAAAAACCGTACTTAGCCACATGGGGCCGCACCCTTAGATTCGATTCCGAGCAATTTAGGGTTTGGTTCGGGGAATAGGACATTGGAA
Source organism: Zygnema cylindricum (assembly GCA_037447655.1). Classification (NCBI taxonomy): domain Eukaryota; kingdom Viridiplantae; phylum Streptophyta; class Zygnematophyceae; order Zygnematales; family Zygnemataceae; genus Zygnema; species Zygnema cylindricum. The sequence goes on from JBBHKE010001172.1 coordinate 21,847, forward strand.
CCGCAGCATGGTAAGGGCGGTGAAACATGCATCGAAAATATTAACTGTCACATTTACAAGCTCTCAACAGTCAGCACCCAAAAACAGGTAGTTCCGTTGATCGATTTCTGGCGGTTAATATCATAGTTCAAAAGTAGGTGAAAGTAGGCCTATACAATATGCCTATTGTATGCAAAACATACAATATGACCTTAAGACCCATATTGTATTCGGACCTATTCGGACCAATTAAAACATTCAGACCAAAAATTGGACCAATTAAAACATTCAGCCAATTTTTTTGTACACCGACAGATTCGGACGATCGGACGGTTGTTGATCAAAGTAGCGATCTAAGAAGATCACATGAAAATCCCATAAGACAACCTACGATAAAGGCGCCGACCAAAGGCCTGCCATAAAAACGCCTACTTCTGAACTATGGTTAATATGTCGTTACATTACTGTACTTTTCGTTAAAAACTTTGCTTTTTACCTTAGAGCGTTGTTCCATTAGGCGGTCTCAGTAAACGTCAAAAATTCGTTTACTGAAGCCATCGTTCCATTGTGTCGGGTCAGTAACCGACGTTTTATTTGCGTGGCAAAATTTGATTGGTTCACGTAATAGATGATTACGATTCTAAAAATCTTCAAAGAATCTCTGACAGCGAATTGTGACCACATATTTGTACCAGCGAAGGTAAAAAGTGACTCGTACGACATATTGAATAAAATCTGTACGGGCGGACGAAACTTAAGATTTGTAAAAGCGTACGAAAATGTCAAAATGGTTAGTGGATGGCAACAGATGCGTGAAACAATATCCTCCGTCAAAGATTTTATTGCGTCTTTCGGTGGCCTCGCATCCTCCCTGGCGAAAGGCACATGTCATATGCGACGTGTACTCACCTGGTCGAGCAATCGTCGTGGATATTTGTTTACTTTTCCACGAGGCACAATGCAATTCGTTCAGGTGCTGAGAATTGACCTACTCGGGGTCACTTGTTGCGAACTGAAAGTGTCAGACGGTGTTATATTCGATTATGCATCCGACGGTCCACATTAACGCCCATAAACATGGAGAATCAAATCCCTCATTCAGTAGCCTTGTTTTTCTGACATTTTTTTTTGTTATGGCACTGTATGAAACAGTATGGCTTTCAGTAAACAACGTCATTTTTCCCCTAATGGAACCTTGCCCTTAGTTAAACCCCGCACTTCTACCCTAGAGGTACATTTAAGAACAGTAAAAATGGACCAATGAAATTGCCTCCTGCTTCGATCCTCCTGTGTGTTCAGATTACAGAACGTGTAGAACACTTCCGTCATTCCACCTGTACACCGTGAATTGTTATTAGACTATAGAAATTATTAGTATCTATAATAAATTAGTGTCATTGATGCTAATTTGTGTATCAATGCCATCATCAAAAAAATGTTTAATTGTAATTTCTCCTTCAACGCTGATTTAGGTGTACAAGATCTGCCGTCATGACATACACGTTAAAATAGGCAGATGTACAAAATATGACAATCCGTACCACGTCTCGTCCTTCCATTGTAATGAATCCACAATTATAATTTAGGTTTGAGGATGAACAATCATTACGCCGTTCATACTTATACACTAAAATAGGTGCGAGTTTAATGTAAGTGCAATTCTGTATGTAACCAACATAAGTAAACAACAATTTCCGTACAATTTTTTGGTAAAGAAGTACTATGATATACGAACAACCACCCTCCGTACACCACACTATTCTATAAATATGTACGGTGACACCATTGACGCTAATTCACAAGAACTGTAATTAAGGTCACGGATAAATTAGAATCAGTCACTGTATTTCGGGTATCAATGTCAAATTTTTGGGGCGCCGATATAGAGTACATAAGTCTAATAACGATTCGCGGTGTAGCTTTCACGCGTGCGGTTGTGTCGCATGCTTGGGTCGCACGCTTGAAGACAGCTCAATTTGTACAGGCTAAAGTGCACACTGCACAGTCCTGCTTGAAATTATTCGCACGTGTGCTGGCGTTCATTTAAGGCGTATGGCCAAAGTGGCTCATTTTACGCTCGATTGCGAAGTGTCGTGTCCGGGGGGAAAATGCTGTAGTCTCCTGAAGGTGTAATGATAACATAGCCGCGGGAAATCCCGTTGGCCCCTTATTGGATTACAGTTCATTACAGTACAGTGCAGTACAGTAGTACACGGGCAAATCTAAAAAATCAGGTCTGCCCGTAAAAAGTTTGTTTAACTTTTTCAGTCGTCGCAAGACGGATACGATTCAGGTGTTGATTCTAGAAAAGAAATCGAGACGGTTAAATAATAGTTTCGTTCTTCTCATAATCTTTTTTCATTATATTTGTGCTTGCGACGCGCGAGGATGATCCCGGTCATCCAATTGGTGCGCAAAGTGGTCATCTGCGCAAATCGCGCGGGAAATCAGCCACTTTTGAAAGCCAATGCGGCGACGCCTAATAGGTCACCTAATTCTATTTTTTTGTCCATGTCCTTTGTACGGAACCCAGTTTTTGGCTCAAGGTGTTTTTTATTAGGGAATTGCTAATCGCAGAGACGATTTTTGCTGCGCGCAGATAGTTGTCAGAAATTGTACATTTGAAGTACAATTTCGTACAATCTACGTACCATTAATTTCAGATCTGACGGTCAATCCGTCGAACAACTTTGACTGGCGGATTATTGTACCGGCGGTTAAAAAAGTGTCGCGCTTGCAAACGTCGACCGTCATAAAAAAAAAAAAAAATCACACGGCCGGCGCAGGTTTACTGCAACCAAACTGCGGCAGCCACATATAAATAAAATGGCTGCGCGCAGGTAGTTTATCACTTCACGTTAGCCGCAAAAATGAAATCAACTCGTTGTCACGTCCACCGTGGACGTGACGACGTGTCATTTTCGCGCGTCGGTAAAATAAATATACACCGACGGCGTCAAACCAACGTCTTTTGGACGCGGCCGGCACACTAAAAAAAAAAAAAAATACTGCCAGCTGCAAACGTTCGCGCTGTG
>JBBHKE010001172.1:24870-151044 GCA_037447655.1 Zygnema cylindricum
CGTACGCCCATACAATATGCCTATTGTATGCAAAACATACAATATGGCCTTAAGACCCATATTGTATTGGCCGCAAAATGAAATAAAATAGTAACAGGGTTGAGTTGCGCATGGATCGATAGAGAATTAAACGTCATGTCTAAATTTGAAAAAAAAATCGGACAAAAAAAACTTTTTCTGTGAGTTTTGAGCGACTTTTAATTTAAACCGTCAGATTCGGATGATCTGACGGTCGTTGATGAAAGTAACGATCTAAGAAGATCACACCATAACACAACTTACGATAGGACTATCGTCAGATTCGGTTGATCTGACGGTCGTTGATGAAAGTAGCGATTTAAGAAGATCACACGGAAAGCTCGTAACACAACTTACGCTTAAGGCGGCCTACAAAAGGCCTACCAAAAAACGCCTACTTTTGAACTATGCTGCAATGAGTCCAAAATAGTGAAATACTAATATCAGTGAGGATCCGTCTGGCGGGAAGACAAAATTTTGATAACAAAATATGAAAATTTACGTACCGGCTTTTTAACCGATGAAAACAGCAATACGGCGGCGTACGTTGTGTTCACGCGTGTCATGAGTTCGCACGCGTGGACACTAAGATATTATCCACGTGTGAATCCCGCTTAAAGCCACGCGGGACACTTGTGACGGAGATCAGACAAACTGATTCTGAACCGTTGAACTTTTTGTAGGTACGCTGTGATGTCGAATCTATCACTTGTCCTCCAGCTACAGTGCTGAACTAAAACCTTGCGTTTTCGCACGTGCGAGAACGGTGATTGGGTGTACTGTAGAGGCGAACGCCAGAAAATGGAATGGACAGAGCCGTTTTATATTTTTCAAACATATACTTTTGTAAGGGTTGGGCTCCTTTGGGCAAATTTACGGTTCATGTTTCGCTTTTTGCTTTGCCCTTTCAGCAAAGCATTGAAATCACGCCATTCATATTTTACCTCAACAATCGATTTTGCACCCCAATGTAAAACGGCGTTAAGCTTTCGTTTGTTTTTCGGACGTCCGGTTTCAATTTCGGAATTTCCTGACGGTTCCCGTCGTTGCGGTTCGCAATCGTCAATTTGTTTCCACGGGTTCAGTTTCAATTTGGTGTCGGTTTATGTCGCCTGGGTTCGCAAACGTCATATTTTTTGACGGTTTTTGCTTTCGTTCGTTGTTCGACATTAATTTCAAAATTGTTGGTTTTTGAAAGAAAAGAGACAGTCACGCAAAAAAGGTAGAGAGTCACGCATAACAATATGTCCCTCATTTTTTCCCTTTACTTTCAATTATATGAAATACATCACCTTAAACAAAAGGAATTAATTACGTCCTACTTTGACGCCTATACTTAAGTTTACTGCCGCGTGAAAACTGCACACGGGCGCGAAACAGAAAGTTCGTACAGGACCAAGACCAAAGTTCGCCGCGGATGAAACAAAAGGCGCGTACGGATTCGTACCAATGTACTCAACCTAACATTCCCCCTCTCAATGGGAGAATCCGTACACACTAAAATAATCCCAGTCTAAGTCTACCACTTACGAACACATCACCAATAGCAGACTTAGTTAACATATCAGCTACTTTTTCGCCCATAGGCACAAAGACAAACTCAATCTCCTTAGCCTGCACTAAGTCTCTAATGAAATGCCACTATATACGAATATGCTTTGTTCTCTTTTGAAATACATGATTTTTGGCAAGAGCAATACTAGACATGCTATCGGAGTAGATGGTCATGCAATCAAGTCGAACCCCTAGCTCACTCACCATCTCCTTTATCCAAATTGATGCCTTTACCGCATGACAGGCGGCCATATACTTTGCTTCGATAAAACTTAACGCCACGGTTGGTTGCAATCTCGAACTCCACAATAACACCGCTCTAAACAAAATAAATGCATAGCCGGATGTTGACTTTTCTGAATCAAAGTCTCCTCCCCAGTCGAGGTCACTATAACCATAACAATCCAAGTCCATATTTGACTTATACACAAGTCCCATACTCACGGTTCCCACCAAATATCTCAAGATTCTCTTAATACTCTCCCAGTGTGCTTTCTTAGGTGCTTGACAATATCGACTCACAATGCTCACTGCTCCTGAAATGTATGGTCTAGTTCCCACACTAAGATACACCAGACAACCAATAGCCTCTCTATATGGAACATCAATAGTAATCTCGTCCTCAAATTTACTCAATTGTAACTTAGGATCCAATGGTGTGCTCACAAGTTTGGCTTCGAACATTTTGAACCTGGTTAAAATTTCTTTGCAATATTGCTCCGGACTCAACTTAAGAAAACCATTACTGTCTTTAATGATTTCAATGCCCAAAATATATCTTGCTTCCCTTAAGTATGTAACTTTAAAATGGGTTCTCATGTAAATTTTTAACCCTCGAATTTTGTCCAAGCTATCAGAAATCATAAAAAAAAACATCAACATAGACACTAAACAAGATTTCTTGACTTCCATATCTTTTGACATAAACCCCTGAATTAGAAGTAGTCCTTTTAAAACCAAAGGAAATAAGTACCTCATGAAGTTTTCGATACCACATTCGAGGGGCTTGCTTTAAGCCATAAAGAGATTTTTCAGTCTCCACACCGTCCCTGTCATAAAAGGAACCCCCTTTGGAACCTTCATATATACATTTTCGTCCAAATTACCATTCAAGAAAGAAGTCCCCACATCCATTTGATGGATGTGCTTCCGTTTCGCAACCTCAATAGCAACACGCATTCGTAAGGAGTCAAACTTAACAACCGATGCATATGTTTTTGTGTAATTGATGCCTTCCTTCTGCTGAAAACCTTTTCCTACTAATCGTGCCTTATATTTTAGAATTTCTCCGAGAGAACCTGTTTTTGTCTTAAAGACCCACCTAGAATAAATCGCCTTTTTACCAATAGGCAACGTGATTTCCTCAAATGTGTCATTATCCACTATGGACTTAAACTCCTTTTCCCAAGCGTGTTTCTATTTTGTTTCTCAATCTCTAGATCCACGAGCCTCTGAATAGGAATTTGGGTCACCGTTCAGAGTCTCACTTAGTATTTGCTATGCAAGGAATTCATTGAATCTGGCTTCGGAAATAAAGTTGCTAGATTTCTCAGTATTGCCTCCAATTCTATCATAAGACAATCGTTCATCGCTCTTTCCTTTATTTTCACGTGTGCTACGTCTCAATCCTACTTCCTCATTGACAAAAACCTTTGGAATGTCTGGAATGACGGGTGGTGAAATGGGAAGAGTTTTGTGAGAGGTGGGTGGTGAAATGGGAAGAGTTTTATGAGAGGTGGTTTTGGAGGATTCACTACCGAAATCAGTTTTGGAGATTGTGGAATTAGTGTCTGAGTGCTTACCACCTTCCCATATAGATTTTTGATTGGAGGAATGGCATATTCCTTATCACTTTTGACCTTAGTATTTGTTTCCTTAATGATGTCCTCTTCCTCAAAATCTAAAGTGAATGGATGATCAAGTTGCGGTTGAGCTCCAGTAAGACGCTCCACTTATTTATGAAACTCCACATTTCGGGATTCCACGAAAAGATCCCTAGTTGGATCGTACACCCTGTACAAACTCCCTTTAGAACTGTAACCAACAAAATATCCTGTCTAAGAACGCGGACTAAATTTGTCGTTTCGCTGTCGCGCCTCGATGTAAACCATAGTTTTACATCCCCAAACACGTAAATGTTGTACGCACGGTTTGCGGCCGCACCATAATTCATCAGGTGTTTTGTCACTCGGAACCGACGTTAAGCCTAGGCTTCTACTGTAGTTAGCCGTCAAAATCACGTCGCCCCAAAGTCGGCCGTTAAGTTGTGAATTGGCAAGCATAGTCCGTACCATTTCCTGCAAGGTACGATTTTTTCTTTCTGCGATTCCGTTAGATTCAGATGAGTACGGTGCTGTAAATTGTTGTTGGATTCCCCTACTTTTGCAAAATCCCCTGAAAGCGACAAATTCACAACCGTTATCTGAGCGTACGGCTTTCAGTTGACGATACGAGAATATTTATGCCCAAAGTACAAACTTACGAAATACGTGTAGCGGGTCAGATTTTTTCTTCAATAAATACACCCAACTTTTGCGGCTGTAATCGTCAATAATGACAAGAATGTATTGATTTCCGCACAAAGTTGTTGGGTCAATCTTTCCGCAAAGGTCTACGTGTACCAAGTCAAAAGGAGCGATAAACCTATGTTTGACGTCTTTGATCGGATGCGGTTTACGAATCTGTTTTCCTTTAATACATCCATCACATCCGATGATTTTTTGACTTGCGCTATTTTTTAAGCCTTTGACCGCCGACACTTGAATCATTTTTTTAATGTTATTTTTTGACGTATGATATATTCTGTGATGTTACAAGCTCAAACTGTCGTTAGTGCGTTCTGAAAGGTTAACTCAGATGATTGATTTTTTTGGCTTTCGCCACATAAGTTTGTTGAAAAGAGGTAATTAAAAAGTTCCACTTCTCTATTCTAGTTTGAGTTTAAAGAGAGAGAGAGAGTGAGGATCAAAGGCACGCCATGGCTGCCGCCATATTTAGAAAGTGGCAGAATTTGAAGTTGAGGATATTTTACCAAAATGATGTCTCGTCCGGATTTGAACATGGGTATGCAGATCGCTATGTAGACGTTAGCCTTATCCACTAAGGCATTACCAAAACGACACACGTTACGGATTTCAAAGGTATTTAAACATTAACGCAGCAGCTAATTAACACCAAACTAACGAAGAGGAACAATTCATGCACGTACGCGAATTCGAACTGTGTAAAATATGTTTTGATCAGACGGCCAACACTATAGCTGCCACTCGAAGTGAAATTTTGGCGGCATTCAGAGATTGCGTCATGCGGTGCCATGTGGTGCCGCAATATTTGATACCTGAGAAGATGGGGGGAAGAACCATGGCTCTCGATTTGAGAGATGTCACCTTGTAGACCATGTCGTACAATGGACGTACAATAAGTACATTGCCCATTGTACCTTATTGTACTATATAGTGTTCCTATTAGACTAGGGTTTAGTAGTAGGTAGTCGTGAGTAGGCAGATCAAGACTAAGTGATATTTAGGTACCTCTCTCTGAGAGAGCTTGTAAATATACAGGTCATCTTTGACCAGCCATAACTTACTGCTCAAGGGAGTAAATTCAATGATTCTTTTTGCGTTTGACTCAAAGGAGTCTTGTCCTCACAAGGATGAGGGTGGTCAGAATAATTTTTTGCTTGGGTTGCACTTATTCAGTGGGAAAGTGGAAGGGGCAAATATTATCCTAGAGGCTTTACATAGGCTGCTCATTCTGTGGGACAATGGAGACCACAAAATTTCAAAAGTTTACTTTGAAAATTTTGATTGACGTACCCTTCCCCAAAAGTGTATCCATTTATGTAGTAAGATGCGGTTGTCCTCTAGTGCTGTAACTCGACCACCTTTACGTTGAATTGGTTGTACACTCAATAGATTGACAACACCGTTAGGGATATAAAGTGCATTTTAAATTTAAAGAGGATGAAATTTGAGATTTCCGTATACATCGTGTACAAGAAAATCTAATTCTACTGTACCTACGAAGTCGACATGGATGACGTGTCCGCTTGCCACTATAACATTTTTGGGTACGTTAACTTTCTCATGTCGCTAAATAAGCTCACATCCGTACATACGTGTTAAGTAGCACCTATATCGACAATCCAATCATTTGAAACAACGTTTTTGTTAATAACATTAACTTTGCATGGTACCTCTCATTTAGTCATGATCACAAAGGTTGATAAGTGTCATTATTGTCGTCATCGTAATAGTCGATGTAATAGGATTGTTGACGACCACCTCTGAATTGGTTGTGACTTCTACCGCGGCCTCTTCTTCTTCCTCGGCCTCTGTTTACTTGAAAAGACAAATTGTCATATCCCTCGTTATCTCCTCGATCATATCAATTTGTACTTATATGACCCCATGACACTATTTCTCTTTATCAGGACAACTAGACGCGTAATGACCTAACTTATTACATCTGAAACAGGCTATGTTACTTGAATCTGATTTATTTTTGTTAGGTTCTCTTCCATCCCCTCTATTTTCACCACTAATACCTCCTTGAACGCGTAGTGCGTTAATTTACGGATCATCGGTGGTATTTACATTGAGATTTCCTTCGCTATCTACTTTTTTGGAAGAGCCTACCTTTGACATTTGTGACATTTTAAGATGGTTTACGGCAAATGATGCTTGGATTTTTTATATGGAGTATTATTTGGAATTTAGAAATAATGATCGTGATGATTACACTTCTTTTGCTGTTAGCTGTCTGAAAGGTGATGCTCAGATTTGGTATTACATTCAGAGGAGGTCTAATTCTATTCATGATAATGCTGATTGGGAAGCTTTTAAGACCGCGATCAAATCGCGTTCCTTGTCTGTCACTGATAAATCTAGAATGGAAGAAAAGTGACTTAACTGTAAGCAAACTGTATCTGTGAAAGATTATATAGTGGAATTTGACTCATCTAGCATTCAGGTCATAGGTTTGACTGATGAAATGGCTAAGTTGCATTTCGTGAACTATCTGAATCCTATGCTTAAATCAAAATTGAAACATCAGAAATTTATTAATTTGAAGGAATTACAAGATAAGGCATTGGAATTAGAGGACCAGCTACGTATAATCGTGAAACTCGACCCTTTAGGGAAAATTTCAATGAAGTGTCAAAGTGGGGTGAGGAGGAGTTTGAGGAAGAGGGTCTAAATGCAGATCTACTGAATAGGAACAATATGTTAAGGGGAATTCAGAGTGGTGGACAAAGTGTTAATGTAGGAAACAAATTTCACAATAGAGAGGGATACATTAAGAGTGCTAAACCAAGTATTAAAGCTCAAAAACCCAATCTAAGCATTCCCACACGCACTATTTGTTAGAAAAGAGGTCAAAGGGCATCTGAGTTTGCACAACTGAAGAAAATTAACTGTTATAATTGTGGAGAGGAGGGACATTTCAGCAGAGAATGCACAAAACCGAAAAAGAAAGTCACTTGTTTTAAATGCGGAGGTCGAAATCATTACGATAAAGATTGTACAGATAAGCGATATCCTAAAATAGTTGATGTCAATGAAGGTTTTCAAAAAGATATTGCATTATACTTAGTTGAGCAGGAAGCCCAAGAGGTGGGAAACGGAAAGGACTAGCTAAAAGTCCTCATTTGAGTCGATCAAATCTAGAGGTTAAAGAGTTAACTCTGGAGAGCAAGCTAATGAGTGGAAAGGCTAAGATAGTTGAATTTATTACGATGCTAACTAATTGGGTCCCTCAAAATTATAGAACTTGAGGTCCACAGATTGGTAGTAGATTGGGTTGGTCAACGGTTCAAAGTCGACAATACTGTATTCTGGCAAGTGCAATATCTAAGAAGGCCAGAAGATTAGTTAACTTTAGAAAATAAGAGTTTGGAGTTTTTACAAAGGCATTGGAGGGATAGTAATATAGAAGTTTTGTCTTGAGAATGAAATGTGTTTTAACTGAGGTCAGTTAAAAATAAGGACAAGATGATGTAATAGTAATAGTGGATCAAACTTGGTCGTAAATGGGTAATTAAAGGTTAGGATTATAAAGTTATGAATTTGGTAAACGTCCGTGAAAAAATCGTGCGATTTGGAGTTTTAATTCAAAAGAATTAGCGATAGTTGTATTTAGATGACAGCGCGGGGTCAAACTAACAAGTGGGTATCATTGAAACGGGTTAAGGGTCAAATTAGTACCGAAATTTTGCATGTACGTTTCATAAAGTATTAATAAAACATTTAGTCGTTTAGTACGCACGATAGTTCGTTTCGTACAATTTTTAGTATGAATCGTCACTTTCACTTATTGGAATTTCGTAAGTATTTTCGCGTGCGAAATCAGGGACGCACGTTCGTGCGAAGTGGCGTTTCGTTTGGCGCGCACTTTTGCACGTAAATGTTATGTAGTGAAACGTAACGTTTGAAAGGTTTGTAAATGCTACGTAGTTAGTAAAAGATTTCGCACGTCTTTGCAATGGTCAATCTGAGTATTTGTTGATTAATGATTTGCCCAAGTAAAACCTGTTCAACGGAGCGTTGACCCTGGCCTGGCTGGTCCAGGGCGACGATGGATAAATAGTGAAGTCTAAAAGAAAAAAAAACATCTTTTCCTTTGGAAAACTTTGGAGAAATTCTGGCTGATCTTGGTCTTGAGCGATTAAAACCAAATTGGAGCATTGGCATTTTGGCACTAAAATCTCTTACAAACTAAGTAGTGTTTTAGAAGTTAAGAGATATAATTATTAATAGTGGAGAATAGTGAAAAACACTTTAAAAAAAGGGTTGAGCCATGAGGGCAAGAGACCAAGCTAATGTTATGTGGACAGAAGCTTCTTCTAATTTAAAGTTTAACCTTATGTGAGTGCTATCCAATGTGGATGTGTATTTTTCTAATGTGTGAAATGTGTGGTGGAAATTGGTTGTATTAATGGGATTTTTTGAGATGAAGGAGATCCTATTACAACCAATTTTAAGAAGTTTTGTTGTCATCAACAATTTGTTTCATACTCTGTCGCACATTTGTAGACGTCTACAACCTTCACATATTTGAAACATAGTTTAAAAGTAGTCGTTTTTATGGTAGGCCTTTGGTAGGCGCACAAAACTTGGCACAAAACTCGCAAAGAGTAGACATACTATATGTGTGTGCGTTGTGCACACTCTTGTACGAAGGTATGAATCTGACGTATCATCATAGTACAGCGCACGCCGCTGGACGGAATTTTTTAGCGAACTAACACGGCGTAGGATAACATTCCGCGGGAAACCCGAAAAAAACAAAAAACGCGGACGTGAGTCCTATCGTAAGTTGTGTTATGGGCTCTTCATGTGATCTTTCTAGATCGCTACTTTGATCAGCGACCTGCCGATCGTCCAAATCTGACGGTTTAAATAAAAAAAATACCTCATAACTCACGGAAAAATAAAAATTTGTCCGAATGTTTTTCAAAATTTAGACATGACCTAGGAAAATGACGAGCATGTACGGAAAAAAAAATCGTTGGGGTCTCGGATCTCCCATTTCATACATAGGTCCTTTGCAAAAGTTTACGTCATCCTCGTCTCTCCCCCTCTTCTCACGCGACCGCTCTTTTTTTCTATTTTCTTTAAATGAAATGCATCAATATTACTATAAAATAAAAATATATATATATATATATATATATATATATATATATATATATATATATATATATATATATATATATATATATATATATATATATATATATATATATATATATATTTATTTGGCCATAACAATAATAAATCGGGAAGCCATGGCAAAAAATCTACGTACAAATGACGTCACAATGTAGCAAGACTTCGCTATGTCCAAAAACCTTAAACATCTACAATGTCACAAAAACCTAGACGTCTACAACCGTCGTCGTTTTTGTAGACGTCACCAATTTTAGGAAGTTTCTTAGTCGTCTACATTTTGTTTCATACTTTGTCGCACATTTTGTAGCCGTCTACAACCTTCACATATTTGAAGCATAGTTTAAAAGTAGGCGTTTTTATGGTAGGCATTTGGTAGGCGCACAAAACTTGGCACAAAACTCAGGCATACTGTATGTGTGTGCGTTGTGCACACTCTTGTACCAGCGTACAAATCTGACGTATCATCATAGTAGAACGCACGCCGCCGGACAAATTTTTTTATCGAACTAACACGGCCTAGGATGACATTCCGCGGAAAAAAATACCCGGAAAAAAAAAACCGGAAAAAAAAACCTGGAAAAAAAAATGCAGACGTAAGTCCTATCGTAAGTTGTGTTATGGGCTTTTCATGTGATCTTTTTAAATCGCTACTTTGATCAGCGACCGGTCGATCGTCCAAATCTGACGGTTTAAATAATAAATACCTCAAAACTCACGGAAAAATAAAAATTTGTCCAAATCTTTTTCAAAATTTAGACATGACGTTTAATTCTCTATCGATCGATAAGCAACTCAACCTTGTTACCACTATTTTCCATTTTGTGACCAATACAATATGGGTTTTAAGGCCACATTGTATGTTTTGCGTACAATAGGCATATTGTATGTGCCTTATTTTCACCTACTTTTGAACTATGATTTGAAGTATACCGTGAATCGTTAGTAACGTTTATAAATTATTCGTGTTAATAATCAACTAGTGTTATTAATGCTAATTTGGGTTGTGGTGTTTCTTGATAAGAATAAGAGTCAATCGGAATGCGCTCACAAATACTTAAATGTCTCAATGCGGAAGCGATATTAAAATGAAATCAAACATTACAACACATCGAAAGCGCATAATCCAAGATAGAGAGAAATTGAATACTCAATAAAATAGGCTCATATTAACTCAATCCTTAAACATTACACTTCTCTTAACGTATTCCTCCTTAATTGACTCTTGATTCATTCCTAATTGTTATACTATCTAACTTACACGATGGCTTTTAAACTTAGTCGTGAAAACAATCTAGAACATTAACTCTAGAAGTGTCTAAATGTTTTTAGACGCAAATATGGTACAACGCAAAATGAACTACTAGAAATGAAACTGACAAAGTCCTGTACGACTAACTAAACTAACGTGAAACGAAACTACTAGACGTTCGTCGCGCGAAACGGAACTTCTCGACGTACGGTACTATAACTTAAACGAAACAAAAAAAAAAATCAAATCATGTGCACGTGAAACGTACACGCACGAAATACTAAATCAAACGAAACAAAATTGAATCCGCAAAGTGACGCACGACGCTCTAAATCAAACTAAATGAAACCGACGCGCGACTAAATCTATACCACACTAACTACGAACCAACATTACGTAAACATAGATTCTAACATTGTAAATCCTAACAATCCCCCTCTCAATGTTGAATCTATACTAAATCTTAACCAAACTCAAAATAATCTTAACTTAGGCCTCCCTCTCACAAAGACATCATACATAGCAGCTTTAGTTAACCTGTCCACTGCTTCCTCACCCGTTGGTACAAAAATGAAATCAATCTCACCAGCATTTACTAAGTCTCTCACAAAATACCATTGAATCCTTATGTGCTTAGTCCTCTTATGAAACACTGGATTCTTAGCCAATGCAATACTAGACATACTATCTGAAAACAACTTCATACACTTAATAATAATTCCCAATTCACTTAACATTTCTCTTAACCAAATTGAAGCTTTGGTAGCATGGCAAGCCGCCATATATTCGGCCTCCATCGAACTCAATGCTTCCGTAGGTTGAAGTCTCGAACTCCATGAAATCGCACCTCCACAACATACGAAAGCGTAACCGGATGTTGCCTTTCCTGTGTCGAAGTCTCCACCCCAATCGGAATCGCAATATCCTTATAAACTAAACCATAACTTAAGGTTCCAACCAAATATCTAAAAAATCTTTTAACACTCTCCCAATGACACTTCTTAGGTGCTTGACAATACTTACTCACAATACTAACAGCAGCTGAAATATCTGGTCTAGTTCCAACACTAAGATACATCAAACAACCAACTGCTTCTCTATAAGGTACATCAATTGTTGGCTCACTTTCTGCTTTACTCAACTGAACTCTAGGATCCAAAGGTGTACTTAAAGGCTTAGCATTCAACATAGAGAACTTAACTAAGACTTTCTTACAATATTGTTCCTGACTAAGTTTCAAGGAACCAAATTCCTCTCTTATCACCTCAATACCAAGAATGTACCTAGCTTCTCCTAAATCTATAACTTTGAAGAATTTACTAAGAAAACATTTCAATTCCTGAATCCTTTCGAAACTATCTGAAATCATAACAAAATCATCAACATACACACTGAAAATAATTTGATCAACTCCTCCTTTCACATAAACACCTAAATCTGAAAATGTACGAACAAAACCAAAATTCAAAAATTCCTTGTGAAGACGAGTATACCAAGTCCTTGGTGTTTGCTTAAGTCCATAGAGAGACTTCTTCAACTTCCACACATGTCTAGGTTTGCCCGAAACTGCTTCTGGAATCTTTATATCAACTTCTTCTTCCAATTCTCCATTTAGAAAAGCGGTTTCCACATCCATTTGGTGGGTACGCTTTCTCTTAGCAGTAGCAATCGCAATAATCATCCTTAAGCTATCAAACTTAACCACATGTGCATATGTTTCTGTGTAATCTATGCTTTCTTTCTGCTGAAAACCTTTACCAACTAATCTTGCTTTATATTTAATAATTTCACCTGATGCACCCATCTTAGTCTTAAATACCCATTTACAATCAATAGCCTTTTTTTCCTTCTGGTAAAACTACTTCTTCAAATGTTCCATTATCAATAATAGACTTAAGTTCTTTCTCAAAATCTGGTTTCCACTTTTCATTCCAATCACTTGATGCTACAACTTCTTAATAGGACTTAGGATCCCCATTCAGAGGCTCACTAAGTAATTCTATTAGAGAAACTCATTTAACCTAGCATCTAAAATAAAATTAACCGACTTATCCTTAGCATTCATATGAAGAGTTAATCTCTCAGTAGCCTTTCCTTTATTTGCTCGATTACTTCTCCTAACAACAACTTTTTTTTCACCAACATCATCTCTCTCACCCTTCTCACTTACAGATGGCAAACTACATTCACTTCTTTGTCTGCTAAGGGATCTTTCACTAGACTTAGAACTTTGACTTCCATTCTCACTTTTCAAGCTTTCAGAATTAGATTGGGAGGATTCACATCTCTTACCAACCTTAATAGATTTCTTTTTCTTCAATGGTAATTCTTCTTCCTCCTCTTCATCACTCTCGTCATTAATTTTGAACTCCTCCAAATTGCTCTCTTCCTCAAAATCTAAACTTTCTTCCTTATCTTGAGTAAACTCCATTGCTTTCGCCAAATCTTTGTGAAACTCCACATTTCTTGATCCGACAATCGTTCGAGTAGATGGATTGAAGATCCTGTATTGACTTGAATTTGGACTATATCCAACAAAGATCCACGTCCATGATCAAGGACTGAATTTTCCAGTTCGATATCTTTTCTCGATGTAGACAGTGGCTCGGCATCCCCAAATCCTCAAATGTCGAACAGATAGAATCTTGCCACTCCACAATTCTTCAGGCGTCTTATCTCCAGACACCGAAGTTAGTCTTCTTCGCGAAAACAATCTAGAACATTAACTCTAGAAGTGTCTAAATGTACTTAGACGCAAATATGGTACAACGCAAAATGAAACTACTAGAAATGAAACTGACAAAGTCCTGTACGACTAACTTAACTAACGTGAAACGAAACTACTAGACGTTCGTCGCGCGAAACGAAACTTCTCGACGTACGGTACTATAACTTAAACGAAACAAAAAAAAAATCAAATCATGTGCACGTGAAACGTACACGCACGAAATACTAAATCAAACGAAACAAAACCAAAATGCGCAAAGTGACGCACGACGTTCTAAATCAAACTAAATGAAACCGACGGGCGAGTAAATCTATACCACACTAACTACGAACCAACATTACGTAAACATAGATTCTAACATTGTAAATCCTAACATTTCTTTTCTAAGTTTAATTGTAATTGATCCATAACGCTGATTTAGGTACACCGGTTTTGCCAGTATTTAGGGTGGCGTTCCATTAGGAAATTTTGTAATCGTACGAACAACATTACAAAATGCTACACTTTGAACGTTGTTCTCTCGCGCAAAGTCTGTAATCTACGTGTTCATAAATGAGTGGTATCACGTAAGATAAGATCGTATATTGAAAATCGTCAAATATTTTTTACACCGACCAACTTAAACTCGAAATCGTCATTTGCATACCATGTACGTGCGGACTAGGGCATCGTACCACACACATTTTGTACTATTTGCAAACACTTGTCAGATGTCAGCTCATTATTTTCAAGGTTTTTGCTTTTTCACGTGACGTATGAGCGCTTCCACAAATAATGTGACGAATGGCCGGTAACAAAAATAGCGCGGCGAATGCTCGTTACGAGATCACTTTTGTGATTTCCGTTGAATTTTTTAATTTATACAAAAACTTTCGAAAGGATCACTTCTGGAAAAAACATCCAACGGTCATTGTTACCTCCCAGACCTTTGAAGAATATTGGCAAGATTCTCTGTAATGTTGTTTCGCGTATAAAAACAAAATAAGAGGTACGGCGTAGTACTGATAAGTCCGGATTTTTGTAAACAACCTCACTTTTCGTCTGATGGAACGCCACCCTTATTTGTAGAACAAAATCCGACAATCCGTATAGCGTTAGTTCCTTTTACTATAATTAATCCATAATTATAATTTGGGTTTTCGGGTTAATAATTAATACCGTTCATACTTATACATTAAAATAGGTACGAGTACAAAACCGTTTATTCTAAGCGCAGTTATGTATGCAATGGACATAAGTGAACTACAACTTTCGTACGATTTCCCGTAACGAAGTACATTTTTTTAAAAACAAACACCTTCCGTACACCACACTATTCAAGAATTGCGTACGTCATAATCGTAAACGCTATATTACAATAACCGTACTTAACGTCAAGGAAAAATTAGATTTGTTAATTCTGTTTCAGGTTTCGAGGTCAAAATTTGGGCGTAACGATATAGAGTACATAAGGCTAATAAAGATTCACGCTGTAATGAATGCGCAAGTAACGTTTGACATAGGAACACTTTGAAAAGTACACCGTAAAATCTGGGCTAAAATCCAAAGTACCATTTCAAATTTTCAGCTACATGGGCACACACCCTAAGTAATTTTCACGCTATTTCCAGTGGCTAACAGGTATTGAATTTTAATATACATGCGTAAGGCACTTAGCGTCGACATAATGTGATGTCACGTGAACGCTCTGTACGAAAACATACTTGTTGTACATAACACTGATTTTTATGAACATAATATAAAGTGGCTAACGCTAAATGAAAACTTTCCCTATTTCCATTTATTTTACTTAGTGATAGTAACACTACACCGACAATTGCTATTAGAGTAAATAACGCTAATTCGGTGCCCTTTTAAAAAAAAAAAAAAACCTGAAATACAATCCATAATTATATATTTTCCATTATTCTAATCAGGGTTTTTTTTCAATTAGCGTTAATCATGGAAGTACAATGCGATGGAAATAGTGTGGCATACGGACAGGGTATCTCCGTACGATATTGTACTTTTTGAATTACAAAGGCATAAAAAGACACTTAACATTATTGCGCACACATGTGAGTGTGCACTGGAAGAAAGAGACGCAAACTCGTCAACAAAAATCACGTTCTCATATGTTCGTCCGTCAACCGTATGAACAGCGCGACGGCGTACGAGTTGTCAGATTTTGTTTGGGTACACATATTACTGTAGACATCGAAAGGGCGGGTATTTATTTTCGAGGACAACCCAAATTACAGTTAGGGATTAATTAGTATATATATTTTTTTTCAAAAAAATAAAAATCCCGATTAGTGTTAATAACACTAATTTTTTTTTTACGCTATTTATTCCTTTACTCTTATAGCGATTGACGGTGTAGTTATTTTATGCCAATAAAAGCAGCGACAAAATTAGTGTTATCAACACTAACAAATATAACACGTGTACCTTACACTGTGAATCACTGATTGGCCGAGGGCCTCCAGTATACAGCACTACCCTAAACCCTTTGCGCAGGTTGAGAAAGTAACGTCTGACATATTCATGTGTACGTTAATCGGTTAATGTACCTTTTGTCCTTTTCTTACCAGATTTCCAACGCGATCGTTTGTCTTACGTTACGTTTTCAGATCCTCGTGGGCAGATAAACCCCGACGATACAGTTGTCTCCATACAATCATCGACGGTGGATCCGGATGTGTATTTTTCGGCTAAGGACGTACCGTATATCGAGTTAACAGCGACGCAATCTGCCAAGTCGATCCTTAAGCAGAATCTCTAGGGTGGCTCAAAAGCAGAACTTCCAACTGTACGGTGAAGTACAGTAGCGTCATACAAAAGGCATATGTTTCCGCTCCCATTTCTGGCGGAAGATCCGAGCGGCAGTACGGTCACTAAATGGGATTCTGCTATATTCCTTCACTATTCGCGGAAGTACATAGCACTAAATTTATAATCATTTTCCATAGTCTCAAAAGTCAAAACGGCGACCTGTCCATAAAAATGGGCAATTAAAGTTTGCGGTACAATAAAGTGGACTTTCATAACACCTACAAATCCACCTGAGCTTCGTCTTTTATCGATACAGTCGTGTGCAGATAAGTACAGGACAAATTCCAAAACTTTGTTGTTGGAGCTGTAGTTATAGGGATCCGCATGTAGCAGTTATAACAGCACTCTAGAATAGTAATGGACAGTAACTACACCGTGTATCGCTATTAGTGTGTTTTTTTTGCCACTTAAAACGTATTTTTCAAGGTCACTTTCTCATGTGATAAAGAAAAGGTTTTTTCTGTCGTTTTGCTCCAAAACTTAGCCCGCAACGAGAAAATCCGCAGCCGTACAAAAAAAATGAAATTACCACAGTACAATTTGCGTCACTTTGAAACTGTACATGTATTGAAATTTGTCGTCTAGCGCGTTTCGACCCACTTTCGCGTCCCTCTAGCTCATCTTGAAACTTCTACTCAAATCACCTTGCGAGGTGGTTTTAACTAAAGTTTCATGATGTGAACGAATAGGCAAATGTTGTCACATACGTCGGAGGTTTTTGAACATTTTATGCGCGGAGTACTAAAAAAAAAACCCACTGCACGTTTCCTGTTGATATTTGAGTATTTTCTAGGTTTTTATTTAGGATAGGAAAAAGAGCAGAGGTCGTCTGCCTCTGACTCCCTTCTCTAAGCCCCCACACCTGTTGTAGTCACTGAAGGCTGGAGAGGGAGCTAGAGCCATGGCTGCCTAAGCTCTCCAGAGAGACAGAGGTATAAATGGTAGGTTTACTAAAAAGGTATTTGACACACCCAAGATTTGATCCTAGTACCTACCGTCCTTCAAGCAACCCGTAGCCGTTAGCTTTGTCCGTTTAGTCTAGGACTATTGCTAGAACATATTGAGTTTGATAGATATTTAAATAGTTACGCCAAGGGATTTCCATTTAACTGGATTACGGTATATAAGGCATAGAAACAGTTGTACTTTAAGTACCAGATGAAACAATAGTACGGACATTTGTTTCGACGGTCCGTATTAAATGACGATATAAATCAGACGGTCGTGGTTAGCGCCGGCGTGCGGAAAGGACAATTTGGCGGTTTGCGGACGTCGCCACTTTCGATGACACGTGGCAACATCATACGGGTTTACGGAATCTTCGGAACGGAAGACAACAAATTCGGATGTGACAAATGTCGCATAATGGCTGTGTCGTACAATGCCTGTACAGAAAGTACTCCGACACCTGTACTTTCTGTATACGGTACAGTCCTGTAATTAGTCAGACTTCATCGACGGCCAAGGTGCAAGCCGGATTTCCGGAATGGCCACCTTGGCGTTTTTTGGCGTGGCATGACCTGGCACCACGTGGCAAGATAACACTGGGAAGCGGGAATCTCGGGGATCATACGGACGAATCCGGAGGAGACAGGCGTCCACTCAGTGGTCTTGACGTACAGAGGCCGTACAGAAAGGACATCGCCCGTAGTACCTTTCTGTACGGTAGAGTCAAGTGATTGGTTCGTACCTTAATACTAGGGGGCTTAGAGAGGGGTTTTAGGACTTATAATAGTTTGGTAGATAGCCGCCTCTCTCAAAGAGCATCTTGTATAAAAAGCAAACTTTGGCCAGCCATAACTATAAACTTAGTTGACCAAATTCAGTGATTCTTTTTGCTGCGGACTTAAAGGAGTCCAGGCTACATAAAGGTGTAGTCAGCAAGAGTGTTTGTCTGCCAAGGTGGCTGTATTTCTAAGGGAAAGTCAAAATGGGGAATATTATCCAAAACTCATATTCTAACTTTGCATTCTGTAGTGAAACTGAGCACACAGAAAGTCTTATTTCACAAGGGTGAAGTTTTAATGAGGTAGGGTCAATCATTTGGGTTTATATAAACTTGGAGTTGGCACTATCTTGATAAACTTCTTTGGATCTACCAATTTCGTGTGGCAATGGAGCCCATAGAATTTCATTTCCCAACCCGTGAGAATTTTTTTTCGTGCACTTTTTCCCGTATAGGGGTCGTGGAGGGGTCTCGACCAAAGCGAAATCCGTGAAGGCGCCTCTTTCTTCCTCGATCTCCCATAACCGCGTCTATCTCACAATTCCTGCAATGAAAATTGGCAATAATAGTATCAAAAGAAATATCTCTAAAAAAAATTACTTTTGACTGTCTATGGGCATGTTTTGATGGCAAGTAGAGTGAAAAAAGAAGAAAAAACAAACTTGGGAGCCATGGCATAAAATTTTGGAATGAGTGATGTCGACGCTATCAAACGTGAGCGTGGCGTCAAAATGTCACAAACCTTAAACATCTTCTACGCCTACAACCCTCGCTATCTTGTAAACGTCATCAATTATCGCAAAATTTTCAGTCGTCTACAACCGTCACAAATTTCACCCATGTCTACATCCGTCACATTTTAAGTAACAATTTCATTGTGTTTTGAGAGTTTGGAGAGAGAAGTTAGAGGTAGACTGCCTCGGCTTCTTTATTTCTATTCAGACCTAGAAAATACTTTAAAACCATTAATTTCTACAAGTGCCCTAAGGGTATGTCTCCATGTGCCTAAGTAAGGGTTTTTTTTATGTCGTTTTCCTCCAAAACTTAGCGTCGTGCCGCTTAAATTACAACTGTACAAATAAATCGATAAAACCAGAAGTGCAATTTGGTGCATCGTCAAAAATAGAATGTACTACATGTATGTATTGTATTTTGTCTCTCAATCGTAACCGTCTGATCACAATCCAATAAGGTTTCACGAATAATAATGTTATAACTGGCGAAAAAAACGTAAACAATAATAAAGGTACACGGTCTTCATCCATTGCTAGTAAAGGAACTATAAGGTGCAAATTCGCAATCAAAGCGCATAACATCAGTTTAGTGTGGGGATGCACGTCGTATTCTTGTCCATCTTTTAGAAAAAGTTGTACCTTTTCTCTCATACAATTATGAACAATATTTACTGATTTTCAAGTAGTCGTAACCTAATTAGTGCTATTAACACCAATAACGATGAGTAGTTAACTAATTGGTGAATATAAAAATAAAAGAAAGTTGTCACTCGACATACGTGTGAAATCTCTTTATATTCATATATATTCGGTCGATATCTTTACACCCTAAAAACAATACGAATTATTGTGAAAACGGTATAGCATACCCAATAATTTTTGTTGTAATTTCAATGTCCATAGTCATCTACCACCAGCTTGGCCGAAAATTCCACAATTCATATTTCAATCCCTCCTACTTGTAATAAAAGTTGGCAAGGTAGCAATATTAGAGTGTTTGCCGTCAAATATTGCTCTCGTAATAATGAAATTTTTATAATTATTTGCGGAGTTGTTGAACAACCTTTTGGACCCCCACTTCAAACCACAAAAATTTATGAGCCCAAAATGTTCAAATGTTTGTCGTTCAAGCCGCTTGTTTAATTACAAGACAACCTGTTAAAGTTTTTTATCTCCCTCCTCGACCCAAGTCTTGAGGCTTCAAGCCATCGGGTGACTCGGTTCCCCTCCATGGTGTTGAGAAGGACCCTTAGTGATGTGGTCCTCACGGATCCGACTAAGACACATACATACACGGTGTAGCAAACGTCTTTGCGCATCGACAAATTGTGCAACATTGTCCTGTTGGAAAAGTTAAAAAAAAATGATATTACCATATCGTGCGTGAATTTCACATGATAGAAATTCAAGTGACTTATTTGTAAGGTCATTTGGGTCCCGTTGTGCTTCACGTGGCCATTACTTGCGGCCATTTTTTTTAGAAAGTACGAATTCGATCTTTTGGCCGGATTGAAAGCCTTAAAGACAAAAAATAATTACGAGCTTAAAAGCGCAAACAAACATACACGTGAACCAATGTAATGCGGAACACGACATACGTGGACAATAATCAACCCATCACGGTTCGGAAAAAACCATACAACGACAATTAGACTAATAAATCATCAATTTAAAGCCACGCTGTCAAATATCGAGACTGTACGCGTGAAATTTGTTCGAACATAGATTGTAGATGCAAGCTCGTGACTCTCCGCTGTAACTGTCAATGAAGACAATAAGTGCTTGGCCGTAGAAGTTAATTAAATTGTTTTTTTGAGTTATGTACTTTTCACATAATATTAATTACAAGTTAGGCTTAGGTAATTGTGGGCACGATGATACACTACACCATGAATCGCTTATAGTGATAAGAAATTATTAGTGTAAAAAAACAATCAGTGTTAATGATTAAATTTTGGGTTCAAGGGCCTAACGCCAACAAACATTACCACTAACCTATCCATTTAAGACTAATTTGGATACACATACCCATAGTGAAGCCACTATAGCATGTGTTCACATTATCGACGATTGAACATGTGAGAACAGGTTCCCAAGATTTGCTTCCGTTTTTATGACCGGGGCGCTTTTTCATATTGACGCACCCACTTTTTTCTTGTCGACGCCTTTTTTTGATACTCTTTTTGTACGAATGTACGAAATAACTAGCAAATTTAGTACTGGCTGACACATTTAGTATATAACACTATTCTAAAACCGCCCGAATCAAAGTTATTAACTCTAATTAAACCGTACCATTAGTTACGTAAAGGAAAAACGAGTATTATTAATTTTATTTAAGGTTTAATGCTAAAAAATTAGGGGTACGAATATAGTGTTATTAGCGCATAAAATAATAATTATGGGCCAACTTTATTAAAAAGCGCGATGGTAAACCATCTGAGTCCATAGGATCAAAAAGAAGTAGCATTGCAAAAACTAAAAAACCACAAAACGAGGGAATAAACAAAAAAGAAAATCAAGGCAAAAACGACGAAAATACGAAGGGATGGCAAGGAAGTCGAAAACACCCAAAAAAGCAAAACCCAACAAACAAAACATCAAAGGAACAAACTAACACATAGCAAAAGACCCCCAAAAGAACTAAAAATCTACGGAAAGCAACCATGTAAGTCCCCAATTCCAGGAGGAGCAGGAGGAGGAAGTTCCGGAACACGCCGTCGATCCATAACGGCAATAGACGATCAAAGTAACATAGAAGCCAACACCCGTTGTAGGGCCACGGAAAACGTTGACGATAAAAAGAAGTAAGGACTGAAATAAGAGGGCTCCAAGGTCTTCGCCTCTCGAATGAGCGCCGACCACAAGTACGGAAAAACTTGTCTAAAGCCACACCCAAAGAACCAATATCTCGAGCGCCATCAAAATGAAGCCATCAATAGCGTCGCGATTGGCATAATCATGCTCCTTCATTTTAGCCGCGTCACGAGAGGTCACTCCCACATGCCGAGCCACTTGGTTGACAATTGTAGTTGAGGTGGGGTTCGCCAAAACAATGTCACCAAATGTACGACACACACCATCAAGTAGCACAAAGTCAATCCGACGCAAAGGAATAATGTGAGAGACCTCCTGACAAACAAAAAAACCCCCCTCACAAGCGATATTTGCAACTCCGAGACCTCCATAGGTCCTCAGAGTAGGCAGCTCACACGAAGCCTCTAAGATAACCCTGACCCCTTTGTGTTACAGCAAGAATAACTGCCACCCTGGCAGACAAAAAACTCTGACCACCTTCACCCTTGTGAAGGGAAGACTCCCTTGAGTCGATAGCAAAAATAATCTCTGAATTTGCTCCCTTAAGCAGTAAGTAATGGAGGGTCAAAGTTGACATTTTGTACAGAAGCTCCATGGGAGAGAGGGTCCTATCTACCAAATTTTCTTAAGTCTTATCTCTCTTTAAAACTTTATTTACTGAAGTACGACACCAATCAAAATAATGTGTAGTACAGAAAGGTACAAGTGCGGGTGTACCTTTTGTACGACCATTGTACGACATGGACAACCAGGTGACACATGTCGTATCTTGATTCGTTCCTGTATCCTCGAAGATGGCGTAATCTAATGTGGGCGCGCCACGTGTCAATCGATGTGGCGATGACCGAAAATGGCTAAAATCATATTTCGCGATCTCGGCATCTTTCACAACCGTCCGATCAATACCGGGTTTTAATCGTAGCCGTCATAAATCGTTGCGCGATATTTGTTTCGTTGTCGAAACAAAATGCGCGATATTCGTTTCGGAACCATACCGTACCCCGTACTTTACAAAACTGTGTCTATGCACGACGTCTATAGTTTATGTTAAATGAATTAGTTCACGCATAATAGTTTATATATCTATCAAACCCTATATGTCTCAGCGGCGATCCTAGACCTGTAGGATAAAGCTAACCGCTAGTCGCTAGCTTGACAGACGGTAGGTACCAAGATCAAATCCTTGGTCTGCCATGTACTCTTTTAGTAAATCCACTAAAACATCTGCCAGTCTCTCTCTAGATCTCTAGATAGCACAGGCAGCCATGGCTCTATCTCCCTCTTCAACTTTCAGTGATTGCGACAAGTGTGGGAGCTGAAAATAGGAGTTATAGGCAGACCGCTTCGGCTTCCTTTTCTGCATTTAATTTTAGACCTAGAAAATACTAAAAGAACCAATAATTTCTACACTCCCCTTATTTTCTAGTCACCTTTTAATTTCAGACCACACTCCTCCTTGCAGAAAATTAGCTTAGGGGAAGGCACAAGTTTGGTCATCATATCTGCTACCATTTCACTATCTGGTTTATATTCTAAACTGATTATTTTGTCTTGTGCCTTTTCCCTAACGAAGCTAAGTCTAATGTCCATATGTTTTGCTTTAAAATGGTGTTTAAGATTGGCAGAAATGGCAATAGTTGCATGATTCTCACAAAACACTTTTGGAACACCACTCTTAAGATGACCAAGTTCACCAAGCAAGGACTTGACCCTTATTAATTCTTTTACAGCAGAGCAAGAGGCCATGTACTCAGCCTCCATGGTAGAAGCCATGTACTCAGCCTCCATGGTAGACTGAGCAATGACCTTTTGCTGTTTGCTGCTCCACTAGCAAGCCCCATCACCCATATACAATACAAACCCAGCCGTGCATCTCTTTATAAGAGCATCCCCATAGCTAGCATCACTTCAAGTGGTGATGTAAGTATTGTTCCCACCCAAATGCAACCATAAATATCTAGTCCCCATGAGATATCTAAGGACTCTCTTAGCTGCCTCCCAAACTTTTTTAGTGGGAGCATTCACACTCGTACTTTGTACTCGTACAACTGCGGCTATGTGCGGACGGGTAAAATTCATGAAATATATTAAGTTGCCCACTACTTGTCTATAACGGATGGTCTGCATAAATCTTTTATTTTCCGGACCTACCTCATCATCCAAGATTATAACTCCCTCTTCCACACTCCCCTCACTTCCCTTTCTTTAGTTTCATAGGAGTGGTACAACTATTAGCCTTGTCCATTTGGAATCTTTCTAACATGTTTCCAATGGCCTCTTTTTGAGTTAATCTTATTATCTTTCTATCTCTGTCTCTCTCTACCTGAATTCCCAAAATATACCTTGCTTCTCTCATATCTCATATCTTCCTTTTAGATCATTTTTCAACTCGTTTATTTTATCTATAGATTTACTTAAAAGAAGGAAATCATCAACATAAATTGCAATAAAATTAATTCCTTCCCCATATTTAAAAAAATAGATTGAGTGATCTGAGCTGATCCGAATATATCCAAAACCTGTAAGAAACTCATCGAGCTTCTTGTTCCATTTGAGCCCAAACAAAGATTTGATCAATCGACATACTTGGCTCTCCTCCCCTTGCTCCTCAAATCCTTCGAGATGAAACTCTGAGACCTCCATAAGTCCTCAGAGTAGACAGCTTCCAAGAAGCCTCTAGGATAATTCTGACCCCTTTGTGTTTAAGCAAAAATAACTGCCACCCTGGCAGACAAAAACTCTGACCACCTTCACCCCTGTGAAGACAAGACTCCCTTGAGTCGATAACAAAAAGAATCTCTGAATTTGCTCCCCTGAGCAGTAAGTTATGAAGGGTCAAAGTTGACCTTTTGTACAGAAGCTCTCTGGGAGAGAGGGTCCTATCTCCTAATTTTTCTAAGTCTTATCTCTCTCACAGACTCTATCTACCGATGTTCGGAACCAATCAGAATACAGTTCCGTACGCAAAAGTACAGCTGCCGGTGTACTTTATGTACGAACATTGTACGACATGTCCCAAATGTCGACACATGTCATATCCGGATTCGGTGCCATAATCTCCGGAGATTCCACAATCCAACGTAATTTCGCCACGCGTCATCCGATGTGGCGATGACCACAAACCGCCGAAATCTTCCTCCGCGATCTCGGCGCTAATTCTGGTCGTCCGATTAGAATCTAATTTAATCGTAGCCGTAATAAATACATGCGCGGTATTCGTTTCACTTACTAAATAAAATGCGCGATATTGATTTTGTGAATGTACCGAATTCCGTACTTATACATTACCGGATCTATGTATACCGTACACAGTTACAGTTAAATGATTTAACCTACGTATTAATGTTTAAATTAATATCGTACTATATGTTACGTAAGACTACTCCTAGACCTAACGGCTAAGGCTACCGGCTATCTACTATCTGTCGGCCGTCAGGTACCAGGATCAAATCCTGTGGCCGGATTACCTTTTAGTACATAATCCCTAAACTAGTATAAATTTCCCGTAAACCTCAGGATAGCCTAGGTAGCCATGGCTCTAGCTTCCTCTCCAATTTCTCAGTGACTGCGACAAGTTTGAGAGTTGGAGAGAGAAGTTAGAGGTAGACTGCCTCGGCTTCTTTATTTCTATTCAAACCTAGAAAATACTTTAAAACCATTAGTTTATACACTCCCCTTATTTTCTAGTCAATCTTTAATTTCAGACCACACTTCTCCCTGCAGAAAATTAGCTTAGGGGAAGGCACAAGTTTGGTCATCATATCTGCTACCATCTCACTATCTGGTCGGTACTCTAAACTGATTATTTTATTTTCTACTTTCTCTCTAACAAAGCTGAGTCTAATGTCCATGTGTTTGGCTTTAAAATGATGTTTAGGATTGGCAGAAATAGCAATTGCTGCCTGATTATCACAAAATATTTTCTGCACACCACTCTTAAGATGACCAAGCTCACCAAGTAAAGACTTGACCCACATCAATTCTTTTACAGCAGAGCAAGAGGCCATATACTCAGCCTCCATGGTGGACTGAGCAATAACCTTTTGTTGTTTGCTACTCCAACAGCAAGCCGCATCACCCACATATAATACATATCCAGAAGTGCATCTCCTCATCGGAGCATCACCATAACTAGCATCACTCCAAGTAGTGATGTCAGTATTCTCCCCACCCAAATGCAACCATAGATCCCTAATTCCTATCAAGTATCTAAGAACTCTCTTAGCTGCCTCCCAATCCTTCTTAGTGGGAGCATTTAGACTTCTACTCAGCACTCCTACAGCTGCAGCTAAATCCGGTCGGGTATAATTCATAAAATATATTAGACTTCCCACTACTTGCCTGTAAGGAATAGTCTGCATGAACTTCTGTTCTTCAGGAGATAATTCCTCGTCTAAGACTATGACTCCTTCTTCCTCACTCCCCTCACTTCCCTTCTTCAATTCCATTGGAGTTGTACAACTATTAGCTTTAACGATTTGAAATTTTTCAAGCATATTCCCTATTGCCTCCTTTTGAGTCAATCTTATAATTTTTCATTTTCGGTCTCTCTCTACTTGAATTCCCAAAATATATTTTGCTTCCCCCATATCCTTCATTTCAAATCTCCCCTTAAGATCGGTTCTCAGTTTATTAATTTTTTCCATTGATTTACTTAAAACAAGCAAATCATCAACATAAATTGCAATAAA
This sequence comes from Zygnema cylindricum, assembly GCA_037447655.1. NCBI lineage: Eukaryota > Viridiplantae > Streptophyta > Zygnematophyceae > Zygnematales > Zygnemataceae > Zygnema > Zygnema cylindricum. The sequence continues at coordinate 50,875 of JBBHKE010001172.1, forward strand.
TATAAAACCTTCCTTATCTTCGAAAACATAGATTGACTGATCTGAGCTGATCCGGATATATCCCAGACCGGTAAGAAACTCATCAAGCTTCTTATTCCACTGTCGAGGCGCCTGTTTCAAACCATAAAGAGATTTAATCAGCCGGCATACCTTACTCTCCTCTCCTTCTTCCACAAACCCTTCGGGTTGTCGCATGAAGATCTCCTCTTCCAATTCTCCATGCAAAAAGGTTGTTTTGATGTCCATCTGGTGCACTTCCATGTCTTCCGCTGCTGCCAAGCTGAGAAGTATGCGGACGGAGGGAAATCTGACCACCGGGGCAAAGGTTTCCTCGTAGTCAATTCCCTCCCTTTGTGTAAATCCCTTTGCCACTAGTCGGGCCTTGTAGCGCTCGATTGTGTTATCTGGGTTCAGTTTTAATTTGAAAACCCACTTACAACCGATTGGTTTTCGGTTAGGTGGACAATCCACCAGCTCCCAAGTATCGGCTGCCATAATTGAGGCCATCCCTTCATTGATGGCTGTCTTCCACCGATTTCTTTCTGGACAAGTCATCGCCTCTCCATAAGTTTGAGGTTCATCTTGATGAGATAGTTTAGTTACCTTGTTATTAACCTGTTTTTCTTGCAGTCTTTTACTACTTCTCCTTCCCCCCTCAAAATCTGATGCCGGAATAGATGGTTCTCGTGGATTCTTTCGAACGAACTCAGTTTCTCCCCTATCCCTTGATTCCGAGTCAATTTCCACCACGTCTTCCGCTTCGGGTAGAGTTGTCATTGGAGTTTCCACAGCCGAGTCCTTTTCAGTCTGATTTGTACCTGCAAGAATGTCATCGTCTCTAAAACCTGGATAGTTAGGAAGCTCAAAGTCATCAGAATTTTCTGACTCAAATCTGATTTTTACTGACTTTGTATATTTGAAGGGATCCACACACTTTCCTTCATCCATAACTACTAGATGCTTTACTAAGATTATATCTTCTCTTTTTAGATCATAAACTCTATATCCTTTAACATCCTCATCATATCCTAATAAGTATCACGGTTTTCCTTTAGGATTTAGCTTCCAATTAGATCGATCTGTATCTAGACTGAATACTTGACTGCCGAAAACCTTTAAATGAGATAAGTCTGGTTTCCGGCCTGTCCATCTCTCATAAGGTGTTTGATCTTTTATAGCTGAAGTAAGAACTCTATTTTTTGACGTAATTAGCAGAGTTCATTGCTTCTGCCCAAAACCTTTTTCCTATCTTTTTATCCGACAACATACTTCTAGCACTATCACTTAGTGTTCTATTTAACCTTTCAGCTACCCCATTCTGTTCCGAATTTTCTGGAACTGTCTTTTGGTGTTGAACCCCATCTCCCCTCAAAAAATCCTCAAACTGGTTAGAAGTATACTCTCCACCATTGTCACTCCTTACTCTCTTGATTGGAGTTTCATGGAGTTTTTCGCTCCATGATTTATATTGTCTAAAACAGTCCTCAGCCTGTGACTTGTTTTTCAAAAAATATACTCGGGAATACCGAGACCAATCATCAATTATAGTCATCATAAATCTCTTCCCCCCCGGTGAGGGCACTCTAGCCGGTCCCCAAATATCTGTGTGTACTAGATCTAGAAGTTTTTCTCCCTTGTAGGTGGCTGTTTTAGGAAAGGGTAATCTGTGTGCTTTACCTTGAGCACACCCACTACAATCACTTATATCATCACTCTCACTGAACTGAATCCCTTCCACCACTCCCATCTTTTTCATCTCTCTTAACTTATCTAGATTCACATGCCCAAGCCTCTTATGCCACATCATAATATCATGAACACCAGCATAATAAAGTTTCTTCGTTTCATTACTTAAGATCAGCCTAAACATCCCATGGCTACCTTTCTCAGCAATGAAATAGACATCCTCCTCAAAACTAGCAGTAAAGACTCCTTCCCTAGTGCTAGTAAAAAAACCCTTATCATCTAATACAGATGTAGAGATAAGGTTTTTGTTCAGCTCCGGGATAAACAATACATCGGAGAATGTTAATATGGATGTCTTTCCTTCTACTAACACTTTCAGATCTACCGATCCTACAAGAGTAGTGGTGACTATCCTCCCATCCCCGTACTCTATCTCTACGGTGGGAATCTTTCTTATCTTAGTGAACAAGTGCCTATCCTTACACATGTGCATTGAGGCACCTGAATCTATAATCCAGCCTGCTTCACCTTTCAATCCACCGTAAGCACATTTCTGCCTTCGTGGAATTTCAACCTCAGTTTTCGCCTCCAACTCCTCATCCAAAAGGAGCTCATCGTCCTCGTCCTCGGATTCCGTCTCAAGTACCTGTGTGACAAGGGCCTTTTTCTTTCCTCTCGGGGTACCACCGGTCTGCCCCTCCTTTAACCGAAGCTCGGTTAGCTTGGTGCACTCTGCCATATAGTGCCCAGGTTTCTTACAAAAATGACATAAACCTTTGGGAGCCCTTGGTTCGAACTCGTCAACCTGTTTTTTCTGCTCCCTACCCCCATAGTTTCCGACTAGTTTCCGGGAATCCTTGTTCCTCCAATCGGTCGCTGTTGCCAAGGCTTGGCCACTCTTTCCTCCCCTTCGGATCTCAATCGTATTCTCTCGAACGAGAATCATCCCTACCACTGAGTTCCATATCCACCTTAAGTCCGGCAAGTCCTGCACACGGTTGACTATGTTCTCGAACTCATCAGGTAACTTCATTAGTAAACAGTTAACCTTTTCTTTTTCACTAAAAACTTTACCCGCACTCTCTAGCTTCATGAAGAGTGTAGCAAGCTCATTGCAAAAATCCAACATATTTCCCCCTTTGTATACATACTCCTTAACTTTCTGATCAGCCAACTGTTGTTGCTGAATCGTACCACTTCGGTACATCTCTATGAGAGCCATCCAAAGATCGGATGCCCTCTCTACCTGCAAATGAGGACATGCAAGTCCTTAAGTGAGATGGCGTAGGATGAAGTGCTTTGCCGCCATATTGTTGAAGTCCCAGCTTTCAGTATCATTCTCCTCGTTCGTCGGAATGGTGACATGAATGCTAAACCAGTTGCTATTGGTGTGGTCGCCTCCTTCTCCTTTCCTTTGTCCACCACCTCTCCTTCCTTTGTTTCCTCCGTTGAAGGTGAATCCTCTTTCCTGGTGAATCTGCTTCCTTTAAACCCTGGAGGAATTCCAAGACTTGATGGACGCCCCAATCGTCCACTCACTATCCCCCAAAACCTTTTTTCGCATAGAGTTCCTATCGTCATACTTTCCCAGTATATGAAGCCAGTTCCATTAAAGATTGGTACCCTAGAGGGTGGGCCCATAACCTGAAACTCTGAGACCTCCATAAGTCCTCAGAGTGGACAGCTTCCAAGAAGCCTCTAGGATAATCCTGACCCCTTTGTGTTTCAGCAAAAATAACTGCCACCTTGGCAGACAAAAACTTTGACCACCTGCACCCATGTGAAGGCAAGACTCCCCTGAGTCGATAGCAAAAAGAATCTCTGAATTTGCTCCCCTGAGCAGTTAGTTATGGATGGTCAAAGTTGATCTTTTGTATAGAAGCTCTCTAGGAGAGAGGGTCCTATCTCCTTATTTTTCTAAGTCTTATCTCTCTCATAGACTCTATCTACTGATGTACGGACTCAATCAGAATACAGTTCCGTACGCAAAAGTACAGCTGCCGGTGTACTTTATGTACGAACATTGTACGACATGGCCCAAATGTCGACACATGTCATATCCGGATTCGGTGCCATAATCTCCGGAGATTCCTCGATCTAATGTAATTTCGCCACGCGTCATCCGATGTGGCGATGGCCACTAACTGCCGAAATCTTCTTTCGCTATCTCGGCGCTAATTTCGGCCGTCCGATTAGAATCTAATTTAATCGTAGCCGTAATAAATACATGCGCGGTATTCGTTTCACTTACGAAATAAATGCGCGGTATTGATTTCGTGCATGTACCGTATTCCGTACTTATACATTACCGAATCTATGTATACCGTAAACAGTTACAGTTAAATGATTTAACCTACGTATTAATGTTTAACTAAATATCGTACTATATAATACGTAACACTACTGCAAGACTTAACGGCTAAGGCTACCGGCTATTTCTAGTTTGTCGGCCGCCAGGTCCAGGATCAAATCCTGTGGCCGGCATATACCTTTTAGTAAATAATCCCTTAACTAGTATAACTTTCCCGTAAACCTCAGATAGCCTAGGTAGCCATGGCTCTTGCTTCCTCTCCAATTTCTCAGTGACTGCGACAAGTTTGAGAGTAGGAGAGAGAAGTTAGAGGTAGACTGCCTCGGCTTCTTTATTTCTATTCAGACCTAGAAAATACTTTAAAACCATTAGTTTCTACACGAGAAGTCGCATAAAAATCTCCTCTTCCAACTCTCCATGTAGGAAGGTCGTCTTGATGTCCATCTGATGCACTTCCATGTCTTCTGCTGCCGCCATACTGAGAAGTAGCCGAACAGAGGGAAACCTGAGGACCGGAGCAAAAGTCTCCTTGTAGTCAATTCCCTCTTTTTGGGTAAACCCGTTCGCCGCTAACCGAGCCTTGTAGCGCTCAATGGTGTTATCCAGGTTGAGTTTCAATCTGAATACCCACTTACATCGGATTGGCTTCCTATCATGGGACAGTCCACAAATTCCTACGCATTGGCTGCCAAAATCGAAGCCATCTCCTCATTAATGGTTATCTTCCACCGTTCCTCTCAGGACATTTCATCGCCTCACCATAAGTCTAGGGTTCACCGAGATGAGACAGTTTGGTTACCTTGTTGTTAACTTGTTTATCTTGTAGTCTTTTACTGCTTCTCCTTCCACCCTAAAAACCCTGATGCCGGAATTGATGGCTCTCGTGGATTCTTTCGAACAGTTTCATCTTCTCCCCTATCCCTCGATTCCGGGTCTATTTCCACCACGTCTTCTGCTTCGGTTGGAGTTTGCACTAGGGGTTCCACGGTTGAATCCTCCTCGGTTTGATTTGTACCTGCAATATCATCGTCTTCTCAAAAACTTGGATAATTAGGAAGCTCAAAGTCATCAGAATTTTCTGAGTCAAATATGATTTTCACTATCTTTGTATGCTTAAAGGGATTTATAGATTTCCCTTCATCCATGACCACTAGATGCTCTACTAAAATTATATCTTCTCTTTTGAGATCATAGACTCTATATCCTTTTACATCTTCATCATATCCTAGCAGATATCCTGGTTTTCCTTTCGGATCCAACTTCCAATTTGCCCGATCTGTGTCTAGGCTGAATACTTGACTACGGAAAACCTTTAAGTGTGAAATATCTAGTTTTCGGCCGGTCCATCTCTTATAAGGAGTTTGGCCTTTTAGTGTTGAAGTAAGAACTATATTCTTGAGTTAATTTGCACAGTTCATACCTTCGGCCCAAAATCTCTTTCCTACCATCTTATCTGAGAGCATACTCCTGGCAATATCACTTAGTGTTTTATTTAACCTCTCGGCTACACCATTCTGCTAAAGATTTTCAAAAACTGTCTTTTTGTGTTACACTCCATCTTCTCTCAGAAAATCCTCAAAGTGATTGGAGGTATACTATTAAAACTCTGAGACCTCTATTGGTCTTGACAGTAGGTAACTCACAAGAAGCTTATCTAGATAGTGCGGACTTCAAGCTGATTTAAACCCAACTGACTGACACCCTGATAGTCAGAATCCCAATACAGATTCACCTCGTGAAAGAATAATTTTTGTGTGCTTAGTTCCCCCACAGAATTCAAAGCTAGAATATGAGAATTCGGACACATTCACCCACTTTGAATTTCCCTAATAAATGCAGCCGCCCCGGCAGGCAAAAAACTCTGACCGACTACACCCCTGTGTAGTTGGACTACCGTGAGTCCGCATCAAAAATAATCTGTGAATTTGCTCCCCTGAGCAGTACGTTATGGAGGGTCAAAGTTGACCTTTTGTACATGAGCTTTCTCGGAGAGAGGGGGCTACCTTCTAATTTTTTTTTGTCCTATCTCTCTCTAAACTCTATCTACCGACTTACATCACCAATCACATTACTGTGTCGTATAGAAAAGTACAGGTGCCGGTGTACTTTCTGTACAACCATCGTACTACATGGTCGAAATGTCGACACATGTCATATCCATATTTGTTCCCGTAATCTCCGGATTTGTTCCCGTTATCTGCGGATTTGCCGCAATCCAATGTTGATGCGCCACGTGTCCCTTGACGTGGCGATGCCCGTAAAACGCCAAAAGTACATATTTCGCGTTCGCGGCGCCTACCGTGGCCGTCCGATCAAAACATGATATATTTATAGCCGTTGAAAACAGACGCGCGGTATTTGTTTTGCGGTCTAAACAAATGCGCGATATTTGTTTCATATAATACATAAAACCGTACTTCGTACTATCTAAAACTATATCTATGCACTACGTATCTCCTTCCCGTTAAACGAACTAGTCCCCTTCTATCTATATAAATATTTATCAAACTCCATATACCCTAGCACTGGTCTTAGAATTATAGGATAAAGCTAACTGCTAATTTGACAGACGACAGATACTAGGTTCAAATCCTGGGTCCGTCAAACCTTTTGTAACTCTATCAAGATTGGCCTGCCTGTCCTCTTTGGACAGTTTAGGCAGCCATGGCTATAACTCCTCCTTTAGTCTTCTGTGACTGCGACAAGTGTGGGGACTTGAGAGAAGAGTTAGAGGCAGGCTGTCACTGTCTCCGTTTTGCCTTTTATTTTACAATCTCTAGACCTAGAAAATACTTAAATTTCAACAACTCTCCCCTATTATCACTCCTTACTCTCTTAATAGAGGTTTCGGGGAGTTTCTCACTCCATGCCTTATATTCCTTAAAAACCAGTAGAGCTTCTGATGCATTTTTCAAAAAATACACTCTAGAGTATGATGTATTTTTCAAAAAATACACTCTAGAGTATTGAGACCAATCGTCAGTGATTGTCTTCATAAAGCTTTTACCACCGGGTGAGGGCACTCTGGCCGGTCCCCAAATATCAGTATGTACCATGTCTAACACTTTTTCTCCTTTATAAGTGGCTTCGTTTGGGAAGGGTAACCTGTGTGCCTAACCTTGAGCACAACCGTACAGTCACTAATGTTTTCACGTTCTCCGAACTGAATTCCTTCCACTATTCCCATCTTTTTCATTTCTTTCAACTTATCTAAATGCACATGTCCAAGCCTCTTATGCCACAACATGATATCATGAACACCAACATATTAAAGTTTCTTGTTTTCATTGTTTAAAATCAGCCTAAACATCCCTTGGCTACCTTTTTCAGCAGTGAAATAACTTCCTCCTCAAAGCTAGCAGTAAAGGTTCCCTTCCTAGTGCTAGTCTCAAACCCTTATCATCTAACAAAGACGTTGAGATGAGGTTTTTGTTTAACTCTAGAATAAACAACACACCAGAGGATGTCACTATGGATGTCTTTCCCTCCACTAAGACTTTCAGATATACCGATCCTACAATAGTAGAAGTGACTACCCTCCCATCCCCATACTCTATCTCTACGGTGGGAATTTTTCTCATCTTAGTGAACAGGTGTTTATCCGTACACATGTGCATGGAGGCACCGGAATCCACAATCAAACCTCCTTCACCTTTTAAACCTCCAAAAGCACATTTATGCTTTCGAGGAATTTTGACCTCGGTCTTTGCCTCCAACTCCTCATCCAGCAAGAGCTCACTGTCCTCGTCCTCAGATTCCTCCTCGTGTACTCAAGTCACAAGAGTCTTTTTCTTTCCTCTTAGAGGTCCACCGATCCGCCCCTCCTTTGACCGAAGTTCGGTTAGCTTAGTGCACTCCGCCATATAGTTTCATGGTTTCTTACAAAAATGACAAAAAACCTTGAGAGCCTTTAGTCCAAACTCCTCGGTCTGAATTTTTTGGCCCCCCCCTCCCTAATTTCCGACCGGTTTCCTAGAATCATTGTTCCTCCAATCGGTCCCAGTTGCCAAGGCTTGCCCACTCTTTCCTCCCCTTCGGATCTCAAACGTGTTCTTCCGAAAAATAATCATCCGTACCACTGAATTCCATGTCCACCTTGATTCTGGCAAGTCTTGCACACGGTTTACTATGTTCTCGAACTCATTGGGTAACTTCATGAACAAGCAGTTAACCTTCATCTTTTCAGTTTCAACCTGTCCAACACTCTCTAGCTCTATGAAAAGTGTTGCAAGCTCATTACAAAAATCGAACATCTTCCCCCCGTTGTATATATATGCGTTAATTTTTTGATTAACCAACTGATGTTGCTGAATCCTACCACTTCGGTACATCTCTATGAGAGCCACCCAAAGATCGGATGACCTCTCTACCTGCAAATGAGGAGATGCAAGCCCTTGAGTAAGATGGCAAAGGATGAAGTGCTTAGCCGCCATATTGGTGTAGTCTTAGTTATCGGTATCATTCTCCGCGTTCCTTGGAATAGGTGACATAAATGCTTAACCGGTTGCTATCGGTGTGATAATCTCTTTGTCCATTCCTTTGTCTACCACCTCCCTTTCCTTTGTCTCCTTTGTTGGAGATAGATTTGCATCTCTGGTGAATCTGCTTCCTCCAAACCCTGGAGGGATCCCAAGACTGACTAGACACCTCACCTGTCCACTCACTATTCCCCAAAACCTTTTCTCACATAGAGCTCCTGTCATCATACTTTCCTAGTATATGAATCCAGTTCCATTAAAGATAGGTACCCTAGAGGGTTGGCCCATAACCTACAACTATGAGACCTCCATAGTTCCTCACACTTTCCTAGTATATGAATCCAGTTCCATTAAAGATAGGTACCCTAGAGGGTTGGCCCATAACCTACAACTATGAGACCTCCATAGTTCCTCACAGTACGCAGCTCACACAAAGCCTCTAGGATAACCTTGACCCCTTTGTGCTTCAGCAAGAATATCTGTCGCCTTGACAGAAAAAAACTCTGACCACCTCCACCCTAATGAAGGCAAGACTCCGTGGAGTCGTTAGCAAAAAGAATCTCCGAATTTGCTCCCGTGAGCAGTAAGTTATGGCTGGTCAAAAATGACCTTTATATTTACAAGCTCTCCTAGGGAGAGAGGGTATTATCTACCAAATTTTCCAAAGTCCTATCTCTCTCTAAAACTCTATCTACTGAAGTACGGCACCAATCAAAATTTTGTGTCGTACAAAAAGGTTTGTGTACGGTCATTGTACGACATGGCCAACTAGTCAACACATGTCATATCTGGATTTGAACCTTTAATCCCGAGAGATGGCGTAATCCAATGTATGCGCGCCACGTGTCAATCGATGTGGCGATGACCGAAAACCGCCAAAATCCTATTGCGCGATCTCGACATCTATCGCGACCGTCCGATCGATACCGGGTTTTAATCGTAGCCGTCATAAATCGTTGCGCGATATTCGTTTCGAAACCGTACCGTTTTCCGTACTTTGCAAAATTGTGTCCATGCACGACGTCTATAGTTTGTGTGAAATGAATTAGTTCATGCATAACAGTTTATATATTTGTCAAACCATATATGTCTCACCAGAGATCTTAGACCTCTAGGATAAAGCTAACCGCTACCGGTTAGCTTGACAGACGGGAGTTACCAGGATCAAATCCTGGTCTGTCAAGTACCTGTTTAGTAAATCTACTAAAACATCTGGATGTCTCTCTTTGGATAGCACAAGCAGCCATGGCTCTATCTCCCTCTTCAACCTTGAGTAATTGCGACAAGTGTGAGAGCTGAAGAGAGGAGTAAGAGGCAGACTGCCTCGACTTCTTTTTCTGCATTTAATTTTAGAAATAGAAAATACCAAAAGAACCATTAATTTCTACAATAGTAGCGACGGTGTCTCGAATCGTGTCATGCGTATGAATCAACTCGCTCCCGTGGGAGCAACGAAGCAAATGGTCCGCGTCGGGCTCGAGAACATGCCCACAAGATAAAAAAAGTGAGCCAAGCAAAGGTGGGTGAGGGAGGCCAAGCCGGAACCTAAGGGCCGTGGTGAACTGAGCCGGGGTGAAACGAAGAGTGGATAAGATAGGGACAGCCAATAGATAAGCTCCTGAGCTAGGTCCGCCACAAGACTGAAAATGTGCACGCGAAGAATCGGAAGGAAGTGCCTCAAGAAGCTCAGATTTAATAGCGGCGACAACCCGATCAGAAATAGATTTTTGAACACGAGCAACAGATGTCGTAACAAGAGAGGAAAAAATCGGCATGTCCTTGATAACAGCCGGATTAAGAGAACGTGATGCATCCAAAAGGGGCCGCTGGAAGGCGAGCTCGCCATCCGAAACACGGGGAACCACGACCGCAAGAATAAGAGTGTCCACGGCCAAAAAACGAGACACAATAGTGGAAGCAACAAGGCACCAACTCCCCAAATAGGAGACTGGAGCAACACGCGCCATCGAGAGTTAACCCAAACGGCCAGCCGAGATAGGGAAGAGAGGTTTGGATGCATGCCGTAGGCCCAGACTCGCGATCAAAAGCTCCACGACCCAACAAAGTGTTGAGGACATCCATAAGGCGATCATCAAAAGCAGAAAGTGAGGACACAAAAGATAGGGTGGGAGGGAAAGTCCGAGTAAGGTAGGAGGGCCGGTGAGGGAAACATAGTGTCAGAAGAGCAAAGGCCACCTGGGGATCATAAAGGTGAGGAAGGTCGTCCATGTGGGATAAATCTGTCTGAAGAGCGGAATCACGGAATTTCGTGACGTATGGATCGGAACCAAGCGGGCAACCCAACACACGAATGCCTTCAAAAGGAGGAGTCTGAAAACTTGGAGGGGGAGTGAAAAGAGGAATGGGACGTGGGGACCAAACAACACACGTAGTGGGATGGACTGAAAGATTGAGTTCGGCCAAGCGAGCCTTGAAAAAGTTATAGGCCCGTATAACTTGGTCTGAAGGACCAATTATGTGTGTGTCATCCGCAACTGAAGGGAAGAGGCAAGAAGGGTAAGCAGTTGGGGAAGCTCGGATGGGGCGGTAATGGGCTAGGGCAAACAAAGGGCTCCCAAGAGGATCACCCTGACGAGTGCCACTCGTGGAGGAAAGTGGGACCAAATCATCATTAGTGGAGAAAGAGAGGCTACTGCTGAGAGAATTAAAAGCTCTCACAAAAGGAAATATCTGGACAATCGGGGAAGGTGCAGCCATAAGCTCCGAAAAAATGGCATTCCGATCCACTGTATTAAAGGCATTAGAAACATCCACCTGGAGGACTAACCAATCCGGATGGGCATCTAACAAAGCCCGGATCTCGTGACCACGGCCTCACAACCCCCTTGGGTTGCCACTCCGAAATGATGAGGAGAGAAAGAATCATGGAAAGCGGGCTGGAGCTGGATGCAGATGGCACGGGCCACTAATCGGTACAATACCTCGCCCAATGCAATAGGACGGATTCCCCCATTGGGTTTGGTGACAGCTACAAGGCGGGAGGCCGTGAGGAGATCACAAATACGACAAGGGACAGTGACAGCCGCAATAAGGGAACAAACTTGAAAAAACATATCAAAACCGCGAGCACCAGATTCTGAAGGCAAAACATCGCGAAATAGCCCATAAACCGTGCCCGAAAGACCCCCCGCTGAAAGATGTGGAGAAGTCGAAGGGCTTTAATAAAAGAGTCTTGATCCAAGCAGTGCGCGGTGTAGAGGACTACACCTTATTATGAAGATATGCTGATTATGAAGATATGTTATACCACCTGTAAATTGAAATAAGTGGATCCATTGAATATATTGTTCAACCTTCAATATACATCACCTTGACTAGCTCATTTCTTAAGAAACTTAGAAATACCTTGTCCACTTGAAAAAAAAATATTAGTTTTGAACCATGAAGAGGTGTTATTCAATTATATGAGCAAAAAAGTATCATTTAACACGTTGAATACGATAAAGTGCGGAATACATAATACCACAACATTTATAATTCAAATTATAGCTGCATTATTCTCGAATTGACACTTACACGAGAACCCCTATACAATGAAGGTACAACTCCCCCGTACTCCTCCAAAAGCACTTTGAACCGAACCATGTCTAGTGGGATATGTGTCGCTCACTTCATCAAATTGTTGATACAACCATCAATATTAACCCAGAATTGACACACTCTTTCAATTGTTGCTATTCCTTTCCATGATTTTAAAAGATGTTACGACTAACTTACAAGACAGCCAAAGGAGGGTAACATCCAACGATAATTAAAAAAACACAAAGAAAATAACACGATAAAATCACAGAAACACAAAAAAAAAACACAACAAAAAAAAACATAATCAAAAGAACAGCATTGTACGACCTCGACAGTCTGCGAAAAACTTTGACCATCCTGTCAAGGTCGTCCAAATGTTGTACAAGATTAGTCCATTATTTGCCACAAAACTGTACAATCCTAAAAGTTGCGACTTAAAAAACTCGTGGCCTACAATCTCACTCAATCTGACAAAATCAAGAAGAACCGAGAGAACACATATCTCCCTATTTATTCAATTTATACCGATTTTGAAAAACAATAACGAGAAGAAAAGAGGTTGACAACTGGAAAACTACCTTTAAGCCCTTTTTAAATTACAGACACAAAATCGAAAACTTGAATTTCTGAAAGGAAAACAAAGAAAGAAAAAAGAAAAAAGAAAAAAAAAGAGAGAGGCAGACCATGAGAAAAGAATCGGAGACTCCCATGCTGAAGGAATATGGATCCTACAATCAATAAGATATCGCCTGATAATAAAAAATTTACGGAGTGAAAGATGTCCCGAGCTTTGACTTTCCCAAATAACTTGTATTGTCTTTCAACGGTGTGGAAAAATTTCCATCCTGCCCGACTTTTCCCTTGGGAGTACTCAATCCACCGGAATAATTGTCACTAAAACCGACCGGTGAAGATGAACCATTGGTCCCTCCAGAGTTGGTAGGACGTTTGGGACTATCGATAACGGGCTCGTTTATATTTTCTCCTCGTTTTGGCAAAAGATCGTATTGCATAATACTGGCAGTTAACATCATCATCATTCTTGGTCGAACCTGCAATAGACCAAAACAGTGTCCAAAATAAAAACCAAAAGAAAAAACCCAAAAATGAGACACAAGCAAAATGAGGATAAATGCGTGCAAAAAGGTGGGAATCGTTGGGAAGAAAAAACACGCGAAGAAAAATATGGCGTGGGGTTGTGCTACGTGGACGATTGTTAACCGTTTACCAAATTAGCATTGAGGAAAAAGAAATATTAATAACACTATTTTATATCCATGGGCCAAAAAAAAACAGGCACCGAATCAGGGCTATTAAAGATGATAGCGTTTCTCGGCGTACCTCAAAAGGAAAACTAAAATACATTAGAAGAATTCCAAAGCATTCACTTGTCCCAATGATCCAGACTCTTCGTTTCTCTTTGCAGTCAAGACAAATGGAGGGTAAATGCCGTTTTAAATGACTCCTCCAAAACGAGTTGCAAAAAAAAAAACCCAAAAACTGACCAAAGTTGAAGATGAAGCTAAATCCAACTTTGAAACCAAAGTCGATAAAACAATTTAAAACCAAAGTTTGCATAGAATACCTCAACAATGTCATCGGCCGCAAGGAAGATGGAACAACCGAGCTTGCGAGCCACACTTATAATGTAGTAAGCATTCTTTTTCTTTTCTTCATCTGCAGTACAAGGAATGTCACAGTTAAGAAACAACAAAAACAAAAAGAATTGAAAAACAAGCACTCAGAAGATATACCATTTCATAAAGAGATAACAAAAAAGTCATTTTTCTGATATTTGGCACATGGATACTTCAAAAAATTTCCCTATTCAATGTAAAATTTCTACCTCATGGGAAAGGAACCGCAATGGTCAAAACCTGATAGAACTTTATCCAGCAGTCAAATAACTGCTGACTAACTTCAAAATCACTTTTTCAAACAGCTTGACCTTGGATGAGGAACATGAAGAAATCAATTAAAGCTAAACAAACAGTACATGCCCATGCCTTCCATCTAGAAAAAAAACAAGACTTTCTAAATTGCAACAACATATTTCAGAGTTCAACATTTCAAAGAGTTCAGCATTTTTGAGGGTTAACTAAAGGTGAGGATTTAACATTTCTGAGAATTTGTTGTCCCCCAATTCCAAAATCAGCCTTCATGCTGAGCTACAGATATCAGCAGGAGGAAAAGATAAAACTAAGAATAGTCCACTGATAATAAGTTTACGAGAATGTAATTTATATTGATCGTGGTTTAAGCTAATCGCTTTCGCTTGACTTCAGTGTACATTCACAAGTCGCTTGCTTAGCCATGAAAAAAGAACCACATAAGTTTGAGTTTCTTATCCATACCAGATTGGCCTTTTGTAACTAAGGAGAAGTCCACAACTCGATTATCGACGGCACCCAAAAGGTCGAGGAAGAAGATACCATTCGAAAGGCTTCTGTCCTGAGAAATGAAAGAGGAGGAGGAAACAAGCTTCTTGAAATCAATAAATCTCATGTTGCATGCGATTGTCCCTTGATTTTTCTGCCTTCACCAACCCATTTTCTTCCTCACATCCCAAAAAAACTTGGTCATCTTAGAAAAATAATGTCAGGTGCTCTGTTCTCCTCTACAATAATCTAGAGTATGACATAAAGGTTGTCTGAAAAGAAAAACAAGGAGAACACACGTATGCACTTGAGGGAGGAAAGATCTTCCTCTAAACTTGACCTCGACTATCTCTCCAAGGTCTTGTTTTGCTGATAATTATAGTTCGTTTCCATTCCGTTTCTAGGTGCTCTTGTCTACATTATGACTCATGAAACCAAAAAAAAGAAAAAAACAGCTCCATTGAAAGTGAAATCCCAAGTTGTCGATCTTAAATACACACCATATCAGAACTATTCTAATTCCCTCATTCTGCAGAACTCGACCCTTCAAAAAATCCTCAATATACTCAAGAAGTTTACAAAAAAAAAAAAAGGAAACAAACAATTACAGAAAGTACTTAACACCATTTAGCAACATTTCAAGTTGACATCGCTCCCCTCCCTCCCTCCCTGCCTCCCTCCCTCCCTCCGCGACCATCTCAGAACAAAAAATGACAAAGCCGGAAAATTTCCTACAAAACTCAAATTGTCTATTTCTTCTCACCTTGAAGCTCCCCATTTTAGAGACCTTCCCACCAGCTTGAACCTTTTGATTGGCCCACTTCAAAATTCCCTCTTCTGAAATTTCGTGGTTTTGCTGCAAATTTTTCAGAAGTTGAAGCATGTGGTATCTCATGAGTTGCCAGAGGAACCCTATACCAAATGAACATTGATGACGGTTCAGAAAGTTAGTTCCCTGGAATGGTTTTCTTGTTGATTCCACCAAACTCCAGACAATAGAATCTCAGTTTAAACACAGGAATGCACACCGCCCATCTCAAATTCCCTGGAAAGACGACTTAAACATTGCAGTTAATTTTGCCAAAGTCATAATAAAAAGAATTCGAATTTTGACATTTATTCCAAAGCAACATACTGTCATTTTCACATGCAGACAATTAAACATTTTTTGAAAAAACACGAACATGATGGGATGAGGATTTACAAAACTAATTTTTACAACATGGATGTCATGTGGCCAACATGCAAATTTCCTCTTCAAATCTTCTGTTGAGCATCCTAAGTACACAAAAACAATTCCAAATTTCCAGATATCTCCTTACTTTCATTTCCGTAATAAGTCTAAAATAGCCCTTCCCTGTATGATACGACCTATTCCACAACCTAATTTAAACTTAGTAGTTTAACTCACTCTAGGAGGGACCTATCCTTCAATTCACTATCCACCTTTACAAAGCCCTCTCCCATTTCCCACATCCTCATCCTTTTTCGAACTTTTATAGAACTACCACAGTGACAAACTCAGGCTGGTATTCAGGAATAACTTGAGCAATTACAAACCTAGTATAAGTGTCTTGTTCCCGGCCGCAAGATCTTCCCCTGCGATTCCCACTGTGGATAAATTCATCTCTTTTCCAATCTGGACTGCCTGGATACAGCGCTCAAGCTTTAGGAAGTGTGCCTTTAATGGGGATTTGTTGGGAGTTCGATCCTTTTGAACACACCCGGGCCGAAGTTTCTCCAAAATATGAAGAAGGACGGCTCTGAAACCTAGCCGCCACCAGGATTTCTAATCAGAAATTTGATTCCAAAAACAGTCAGAGTTGGGCAAAAGAAACAATTAAAACGAGTGAAACAAGAGCATTTAATGTAAGCAATCTACAGTAATCTGTTAAAAGTAATTGCTCCCATTTTCACTCCATTTTGCAAACAGCAGGCGCTCTCATGTGCTATTTCTTCAACAATTACAAGCTCTCGGTTTTTCTCCCACTCTCATTTTTGGGTAAACCGCAGCAGAGAGACGTTGACAGTGAGAATCATACTGAAAAGTGGAACACAGTGGAGGAAAACATACAAAACATGGTAAATTCTAATTTTCTCAACTAGATAATTACAGACCCTTCAAGCACGAATAACAACACGATTCCATTTGTCTTTCTCACCCATCCTTCACAGCCTGAATAAGGCTTCCTCCTTGGTAGTCGACACCGAGACTTGTGATCCAACTGCTTAACGCTTTCATTTCATGTGTGAGCTCCTCACTACCTGCCAGAAGTCCTGCTCGATAGAGCTTGGATTCATCTAAAACAAGGCCATTTCTGCAAAAGAAAAAACCCAAAAATCACATCGTAAGGACTAATAACAGACATAGATACCTAAAGATAAATAGCGAGAAATATAATCGACCACAGCTAAAGACCACTTCCGCAAAAAAAGAAAAACTGAGAAATTACACAATAAGGGCAAGATTTAAAGACTTCTTAGAAAATTTATCTGCACACAGATATATTTAGCCAGATCTTAATCAATCTTTCTTAGCCATGTTCTGACATTCTCTGACTTGCCAATTTTAATATTTCTGCAATAAGCGGTAGTCGCTAAAAAAGAAAAATGAAACCATGCGGCTAAAGAACCATGCAATGTTATCGACTCTAACCAGTTTAGGCAAAAATCACCTTAAAAATTAACTTTTCTCCTTTTTGACAATTGCTCCCACGTTTTCTTACATACACCTCCTCTAAACCCACGTGAATTACCGTTAACCACCCAATAAATCTCAAATCCCAGAGAAATGGGCTCCTTCCCCACCTTTTTTTAAACACACTGGCCACAAACGCGACATTCAAATTAGCAGAACCCTCAAGGGAGTTGTTTCCTTGGAGATACTGCCAACAACCGAGTTTCTCAGCCTGCGATTTTAATCGAAGAGCTCTCTCTTCACCCCCAACTTCAAGAGGAGAAAGATCACACATTTCTGGGGCGAGTTTATGGAGGAGATAGCAATAAGCCTCTCCATCCTGCGTGAAAAAGAGATAGTGGATCACAATTTGACAGTCAATAGGAAATAAATGCCCACTAACAAATAGCAATGCAGATGCTTCAGAAGTTCAGGTTTTTATGTACACAAGATAGACATGTTCCAAAACACGATTTCAGGCAATCACCAATGCCAATGAAGAACCTCCTGTATTAGAGGTAAATAGGGAGTTTATTCACCCTTAAAAATCAACTACTGACAAATGCAAATTACCTTTATGTCTGTAGAAAAGTTAGTGATCGTCTTTTTATAGTCTGTCTTTTTCAGATGGTGGTTCATCCATCGCAGTAACAGTGCTTCGGACGAAAGCGAAGTAAGATCTTCAAAACTCTGGGAAACAAAAAAGACAACATTCTTTTCAATATGATGGGTACAATTTAGAGACAAAAGGCGGGAATTCGGGTCCACAAGCCAAGAACAAATTCTGTTGTCAATTGCAATGAGTAAAAATATTTGTTAAACCAATTTAATAAGAAGATTCTAAACGACTGTGTGAGAATTGTAACCTTTGCTCGATTTTTAAGATAAAAAAGTTTCTACTATCTGCTTAAGAATTTTGTCTCAATCTGCAACAAGTTTAAGAGAAAAACAAAAGGTTTTATCACTTGCATTTGCCATACTTTTATCTTCAAAACCTCGCACCCGCCAAAAAAAAAGGTGCACATATTTGATTCCCACCTGTAGATCCAAATTTATCTTTCAACATACTCTATAGACACTTCTAAAACCAACCAAAAGTTATGATAATTAACACACCTAAAGTAAGAATAGACTTTTAATCCATGACAGAATGAAAATTATTGCCTTAACGAATTTAGAATGAAAAAAACAGAATCTCCCAACAGCAAACAACATCATGCCAAAAAAAAAGGAAGCTAAAACCTGGGAGAATTATAGAGGGATTATAGAGGGACTTCTGTCTCTATATATTTGTCTAAAGAGGGATTATAGAGGGGTTATAGATTGACTTCCAGGGCAATCTGTCTTAAACTGCTGGGAGGTTTCAGGATTGTGTACATTGAGCATACAAAGTTAGAGCCTTTCTAGCCCCCCTGTCCCTACCCCCCATTTTCTTTCTCCCTCTCTCCCTCTCTCCCTCCCTATTTCTTCCCCTCTCTCTCCCCTCTCTTTTTCGCCCGTTCCATCCCTCTCCACCCTCCCACTCCCTCTTCTTCCCCCTCCCCCTCCCCCTCTTTTGTGGTAACCACTCTACTCCTGATCAAGATGACAGAGGTAGCATGGTTTAGATTGACATACTTCAAGTACAATAAGTACATGATTCAGTTTGCAAAAAAGATAGTTCTTATAGTTTGAGATACAGAGGTTGTCAGTGATACTTCCAAGAGAAAAAAATGTCTTCTGAAGCTGTGGCCTCAAAATGGTAAAAAGGATCGTAACAAAGACAGATGCTTTCTGTTATATGATAGGAATCTCAAGAATTATTTGCCCCTCTTCCTACAGAGACTCCCCCACAAGTCTAATGATTTTTGGGAGACAATCTTACACTCTAGTTGTAACCAGAAAAACATGCCCGTCTCTCATTACTGCTGTAAAAAAATAGCGTTTCCTATTACAGGTTGCTTCATTTGCAGAAAAAAGAAAAAAGAGGTAATTCTCACCTCGTGGTCTGCCCATAACTCAGTCAGTTCTGGAGTCGCTTTCACATTCACCGGTCCCAAAAGTTGAATCTGGAAAAATATGAAGCAACAGAAAAGAATGAGCCACCTAGTTTTATTTGAAACTTTGATGCTTTTGTTTCCTGCACTTATCTTTAGATTAGTTGCAGCATTTAGAAAATCTTGAACTACGTTTACTTCAAAGTTCTATCCTGAGTTAAAATAAGTTCTTTTCTTTTACTTTCTGAAGAAATTTATTTGGTAGATACATTATCAACTGCCACTAATGGTTCGCAATAATTATGAGCCTAAAATTTGCCAGAGTGACTGTCAGAATCTGTACAGAATTTGCACAGAATTCCATAATTACAATGCCAATTTATAGATCCAGATCAGGTGCGGCCACATTAAGTTTGTTTTGTTTTCTTAATTTCACTTTTGAAACCATTACAAGTACTTGGTTAAAAAATAGCACCATCTAGAAGAACAGGAAAGGGGGAAGCCTTTTGTAGGGCTTCTTCTATCAGAGACATTGATTAATTTGGTAATCCGAAGGATGGACACGAGTTGAAAAATATCTTGCCTACTCAGCATTCAAGTGCAAGCTTTAGTTTTGCAACTAAAATGACGTGATTGTAACATTCAAATCATCGACCCAATAATTGGATTCATGACATTGGGAAGTGAACATTAGCCAGGCGATTAAATGAGTGCAAAATTAATGGACTAACCTTCACAATTTGCGCAATTAGGCCGAGGAAGAGATGAGGCTGCCCTAATAACCAAGAACAATCAAAAGATAAAAAGTCTCAATAAGAGGAGGGTAAAAAAATAATTTTGCCAGCAGGCCTCTTCCACTTGTCTTAGCAAACATAACAACATCCATTCAAAATAAAAAATAAGAAAAATTAGAGCCTTCAGCACGGAAATTCTTTTATGGCTGATACATTAATCCCACTCAGACATCCATCACACATGTCAGAAACTGCTTCAATTTACTTTCATGAGCAAACAACAACAGATGTCTGACAAACAAAACATTACATACAAATATACATGGAAACAAGTTATTGATCCTTAATAGGACTAGCTCCTCACCTTCCCTTCAGCAAGGTCTTCAGTGCCAACATTGACAACCGAGCAACCAATGGCCTTAGCTGAATTTAGAAAAAGAGTATGGTTTTCTACCCTCTCCCACGGATTGGGATTTTCTTTAACGTTAATGGCACGCTCATCAATTGTTCCAGGAACCGCCACATTTATAAGTTTACTGAAATACAAAGAAACCATTACCAAACTGATCCAAACATTAGCCTAACAAAACCAATTTCACCTCACTTTTAAAATGTGAAATATGGAAGTTTTGAATCTACAACCAATTGCAGCATGTCGGCACATGACCAGGAATCTTTCAAAAAAGAAATGCAGTTGCTTGTTTAGATTTTTTTCCCCAACAAGGTGATAAAGAAGTTACGTACTGAGAGACGGATAGAGACACAGCATTTCACCACATAAAAAAAACAAAAAAAAGTCATGTCAAGACATCCTTACCAAAGGAGTACCCCTTTCTTCACAAGCTCAAAGAGTTGGTCTGACTGTGGGTCTATAGGTAGAGCTTTTCCAAGATGTCGATCATTTGCCAGAAAATTGTTAATGTGCGCCACATATGCTCGCACTTCAGATTCATTGAAGGTATGAACTGCAGTGCTTATAGATGATCTCATAAAGGCTCGTTTAGCCGCACTTTTACGAGGGCTAGCTTTGGGGCTGTAGCGAGATGAACTGTTGTCAAGGTCAAGTTGAAGCTGTAAAAATGAAAAACAAGCCAAACTAAATCAAAAACAAATTGCTGTGCAGTAATAAAACAAAGTTTAAATTAGCTATTACCAATGCTGATCTTTAAAACAACCAATAAATGAAGACAAAAGAGGAAAGCCTCCATAGTGCATTGATGATAACATCATAGAGCAAATTTATTTGACATATTCTGTTGTTCTAAAAGGAGAACAAGAAATTGTTTACAGTGAAGAGACGACGGTCACAACTTGTGCTCATTGACCTGACCCACTTGCATGTCAGATTGAACAAGACCTGGACCCAAAAAATCTCTACCGATTTAAAATCCTCCTTTCTAGTAAATAACTGGCCATAATCGGCTGGAGAAAAATTCAAATTTTAGACCTCGGCAACAGCTTTTTTACTCTATACAATCGCCTTCACGTACTAGCCTTCACCATATATTCATGCACATGTTTTATTGTAAAAGCACCAGTGATATACCGAACTTTCATAGACTGCAGACCTGATGGTCCTGAATAAGTTACATAGTATGAGCCAGCCTTTGGCTTCAAAACCTAGCAAGCTATTAAAACTTCTTGCAACCCAAGGGACAATGCATAATTCTGAATTCAAACGCCTTGGAGAATCAAATTTTATAAATGTAGAACAAGTGCAATGCAATATCGCTATAGACATTCAAATGTAGCCCTGGCAATATCACCTGCTTTGTTCTCATAGTAAGTGACTTTCTTCATTCCCTTAGAATCCAAGGAGGCTAAAAGTTTGCATGAGAAACATTACAGGCACCCATCCGTCAAGTTTTAATAATGGGCTTCCTATCTCAAATTTTCAAATAAGAAAGCCTGTATCAGAGCCAACGAGCATTTATACCAGTGTGTCCTTGAAAAGCAAATTAAATTGGCATCAACATCATGAACCCACGAAACTGAATTATGAAAAAAATACTTCAATAATTCTTTACACTACAAGCAGATATTGACATGGTTAGAGAATGAGATAGCCAGGTTATAACATGAGTCCTTTATAACAGATAAGTGTGTGATTTTATAATGAAGGACGCATACTCCCAACTTGAATGACCAACTACAGTAAATATAGAAAATGATTTCCATCCCAAACACAAAAAAGTCTTTTCACGAGAAGTCAGCTAAATCAACTCATGAGCCAAACCACAAAAAAGGACAGTAAGAAGCCGCATTTATACCCGTCACTACAACAACAATACTTTCAAAAATTCCACACGATCAGACAATTGTACCAAATTTTTAAATGTTCCCTTTCACTGATTTGTGAGAAACAATCAAGCCGCCTTTCTAATCCTTAAATGACCTTGGCAACATTGCTAAAATTACAAAAATCCCATGAAATTAGTGCCATAGCCAGAAAATAATGAGACTAAAACATGCAAAATACTTTACAGCGGAAGAACAATACAAACTGCAAAGGACAAGCCCGGTTATGGATAATGGGACGTGTGGAAAAAAAATAACCTTGTAAAAGTTGGAAACCCTACTCTTAGGAAAGCCTCAAAGTTAAAAGAGCCCGTTTTCTCTGCATCAAAGTCATGGAGAAGGTTGGCGATATCTTCATCATCCAGAGGTTTTTCAAATCCGAGCTTCGAAAAATTGCTTTTCATGTGTTCGGGGGTAAGAACATTGGCACCGGGCTGAATAGATTCAAACTGCAGAAGAGGCCAGAGACGGCATCCACAAGAGAGTCAGCAAAATCTCTGAAGGCAAGTGTAAATGTTTTCAGCATTTCAAAATTGTAGTTAAAAGCTTCTCTTGTTGCTTGATTAACTTAATATAAATTTGAGAAATATCGTGTTTGCATTCCACAGACAGGAAATGCGGTTGAAAAAAGCAGATTAAAAGTGAACTGACTTTTGTCATTCACTTTCCTTGTTGTTTGGCACATCAGAAAATACATCAGGAAATTGAGTGACCAGACTTGGACAACATACATATTTAAGCTGGCCAGTCAATAATGACTCTAAAAAAGGTACAACATTGAAATGGAGGCATCCAAAGTCCTCGTGGATTTTCAACTAGCGATAAAAAATAATTGGTATGCGAACTGTTTTAGTGTTAAGAATTCTATTGCTGGTGCGAAGGACGTGGACAATTGTGAACCACTTAGATAATTAGTTTAAGAGATAAAAAAAAAAAGTATAATTATCGCTATTTTGTCGTGAGAGGGTCAAAAAAGCCGGGACCGAATTTGCGTTATTAATGCTATTTAATCAAAACATCAAAACCCGGCCAATACCAAATTAATTAGTGAATCACAAAACCTAAACAAACAACAAATACTCTTCAAGTATTTTCCAATTCTGCCCAAACAATATAATCGACCTCCAACCAAATTAGTGAAAACATATGTCCTTCCACATCAATTATTCTTCACTCATCAAAATATGAGTGATAAGTTTCAGTGATTACTGGTAACGACAGGGTTATCATTTTATGATTCATCCTGCAATGTGATTATTTCTTCAAAACAAGTACAGAAGTTGACTCTCTCCCTCTCTCTCTCCCTACCTGTGCCCTATGGCTCCTCAACTCCGCTTGAGTGAACTGCTTTTCCAGTGAAGGATCTCTCAAACTCACGCCTGAATAGGTCGACATGCCGATTTTCAGCCAGTTCAAACCTACAATATGTAAAATCTGCTGCAAGTTTGAACTGAACGCTCACCAGGATCAAACAAACGAAAAAACGTTTAAATCAGTTTTTTCCTGTAAAAGCAAGTAAACATAGTACGGCAACAGCTAACCACCTTAAAATGAAAACCAGCAAGAGGAAAAAATTACAGCACACACAATGGCGAGAGCTGTAGTTGATACTCAAAGACAGAAGCAGAACTTTCAGCAAGAGAGAATCCAGACAAAACGGCAAGTCTTAAAGGGGCAACAGTAAATGTAGCCACTTCGTACTATACGCGTTGTATAAACGGTAGAATATGCATAATAATATAATACTAATAAAGTAATAAACTAATAATAGTATGTTTAGGGAACGTTGAATACGTGTATAATACTAACTATCTGGATATAGTGTTCCTTTGTCATTTCGCACATTAAAAATAGGAGGGCTGTCACATCTCGTCACGCCACAAAATTGGAGGGCTGTCACACCTCGTCACGCCATGTCACCCGGAGAACCATGCTGTGACATGTTCTAGACTTCTAGGGTGACATGTCGGAAAGGCCCGTATCTCTACTCCAAAAGTGCAGTACAGTACAGTACTGTAGTATTCCGTACAGAGGGATGTGATGCTGACCGACAAACAGTGAAGGGTGTCAGACTGTCAGGTAAGCAACTGCCGTGTGTCGATGTGGGGACGGTTTCGTGAATCGACGGTTTGGCAGAAGTTGCCAGCCCGATCGACGAAAGAGGACGGAGCCCGAACTCCGAAGTAAGAATTCAGTAAACGCCGAGTTGACAACCGCGTGGAACAGTTGCACGTGTGCTGACCGATGAAAAAAAGTACAAATCCGACCGTCGGCTGTCGGTAGAACGTACGGTACACGAATGTAAATCATACCGTACAATACTACAAGCCTACAGGCTGCAACGCAGTTGAAGAATACAGTAAAATACCGTACAGTAATTTACTGAACGTCTTAAACAATTCAGTAGAGCATTGTACTATAACGTGGTTCTTCAACTGCGTTGTTAGTCTGTAGGCTTGATGCCACTACTGTACCGTCCTGCACTGAACCTTGCGTTTTTCGGGCTCTGTGAACCTCCGAGCTCCGTTTCGCGCATTGTGAGAGATCCACGTCGCCACCCCTTTGCTTTTCGATTAGCGACGCCGCGCACCGCGAGGCGCTTCGCCAACTGCGAACGCAACGCTACACTGTGAAAATCAAAACCGTTTCCAGAAGGAAACGCGGCACGAAACATTATTCTGCCCGGTCGAAACGCGGCTGTCGGACGAATATGTGCGAGCGGAATTTTTTACGACCTGGTTTTTTTTCCTTTTTAGAACGCACATTCTCATGCGTCCGCGGTTACTAAAACTAATTTATTGTACTTTTAAACTTAAAAAGGTACATTTATGTACGGTTTGACACTGACCGTACACCACTCTATTTAAGAGACAACGTACTGAAAATAACCCTAAATAGAATAAAGAAAAAAATAGAATGAACTACACTAATGGAGAATAAAAAAAAAAAAAAGCGGGACGGAATTAGCGTACACAACGCTAATAACGATTGGCGGTGTAGAGCATTGTACTATAACGTGGTTCTTAAACTGCGTTGTTACTCTGTAGGCTTGATGCCACTACAGTACTGTACCGTCCTGCACTGTACTGAACTATGCTGTAGCAGCCGGCCCGGTTCGGCAATCTTCAGTTCGGTAGGTTCGGCTCGGATTTTCTTTGGACGGACCCGGACTAAACGATATAAAACCGGTTTGGAATTTCGAACCAAAATGAACGGTTGGATTTAGCCGAATCGATGAGCTCCAATCGTCGAACCATTCAGAATCGTCAAATCTCATTCAAATTCTGAAACGAAAGCTGACGTCAGGAAATCATAAAAGCTGTTACTTTTAGGGTAAGGTTCCATTAGGCGAAAAGTGAGGTTTGCTACTGGACGCCGTACGTATTCGTACATCACCGTACATATCCGTACCATTAATTTTTTTTTGTAAGACGAAACATCGCTACTGGAAAGCTGTCGGGAAGCTCCAATGATGTAGGAGTGATTCCTGACCGTTGGATGTTTCAATATTATAGATCTGCGAATCAATCGGGCACATCATCTCGTGGGCCCCAACTCTCCTCGCGAGAAGAGTTGGGGCCCACGAGATGATTGCCATTGGTACACGTCAAAAAATAAATACATATCTACTTTGATCGAGGGATCACAGGCGTGCACGTCGTACAGGCCATGTGCCGCCTGCCACGCTGAATGCATGTCAGGTTGAAAATATCCTCGCACGCTCCGTCTGACATTCAAGGTTTTGCCGCGACCTTCAAAGTTTGACACTTCTTTTTGCCATTCCGTTTCGAAATTTCGATTTCTATTTTCAAAATCAAAATCTGGCCGAAAACTTTATGTACAAATCATTAACTACCTCCGGTCGTACAGATATTTCGTACAGATATCCCGTTTGTAGATTTTTTTAAGATTTTTAGAATCTGGACTGTAACTTATGTGGCGCCAATCATAATTGAGGAATGCTTGTTACTGGCCCGACATAATGGAGCGGACTTCCAGTAAACGCTGTCAGTAGACTTGTCCGTACTTTTACTGGGACCGCCTAATGGAACCTTACCCTTATTCAAATTTAGAAAGGCGAACGCTTTGTCGTTTTGGCCATTCGGCCGGTAATGTTTTAAGCAGCCGCCCGCTTGCTTGCCCAAGTGGCTTGTACTTTCTGACAGCCTGTCAACTTTCCGGTGACCGGCCGTCTCCCTTCTCTTTTGAACCCGAATCGGCTTCTCTTCTGCCTCTCCCTCCTCCACCTCTTTAGATCCCTCCTTTTCCTTCCCTTTTTCCCGCCCTTTCTCCCTCCTCTCCCCTTTCCTCCCGTCTTTCACCTCCCCGCCCCTCTCTCCTCCCCTCTCCTCCCCTCTCCTCCCCTCTCCTCTCCTCCCCTCTCCTCCCTTCTCCTCCCCTCCCCTCTCCTCCCCTCCCCTCTCCTCTCCTCCCCTCCCCTCTCCTCTCCTCCCCTCCCCTCTCCTCTCCTCCCCTCTCCTCCCCTCTCCTCCCCTCTCCTCCCTTCTCCTCCCCTCCCCTCTCCTCCCCTCCCCTCTCCTCTCCTCCCCTCCCCTCTCCTCTCCTCCCCTCCCCTCTCCTCTCCTCCCCTCTCCTCCCCTCTCCTCCCCTCTCCTCCCCTCTCCTCCCCTCTCCTCCCTTCTCCTCCCCTCTCTTTTCTAGAGGGAGGGCGAGTGAGCGGTAGAGGGAGGCGGAAGGAGAGGGAGGAACGGAGGGAGGAGGGTTGGAGGGTTAGAAGGAAGGAGAGAGGAGGAGGGGGCTCGTATTGGTATGGAGGGAAGAAAGAGGAAGGGAGGGAGAGGGAGAGGGAAGGTGGGAGGGGTGGGAAGAGAGAGGGTGCACTCCATATACCGGATATTGATAAGTACATTTCGGGTACATCAACTAAGGGGGGGGGGAGGGAGAGGCAAGGAGGGAGGGAGGGTGGGTGGGTGGGGGGGGAGAGGGGAGAGGGGAGGGGGGAGGGGAGAGGGGACGCACAGATCGTGAGCAAGGGAAAGTGGGAGAAGAGAGGGAGGTAGGGAGGAAGAAGAAATGAATTTGGTAGAGAGAGGAGAGAGGAGGGAGGAGGTAAGAGGGTGGAGGGAAAGGGGAGGAGGGTGGCGGGTGGAAGGAGGAGAGAGGAGGGAGGAGGAAGCTAAAAGGGGTCGTGTAGGAGGAGAGGAGAAGGGTGAGACTTGAAACAAGGGAGGAAGAGGGGAAGAAGTGAAGGAGTTGGGTAGGGGAAAGGAAAGGGGAGGGGAAGAGAAAGGGGAGGGGAAGGAGAATGAGAAGGGGGGAAAGGGAGGGGGAATGGGAAAAGGAAGAAGAAGTAGAAAGCGAAGAAGAGGAATAAGAGGTAAAGAAAAAATAACTTGAAGTTTTAGAAGAAGGCGAAGTCGAAAAAGGAAGAGGGAAAGGAATCAAGCAGGGATGAAAAAAAAAAACCAAAACAATTTGAAAATTAAATTAAATTAATTAAATAAATAAATAATAAATACGAATCTTGCACTATGTAATGGAAAGTTGTTGTGGAAATTGGAAATCGGTTATTGGAAACGCGATGTTGGGCATTGGAGATGGGAAATTGGACAATGGTAATTGAAAAAATAGAGTTAAAATGTTGAGATATCGAAGAAATCGGATATTGGAAATTGGATATTAGATTGAGTATTAGGATTTGGAAATTGGAAATTGAAAATTGAAAACCAATAAATGTGAAAAAAATGTAATATAATTGGCTTTTCAACATTAAATCAACACAAATTCAAAATTTAAGTTTATTATCAATTACGAAATATGTGTGTGTGATAATGTTGCATTTGTCATTCCAACATGATTCACTGTCAACTTCGTAAAACACATTCAATATTGAATTCGAATTTATTACTAATTGTTATTCTTATTTGTGGTTTTGACCTTTTGTAGTCTAGCATTATAAACACAATGGTGAATAAATGAATGGTGAACACGTGGCTGATTCGCGGGCATAGTAATGTGTATGACAAATAGGGTTATTCGAAAGATACATGGCTTGACTCTGCTTTTGTCTAAAATGTGATAAACCCAAATGTAAACCAAGGGTAAACACATGGTACAACGTTAACCACGTGATAAAACAATATTTGATACGAAAGACAAATGAATGAAAAGGAATAAATGAGATGACAAAGATTTACGCATGATGTTCCAAGATTGCAATTACAATGTCAATATACAAGTTCAAAATAATATGGAGGAGGGTTGATTTTATTTAAGCATGTCTTTCAAAAGAAGGCTTAAGTGGCCATTTCAAGCGTGATGTAATGAGTTACATTTACTACATAAATATTGTGATTGGCGTTATAACAAACAAATAAAAGCCAAATTATATTAATTAAATAACTGTTGTGGTTGGCATTATACAAAACAAATAATTGTGCAAGCGCTCACATCGCCTACCAAATGTATCACAGTAAATAGAAGTAGTTCCTACTGGATTAGTTTATACTAAAAAGTAACAATAGTACACCATCCATCGTTATTAGTGTTATGTTTTTTTTCGCCACTTAAAACATCATTTCCCGGTGCACATTTCTCGGGTTGTGAATCCGACGGTTGCAATTGAAGGTCAAATTCCCACCTACCGATTGACGTTCTCAAATAAAAAATCGGACAAGTGTGTGCGGAGAAAAGGTGTTTCAAGTGGCGGAAAATGTAACACTAACAGCGATGTCGGTATAGTCCCATTTCAAGTCAAATTACCGGGAAATACACCGTGAATCGCTATTAGTGCTGATAAAATATTCGCCACTTAAAAACATTTTTTTCCTTACACACTTATCGGATTTCCACATGGAGATCGCCAATCAGAAGGTGAAATCTTGGATTTCAATTGCAACCGTCAGATCCATAAGCCGACAAGTGTGTACGGAGAAAAAATGTTTGAAAGTGGCAAAAAAAACATTAATACTAATAACGATACGTTGTAGTAATATGTTCTCGCTTTCCATTTAACCAACAAAATGAAAAAAACTAATATCAGTTTCAATCAGTTTGGCGCATAATTCAAAAGTAGGCGCTTTTATGGTAGGCCTTTGGTCGACGCCTTTATCGTAAGTTATGTTATGGGCTTTTCATGTGATCTTCTTAGATCGCTACTTTGATCAGCGACCGTCCGATCGTCCGAATCAAACGGTGTAAATACAAATTTTTGATCCACTGTTTTAATTGGTCCAATTTTTGGTCTGAATGTTTTAATTAGTCCGAATAAGTCTGAATACAATATGGGTTTTAAGGTCATATTGTATGTTTTGCATACAATAGGCATATTGTATGAGCCTACTTTCACCTACTTTTGAACTATGGTTTGGCGGGGGATTTCGGCCAAAATTATGAAAAAATAATAAAAAATGAAAACTGAAAACGGCCGAAACCTACTGTAAGGCATGGGCTATGATCACACGTGCCGATGAGTTTACACTAGTGAAAACTACGGATTCTTCAACGTCTGAAACCGGCCTGATTTAAGACAGAAAACCATAGTAAGGGTACATCCCCAAGTAAGTGATACTTTAAAAAAATATTTTGGACTGTAGTGAAGTGTTTCGTACTACTTTGAAATGCGTCCCTATGTGCGAAAATGAAATCGGAACTTTGTCATGTGACGGTTGTAGACGTGGGTACACCTTTGTGACGGTTGAAGAGGACTACGAAACTTCCGACAATTGGTGACGCCAACAAAAACATCGACAGTTGTAGACGTCTAGATTTTTGTAATTTTGTGACATGGCAAATGTTTAGGGTTTTGTGACATTGTGACGCCATGCTCACTTGTGACAACGTCGACCTCACAAAATTCAAAAAATTTCTACCATGGCTGTCTGATTTCATTTTTTTCGACTTTTCTCACTCGAATTGCCATAAAAATAGACATAAAGGTAGTCAAAATAATTTATTTTTTAAATATCTTTCATTTAATACCATTATTGTCGTGCCTCATTCTAAAAAGTGAGAGATAAAAGCGATAGTGTGAGAGGGAGAGGGGTGAGGCGACGACGACACAAAATTATGCAAAGGACCCTTGAATGAAAGTGGAGGTCCGAGACCCCTGCAGATTTTTTTTTCCGTACATGCTCGTCCTTTCCGTACATGAAAGTGACGGGCAAAGAGAATAATAGCGAGTGCTCTCCCTCATCCTAAAATTTTCCCACTCGTGTGGCGCGTGCGTGTGCCGTTTTTCATTCGTTGTTTGGGTGGTACATTCCTAGAAATCAAGTTAGAGGTGATTTTCGATGAAGTTTTTTGACGGGCTGGATTCTCATGCCCGGGGGTCGAAAAAAGGAAAACGCCAAAATTCGTTAACATGACGACAACATGAAGTACATTCAAAGTATCGACTTGACGTTTGCTATACTTTTGAAGAATTAATTTTCTTGTACGGCTAAAGTTTTTCTCGTACGGAATTGGGTTTTGGGTGAAAACGACAGAATAAAGTCGATACTTTAATACATGGGGACGTACCCTAATTCCCTCTATAATTTAAGATTATTAATGTTTTATTGTTTGAGTGGATCGCCTAGCGATAGATCTTACGGTTCAATTTGGTACGGAAGTTCCAAACCGGATTTTTAACCGAAACTACAATACATTGTACGATACGCCGTGAATCTTTAATAGTGTTGATAACAATATATTTGGGCCTCTAAATCACGACCATTAAACCTAAAATAGATTAAGGTAATATAGGTACGGTTTAACTACTGTTGTGTCAAATTACTTTGTTTCAAGAGGTCCTTAGAAACTACAACCTTGAATCGCTATTAGGGTTAACATTAATAGCGATTCATGGTGTATTGTATGATGTAGAAAATGTGTCAATCTGTACTAGGAATGCCCCCATATTTCGTACATAAGTAGAGAAAAAAAGTGTCAGATAATGGCGTCAACACGTGAAAGCGCACTCAGATATGATTAGTAGTAAGTAAGGAATAAAGACTGAAGGAAATAGCGCGAACCTGTTCTCATATGTTCAAACGTGAATTATGTGGGCGCAGGCGAAAATGTGGAATGTGTACATAAAATAGTGTTAGGCGTTAATGTTTTGTTGGCTTTAAGACCTT
The DNA here is from genome assembly GCA_037447655.1 of Zygnema cylindricum. Lineage (NCBI taxonomy): Eukaryota > Viridiplantae > Streptophyta > Zygnematophyceae > Zygnematales > Zygnemataceae > Zygnema > Zygnema cylindricum. The sequence continues at coordinate 82,036 of JBBHKE010001172.1, forward strand.
AAGGTGAAGTTCCATCATACGTTTCTGTAATTGTACGACAAACTCTACAGACCGGGTCGATTGAGGGTGAACCTCCATCAGGCGAAAAATGGGGTTGCTTACCGGAACAGTTGCATTCTCGTACACATCCAGCTCATTGCCGTACAGTGCCGTACAGTTTTTTTTTTTTTTTTTTACAAACATGATTACTCTCGGGTTGTCAAGATTCTCCAAACTTTTGGGCGATAACATCAACCGTCCGATTATGAATTTTTCGAAGCAAGAGGTCACGTCGTCCAGTGATTAATTACTCTCCTTAGAAGGAGAGTAGCCAATCACCGGACGTGTAAAACGTTTACGTGTGGAAAGGTGAAGTACAAGCCATGCGTCTTCTGACAGGCGGAAATCATATACGAAAAAAACCACAAAAATAGTTTGTTGAAGAATGTGTCTTGTCGTCTCTACCACCATTCATCGTCAACCGAAATTTGTTGCGCATGCTGTCTTCAAAGTTCCGATATGGTTTCGATATATATAGTTCCGATATATTTTGCAGGTGAAAGGATTCCAGGGCGTGAAAGACGTATGCACAAAAGGCGACCACTTTGATTCACGTCAAAGGCGGACGCAGCAAGGTTTCAAAGTAAAAACGTTAAATCGGAGCCATGGATTCAAAAGGACAGTTGGTACCTCGATGAAACATGAACGTTCCAATGGCACTTCTGTGTATGTCTGTACATCCATTTATTTTTGACAGATATATAAAACCGTTGAAACAACGACAAAGCGGTTGGTTGTACAGATATTAGTTTAGATATTTCGCTTTTGGAATCTTTGACGACGTTTGCCGTCATAACATAAATATACGTGCATCCAATTGAAGGAAAGCACGTCCGCGATTGACTATTTGCTGACACGACTTGATGGAGAAGTGAACCAAATTTTACTGGCAGTAAACGTTTCCGTACGATTACTGTCGGCGCTTGATGGAGAAGTGGCCAGTATCGATGTTCCATCACGTAGAGTTGGTAAGCCACGTGTTCTAAAATGACTGGCGCCATGCAAGCTACGATTCGATATTGAATATCTTTTAGATTTGTAGCACTGACAAACTTAGCTTCAAATCTTCACTTTCGTACCATGTACCTGCGTACGAAGTAATCATATGACATAACTTTTATACTTTTTGCAGACGCCAGTTTGTACGTCACCTCATTTTTTAGGGTTTCTGTTTTCGAACATAACGAAAGTCCTTTGAGAGAAATAGTGTGACGAACAAAAGTTACCGAAAATAGCGTGACGAAGGAATGTTACAAAATTTCGTTTTTATTTGCGGTTGTATTTTGGAAAGCGCGTGTCATGTGCAAATCTTAAGATTTTTCGTTGGTTTTCCATCATGACATGTAGCTTAGGGCGTGTCCCCATGTGTTCAAGTGAGGGTTTTTTTTCCGTCGTTTTCACAGAAAATGGGACTTGTAACGAGAAAATATTACGCCGTACGAAAAATGGGCAAAAACACAAGTACATTTTGCGTCTTCTTGGAACTTGGAGGGTACGGCAATTTGGCGTTATTATCATCGCGACCCACTTCCAACTCATCTTCACACTTGCACTGTAATCAAATCTCGACCTGATTTTTATCAAAATACTACCCTATTGACGAATAGAAAACCTGTATTGCACGTGTCAAACGTTTTCGAAAAAAATCACACGAAGGAAAGTACACGCTATTTTTTTCACTCCTCGTCACGCGCATGCACATAAGAAAATGACAAACATGTACGGAAAAAAATTTGCAGGGGTCGCGGACCTCCACTTTCCTTCATGGGTCCTTTGCAAAATTTTACGGCGTCCTCGTCTCTCCCCCTCTTTCTCACTCGACCACTCCTCTTTCTCTCATATTTACACGAGATGCAGCAATAATAGTATTAAATGAAAGTTATATATTTTTTTATTTTTTTGAATATTTTTGGTCTAAGTTTGATGGCACATCGAATGATAAAAGATAAGAAAACGAAATCGGGAAGCCATGGCGGAAAATGTACGTACTGATGACGTCACATGGTAGCATGACTTCGCTATGTCACAAAACCCTAAACATCTACAACGTCACAAAAACCTCGACGTCTACAACCGTCGCCGTTTTTAGGAAGTTTCGTAGTTTCGTACTCGTCTACATTTCGTTTCATAGACTGTCGCACATTTTGTATACGTCTACAATTGTCACATATTCGAAGTAATGAACGCACAAGTAACGAGTGACATAGGCACACTTTGAAAAGTACACCGTAAAATCGGCGGTAAAATCCAAAGTAGCGTTTCAAAGTTTCGGTTACATGGGGACACGCCCTTAATCGTCCAGCGTGTCACGAACTTTTTTTTTCTGTATCTGCCAACCCACCTCCTCGAGGTGGGTGATGTGGGTTGACAGTTACAGAAAAAAATGAAGCGAACTCCTCGCAGATGAACATCCGACGGCCAGTATTACCTCCAAGACCTTCGGAGAGTATCGGCAAGATTCTCTGTAATGTTGTTTTTCTTATAAAAACAAAATAGGCGGTACGATTTGGTACGGAGGGTCGCGGATTTCTGTAATGTAAACTACGCCACTTTTCGCCTGATGGAACGTCACCGTTAAACTCAAAATAGCGGTAGTACCATTATTTGTTTCTTTACCATATTCTTTTTTTTTTTGCATTAATGGCGATTCACGGTGTACTGTACACCGCCAATCGTAATTAGCGTTGTGTACGCTAATTCCGTCCCGCTTTTATTTATTTATTCTCAAATAGAATTATCCACACTATTTAAAAAATACCATAATTCCTAATTAGAATAGACGATTTCTCCGAAAATTTTCAAATTCCCAATTAGCGTAAACCACGCTAGTTATTCGTATACGCTAAAAAAACTTACACGCTAATAACGATTGGCGGTGTACTGTGACGTCCAGTACATAAAAAAACGGCTCATAGTATTTTGTCTTGTAACAGCTACATGATAAATGGACGGCCGAGATTGCAAACATGAACTAAACATTTAAAATAGCTGGTTTTTAGTATAAATTTATACTTTTATTATTTATTGAAAGAAGGCGCATTTGGTGTAGTGGTAACATATCACCTTCCCACGGTGATGCCGGGGGTTCGATTCCCCCAATGCGCAGCTTATTTTTATTTCTCTCCTGGTGGTCATGGTTTTGTAGGAATTTGTCAGCTGTCGTTCACAGCAGCACGCTGATGAAAATGCGAACCACGGAAACACGCGTTCTGAGGACACGTCGTGATGCTATCCTCTTCTTTGTTTGACGAACACTCCTGAGCGAAGTGACCAGCTACATTCTTGATACGGAGGGAATGTGTTTTTCGGGATACAGAAGGAATAATCTAGAGCTGCTGGGCAAAAGCTATATATTATATTTATATCTAGAGCTGCTGGGCAAAAGCTATATATTATATTTATATCTAGAGCTGCTGGGCAAAAGCTATATATTATATTTATATCTAGAGCTGCTGGGCAAAAGCTATGTATTATATTTATATCTAGAGCTGCTGGGCAAAAGCTATGTATTATATTTATATCTAGAGCTGCTGGGCAAAAGCATTGGAAGCAAGAAAACAACACAAGGTATAAGGCATATCAAAACTGAAAGCAAAAAAGAGAAAACTAATCCACCGGTCATAAAAAAACTTAAAAAAGAAACAACACTCAAACCAGAAACACCTTAAAAAAACTTTAGTTGTTGAACAAACACTGACGTTGCTTATTGGAGGCAATTATATTGTTATTGCTATATAAGGGTATATCTTTTTTGTCGTCTGCTTAAACTGAATTCAGTACGCACTATATTATATCATCGCACTGATAACAAATATAATGTATTATGCATCGGCCATCACAAAACAACAGTAACTAAAAAAGTAAAATCAGGGCAATATTTAGTTAGTTCGCTGGTGTTTGTCAAATAAAGGCAGGCAAAAAAAAAAAACAAAGTTTTTACTATTATATCGAGTGTGAGAAAACAAACAGAGCTAGTAGCACTGGCTTGGAATGTTTTAAACAATTTATAAAAAATATATATTTTGCTTTTGGTTGTCAGTGAGCGGAAAATTTAGGTCCCCACAATGAAAAAAAAGGGAGTTTGTTTTCAATATATACAAAACCAACGTCACATTAAATATTTTCAAAAGATGAATTCAAAGTCCTTGTATTGTGTATTGAAAAGTTGTACGTATCAACTTCTATCAGGATGCAATTACTATTCTTGTAATCAGATGGTTTACTTCCATACTTTTCTTTAATAAAGTCTTCTTATTTCCCTTTATTCAATTACTGTTCAGATATAACGTGGACTTGAAAAAGTATTCTTAGAATCGACACCATAAACCAGTAGCGTTATAAACCGGTTGAGGTTGACTATATAAACTTCGATGGAAACAAATAAAAACATATACATCTCAGCACCTGGTAAGAACAAAAGCGAAAGAAAAAATAATGCAAGTAACGAATTCAATAGAACTAGGGAAAGTGAGACTGTAAACGTAAAGTTAGTAAGTTATTTTGCTTTGCAAAAGCAAAATAATTGACACAAATAGACAACTCCCATACCTATGGTTGCAACATTTTATATATCCAGAAGGCAAGTAGCTTCACAGAGAAATCAAAATAACTGTGCTAAAAATTTAATATGGCGATGTGACTAAGCAGTACAGATGCTTGAGAAAATAAATGTAAAAAAATAAAGTGAAACTGGACACACATATGAGTGTGACAAAAGTGTTGAGATTCCCACTGTTGCCTCCAAAACTACAGCTTTACTATAACTCGTTTCAATGGAATGGGCTATTCAGAGATAAACGGACAACTGCAAAACATGTAAAGACCTTAAAAAAGTGTTACGGGCATGACGTTAACCTACTTTTGGTTATGTTCATCTTTTACGAGTGTCTTCATGTTTTTAAAACCTTTAGGTCTATAATCAGGTAATGTAAAACTTAATGAACACAAGGGCTCCTCGAGTTTTTATGTTGAGAATCAAGGTGCTGCAAGCAACCAAATGCAAGTGCACGAACAAGCAATATGCATACAGCAGTTTCCTTTCTCCCACTTGGGAACAAGTCTTATTATGTAAGTATCAACAAATTCCAAACAGAAGCATTGCTTTAAAATATTTTTTTTTTGCCAATGGCTTACGAACTGTTTGCATCATCTTGGCTTGGCTAATAATAGGAATAAAAAGCTTCCATAATATATTTAATGTCTGGTAGAAACAATAACACTCCACGAGCAAATAAGAACTGTTCGAAACTTAATCGTTATTAAATTTATCCAAGTTTACTTGAAAGATAGAAAACACATATTTAAACTTCCGAGCGGGTTTACCGAGAGTACCATATCAAATGGTCACTGTGAATATGACTCTTTTAAGTGACAACCATCAATGACATTTCTTTCCGTTTCCCCACTGTCAATATTTTGTGCCTGCTTGGACATTCGTATAACATTCATTTCCACAAGGACTTTATTTCACAATGTTCACCAATTTACAATGCTTTCCACAATTTAAAGTGGATGCCTCTGAGTAAGATCTTTATTAGATTGTCTTAAAACAATGAAACAAAAACCTCATCATCATCATCATCAAAGATATGCATCAGCGTCACCACAAAGACCTTCACACTCACGACCGAAACGACAATCAGCCTCAGGACTACCACAGCCCTGAATCTGTGAAGTGATCCCTACAATACAAAAGTGGAATCCCAAAATAACAGCAAAAAACTGTTCTCAATCGGACCACTCAAGCAACGACACTCAAAGATAAGTCTAAAAAGCTACTTATACGAGAAATTGCAGGGTTGTCTGAAGCTCACACGGCAATCAGTGTAGGAACCATAATTCAAATGTGCGAAAGCAACTGGAAACGCTACAAGTGGTTTCCGGTACTATATAGTATTATATTAAAGGAAAACCATTTTCTATGGGTATAGTACAGTTCTACATATAGTATTTCCAATTGTTTTTCGCACATTTGACCTATGGTAGAAACTACTGCAACAAGTTCGCAAGCAATTGCTACTACAGTCCAAAATTATTCCAACAGTAAGAACAAAGAAAGATTGGTCAAATGTTTTCAAACAAATAAAAACCATCAAAAGAAAAGGTCTAACTGCCTTTGTGGACAAAGTGCAGAAATCCAGAGTACACATTTGAAATAATCAGAACAGGACATGTACATTTATTGCTCTACGGTTAATGAAATGAACAAACGAATAAAAATACAACATCTTAACCTTTTCTCTTTTAATGATGCAAACGAGTAAAAATACAAAATCTTAACCTTCTGTCTTTGAATAATATGAATGAGCAAAACATCGATTATATTACAAAATGTCCACGTCATGGGGTGCTCTCACCCATCCAGCCGTGTTTGTGACAATTTCTCCTTCATGTACATATCCCTGCGAAGGCACAAAAAGTTCACCCGGTTTGTAAAATTGCTATCGTTAGTCTTCAAAGTTGTGTTCAACATCAATAAAACTTTTTCCAAATGTTTTCATAGCACTTTCAGCCTTTCATTAGTAAAGATTATGGGGATTTGTGAACCAACAAAAAGCAGAAACTATACGCTTTCTCAGAGGATCCTAATTTCAAACAAACATCTACTTCACCTGCACACACAATAACCTCTGAATATTTTCAAGAGGATAGTTACTAAATGATTTGAATTCCATTTGACTACACAACATAAGACTATTTCTTGCATTACATTTCTGTTTTACTCGAGATTTAGCTGTATACAACAAAACCACTTAAATGAGGCAGTCCGTTGCAATAATGTACCTTCAGCTTGAAATGTCGCACACTTTCTTTTTCTCATAGAATTGTTTTCCTGATCAGAGCCAGAAAAGAAAGATAACGGAACTTTAGTCCTTCAAAAAGGGATGGCGTTCTGGTAACATACTTTTTTCACATCTGAGGACCATTCCACGGACACACTCAAACAACCATATCAACTGCGTACTTATCACTTTTCCACTTTATCACCATGGCGCCTAATTTAAATTACTCATATATGTGCTGTTGTGATTGTGGAAACAAAATAAATATTGCTAAAATGTTTAAACGTTTATACATACTAACCTTATCAACCGGTGATGCAGTTATAACCTCAACAGCTGCTATCAGCTCTTCAAATCCGGCTGTGGCTTCTTTCCCTGTATATATTTCAAAACAAAAGTTGTATTGTATAAGCATTCTGCTGTAGTTCGAGATAGATAGCAGCCTCGACTTCATTCAGCCAAGATCTTCAATGGCACAAATTAGAAATTGAGGACTCAAGTACTCATTAATTCCACTCTTTTTTTTCCAGAAAGATAGGTTGATAGATATACAATCTTCATGGTCTAAAGGGTTATCTGGTGTAAATCGTTCCATCTTTTCATTGGTGAATGGCGGATGCCTTCTTGATCGTTGGGCTGACCTGGCAACAAAAGTAGAAGTTTGTTTAATAACAATTCATTTTAAATATTTTTCAACCAAAAGGTATTTCTAGCATCCCCACTCTCAATTTCCTTACTCCTTTCAATTGATTGTTTCACTGATCAAGAATATGCACAAAACTAGAGTTTTATGAGTTAGGTGAATACTCCAGAGACCACTAGTTAGAAATAATTTTTTTAAGCATTCATTGTTTCCATTAGTTCTTCTCCCTCACCTAGATCACCTTTTCCTCGAAACGCTGTACTTTTGGTAAATTGTTTAAATATTCCAGAATGTTTCAGGCCCCACGGTGTCAATTGTAGAAAATTAGCGTTGAGCAGCCAAAAAAAAATAGTAGCCTTTTTTGTTAAGCTTTTTAGACCATGCACTAGTAAGAGCTTTCATAATCCCAACTTGTTTCAGAAAGATTACGCTGGGATCCTTTCCAGGGCTATGGATGGTGAGACAATCTGGAACCAGTGGATGTGAAAATCAGTCCACAATCTCAGTGACTTACTGAGTGGCAACATTCATGTTCATTCATTGATTTTCTAGCCAAAATGCCTTACCTTTTCTTAACTTGAAATGCTCCTGGATGACCAACGGCTTCCGTTGATATTTGGTCGAATGGCTTGGTTTTACTACGATAGACAGGCCGAGGGACCTTGAAACAGTTTTCCGGTTTTGCTATTTGTCCACTTTTATGGGTTTGATTGAAATCTCCATGTTGGTTTCTTAGAAGAAGCTTCTCATCATAAGGGTTTGGGCAACAGCGAAAAGTATCTGCAATATCCCACAAAAAGTGGTTGAAAATACTTTCTTCTTTTAGCAATTTTTAAATGTCACCTAGCTCAGTCGGAAAAAACATCGAATTGCTTCCCATTGTTAAAATAAATTACTGAGAAAACATAGAACCGCTTTCTTAAAATCGGCAAGAAACGAATAAAAAAATGGTAGCACTCATGTTTTCTTGACAGCATTACCTATAGCCTCACCTGCAATCAACCGAGAACTTTGACGTTTCCTTGTCCACACCATTCTTGTATCAACAAATTTTGTTGCTCGAACTTCTTTTTCCCCTCAATGTCTCCTAATTCTATACATTCGATTTTGACCAATATGGTACTTTGACATACGTCATTTCTTGATCATCTGAACTGACAAAGAAACAAAAAACCAGCCCTTGTTCAATGACAAAACAATTATGGAAAAAAACCTAGAAAAGCAACCACAATGCAAATTTTGCCTGAAAGTGGTTGATGTTTAAATTGACTGAAATTCAAACAGACTAACCGACATACTTACATTTTGATTTCATACACTTTCTCAAATAATATTAAAGCAATGGTGATATCAAATTGCTGATGGATGGGGCAGTGGAAAATCATGCTATTAGAGAAATGGAGGGTATGAACCCGTTTCAATGATACCCACTTGTTATTAAGACCCCACGCTATCACCTAAATACACCCATCGCTATAACTTTTAAAATATAACTCCAAATAGCGTGATTCTTTCGCGGACGTCTACCAAATTTAGTGCTCTATAATCATAATACCTAAATACCCCTTTATAAACAAGTTCGATCCACTATTGCTGTTAAAATCTGCCTATTCGTTTACCTCACGTAACTTTATTTAAAATCACCTCGCGAGGTGATTATATATAAAGTTTGAAGATGTGCTGAATGACGCGAAATTGGGTCGAAATGCGCTAGACGACAAATTGCTTTGCGCTAGACGACAAATTGCAGTACATTTAAAATTGTAAGGTAACGCACCTTGTACGGTGTCAATTTCATTTTTTGGTACAACTGCGAATTTTCTCGTTTTTTTCTAAGTTACAGAGGAAACGACAAAAAATAACTATAACTTTAGCACATGCGAAAATACCCTAAGAAAATCAACAATTCGCACGTCCGTCCAAGGTTTACGGTAACAAATTGCGAGTACCACATGTAAATAAAATTGTTTGGTGCAAACTCACTTTCTCAAATGGTCGAACTCACAGCATAGTATAGTACAGTACACCGCCAATCGCTATTAGCGTAGCGTACGCTAATTCAGTCTCACTTTTTTTTCTCTAATAGTGTAGCTTATTCTATTTTTTTTCTGTACGCTATTTAGGGTTATTTTCCAAGTACCGGTCAAGACGGAAGTACGTCATCTTTTAAATAGTGTGGTGTACGGTCAGAGTCAGACCGTACAATAACGTATCTTTTTAAGTGAAAAAGTACAATTTATTATGTTTAGTAGCCACGGACGCATGAGAATGTGCGGTCTAAAAAGGGGATCAAATTGGGTTGCCAAATATCACGTTCGCATATATTCGTCCAACAACCACGTTTCGACCGTGTGAACGTTCAATTTGTGTCTGATTTGTCAGATTTTGTTCAAATTCCTATATTAGTGTAAGCATGTTTGCGACCGACATTTACTTTTTTCAAAGACCCAAATTAGAATTATTAAACAATTAGAATGTATGTTTTTTTTCTAAATTTTCAAATTCTTAATTAGCGTAAATCACTGCAATTAGGTTGTGTCCCCATGTGTTCAAGTAAGGGTTTTTTCCGTCGTTTTCATATAAAGTGGGACGTGTAACGATAAAATATTACGCCGTACGAAAAATGGGCAAAAACACAAGTACATTTTGCGTCTTCTTGGAACTTGGAGGGTACGGCAATTTGGCGTTATTATCATCGCGACCCACTTCCAGCTCATATTCACACCTGCACTGGAATCAAATCGCGATCTGATTTTTATCAAAATACTAGTGTTGTGTATCGGTAAGGATTTGCCGATAACCGATATGGGCCTTTTTTCGGGGACCCGATAATCGATATATTGGTACGATATACCGCTATCGGTCTTATCGCCGATAAGTAGCCGATAATATCGACTGCTTATCGGCGATAATGTCGATATCGATAACTATCGGCGATATCTGTACGAGCCGTACAGATAAATGTATAGCATGTACACTCAACTGTACGTCTTATTCCCCCGACGCGCCCTAATCACAACCCTTGAGGTACCTACGAATCAGATCATTTGTACAAGCCGAAAGTACAGTAGCCGGCATAAGATGTGTACAACTTTAGTACGGCTCCAGTTAAAACGATGTACCTTTCACATCCGACGTCGTGGCTTTGTCCCTTTATTTTTTGGGATCCAATAGAAACCTGCCACGTGTCAATCCGTCAGCTTTTTTGGCAAAAGCCACCAAAAAAGCCATTCCAAGATGCCGGCGCTCACGCTGACCGTCCGCTCGTATTCTCTCATTGAATTTCGTCCGTTCGATTCCAGCGGAGCGCATAATGTTATTTTGCATCCGTTGTACTTTGTGTCCGCCGTCTTTTTATCGTTCCATGATAATCAGTTTATCGGTAAAATTCCGTACGTTCCCGTAAAATTTATCATCAGTTAACCGCCTAAAAAGTACTACAAAGTGCAACATATTTTTTCGTCAAATTCCGTACATTTCCCGTAAAAAACCGTACATTCCTCGTAAATTTACCGTTCAGTTTACCGGACCGAAAGCACTCCGTACAAAAAGTACAAAAAGTACAAATATATCGGTAACTATCGGTATCGGTGTTATCGCGATCATTTTTTTACCGATACACAACACTATAAAATACTACCCTATTGACAAATAGAAAACTTGGATTGCACGTGTCAAACGTTTCTCGAATAAATTTGCACGAAAGAAAGTACACGCTGTTTTTTTCACTCCTCGTCACGCGCATGCACATAGGAAAATGACAAACATGTACGGAAAAAAAATTGCAGGGGTCGCGGACCTCCACTTTCCTTCATGGGTCATTTGGAAAATTTTACGGCGTCCTCGTCTCTCCCTCTCTTTCTCACTCGACCACTTCTCTTTCTCTCATATTTATACAAGATGTAGCAATAATAGTATCAAATGAAAGGTATATTTTTTTTCTTTTTTTTTAATATTTTTGGTCTAAGTTTGATGGCATATCGAATGATAAAAGACAAGAAAACGAATCGAGAAGCCATGGCGGAAAATGTACGTACTGATGACGTCACATGGTAGCATGACTTCGCTATGTCACAAAACCCTAAACATCTACAACGTCACAAAAACCTCGACGTCTACAACCGTCGCCGTTTTTAGGAAGTTTCGTAGTTTCGTACTCGTCTACATTTCGTTTCATAGACTGTCGCACATTTTGTAGACGTCTACAATTGTCACATATTCGAAGTAATGAACGCACAAGTAACGAGTGACATAGGCACACTTTGAAAAGTACACCGTAAAATCGGCGGTAAAATCCAAAGTAGCGTTTCAAAGTTTCGGTTACATGGGGACACGCCCTTAATCGTCCAGCGTGTCACGAACTTTTTTTTTCTGTATCTGCCAACCCACCTCCTCGAGGTGGGTGATGTGGGTTGACAGTTACAGAAAAAAATGAAGCGAACTCCTCGCAGATGAACATCCGACGGCCAGTATTACCTCCAAGACCTTCGGAGAGTATCGGCAAGATTCTCTGTAATGTTGTTTTTCTTATAAAAACAAAATAGGCGGTACGATTTGGTACGGAGGGTCGCGGATTTCTGTAATGTAAACTACGCCACTTTTCGCCTGATGGAACGTCACCGTTAAACTCAAAATAGCGGTAGTACCATTATTTGTTTCTTTACCATATTCTTTTTTTTTTTGCATTAATGGCGATTCACGGTGTACTGTACACCGCCAATCGTAATTAGCGTTGTGTACGCTAATTCCGTCCCGCTTTTATTTATTTATTCTCAAATAGAATTATCCACACTATTTAAAAAATACCATAATTCCTAATTAGAATAGACGATTTCTCCGAAAATTTTCAAATTCCCAATTAGCGTAAACCACGCTAGTTATTCGTATACGCTAAAAAAACTTACACGCTAATAACGATTGGCGGTGTACTGTGACGTCCAGTACATAAAAAAACGGCTCATAGTATTTTGTCTTGTAACAGCTACATGATAAATGGACGGCCGAGATTGCAAACATGAACTAAACATTTAAAATAGCTGGTTTTTAGTATAAATTTATACTTTTATTATTCATTGAAAGAAGGCGCATTTGGTGTAGTGGTAACATATCACCTTCCCACGGTGATGCCGGGGGTTCGATTCCCCCAATGCGCAGCTTATCTCTATTTCTCTCCTGGTGACATGGTTTTGTAGGAATTTGTCAGCTGTCGTTCACAGCAGCACGCTGATGAAAATGCGAAACACGGAAACACGCGTTCTGAGGACACGTCGTGATGCTATCCTCTTCTTTGTTTGACGAACACTCCTGAGCGAAGTGACCAGCTACATTCTTGATACGGAGGGAATGTGTTTTTTGGGATACAGAAGGAATAATATGTAAATTAGAGCTGCTGGGCAAAAGCTATGTATTATATTTATATCTAGAGCTGCTGGGCAAAAGCTATGTATTATATTTATATCTAGAGCTGCTGGGCAAAAGCTATGTATTATATTTATATCTAGAGCTGCTGGGCAAAAGCATTGGAAGCAAGAAAACAACACAAGGTATAAGGCAAAACAAAACTGAAAGCAAAAAAAAGAAAACTAATCCACCGGTCATCAAAAAACTTAAAAAAGAAACAACACTCAAACCAGAAACACCTTAAAAAAACTTTAGTTGTTGAACAAACACTGACGTTGCTTATTGGAGGCAATTATATTGTTATTGCTATATAAGGGTATATCTTTTTTGTCGTCTGCTTAAACTGAATTCAGTACGCACTATATTATATCATCGCACTGATAACAAATATAATGTATTATGCATCGGCCATCACAAAACAACAGTAACTAAAAAAGTAAAATCAGGGCAATATTTAGTTAGTTCGCTGGTGTTTGTCAAATAAAGGCAGGCAAAAAAAAAAAACAAAGTTTTACTACTATATCGAGTGTGAGAAAACAAACAGAGCTAGTAGCACTGGCTTGGAATGTTTTAAACAATTTATAAAAAATATATATTTTGCTTTTGGTTGTCAGTGAGCGGAAAATTTAGGTCCCCACAATGAAAAAAAAGGGAGTTTGTTTTCAATATATACAAAACCAACGTCACATTAAATATTTTCAAAAGATGAATTCAAAGTCCTTGTATTGTGTATTGAAAAGTTGTACGTATCAACTTCTATCAGGATGCAATTACTATTCTTGTAATCAGATGGTTTACTTCCATACTTTTCTTTAATAAAGTCTTCTTATTTCCCTTTATTCAATTACTGTTCAGATATAACGTGGACTTGAAAAAGTATTCTTAGAATCGACACCATAAACCAGTAGCGTTATAAACCGGTTGAGGTTGACTATATAAACTTCGATGGAAACAAATAAAAACATATACATCTCAGCACCTGGTAAGAACAAAAGCGAAAGAAAAAATAATGCAAGTAACGAATTCAATAGAACTAGGGAAAGTGAGACTGTAAACGTAAAGTTAGTAAGTTATTTTGCTTTGCAAAAGCAAAATAATTGACACAAATAGACAACTCCCATACCTATGGTTGCAACATTTTATATATCCAGAAGGCAAGTAGCTTCACAGAGAAATCAAAATAACTGTGCTAAAAATTTAATATGGCGATGTGACTAAGCAGTACAGATGCTTGAGAAAATAAATGTAAAAAAATAAAGTGAAACTGGACACACATATGAGTGTGACAAAAGTGTTGAGATTCCCACTGTTGCCTCCAAAACTACAGCTTTACTATAACTCGTTTCAATGGAATGGGCTATTCAGAGATAAACGGACAACTGCAAAACATGTAAAGACCTTAAAAAAGTGTTACGGGCATGACGTTAACCTACTTTTGGTTATGTTCATCTTTTACGAGTGTCTTCATGTTTTTAAAACCTTTAGGTCTATAATCAGGTAATGTAAAACTTAATGAACACAAGGGCTCCTCGAGTTTTTATGTTGAGAATCAAGGTGCTGCAAGCAACCAAATGCAAGTGCACGGACAAGCAATATGCATACAGCAGTTTCCTTTCTCCCACTTGGGAACAAGTCTTATTATGTAAGTATCAACAAATTCCAAACAGAAGCATTGCTTTAAAATATTTTTTTTTGCCAATGGCTTACGAACTGTTTGCATCATCTTGGCTTGGCTAATAATAGGAATAAAAAGCTTCCATAATATATTTAATGTCTGGTAGAAACAATAACACTCCACGAGCAAATAAAAACTGTTCGAAACTTAATCGTTATTAAATTTATCCAAGTTTACTTGAAAGATAGAAAACACATATTTAAACTTCCGAGCGGGTTTACCGAGAGTACCATATCAAATGGTCACTGTGAATATGACTCTTTTAAGTGACAACCATCAATGACATTTCTTTCCGTTTCCCCACTGTCAATATTTTGTGCCTGCTTGGACATTCGTATAACATTCATTTCCACAAGGACTTTATTTCACAATGTTCACCAATTTACAATGCTTTCCACAATTTAAAGTGGATGCCTCTGAGTAAGATCTTTATTAGATTGTCTTAAAACAATGAAACAAAAACCTCATCATCATCATCATCAAAGATATGCATCAGCGTCACCACAAAGACCTTCACACTCACGACCGAAACGACAATCAGCCTCAGGACTACCACAGCCCTGAATCTGTGAAGTGATCCCTACAATACAAAAGTGGAATCCCAAAATAACAGCAAAAAACTGTTCTCAATCGGACCACTCAAGCAACGACACTCAAAGATAAGTCTAAAAAGCTACTTATACGAGAAATTGCAGGGTTGTCTGAAGCTCACACGGCAATCAGTGTAGGAACCATAATTCAAATGTGCGAAAGCAACTGGAAACGCTACAAGTGGTTTCCGGTACTATATAGTATTATATTAAAGGAAAACCATTTTCTATGGGTATAGTACAGTTCTACATATAGTATTTCCAATTGTTTTCCGCACATTTGACCTATGGTAGAAACTACTGCAACAAGTTCGCAAGCAATTGCTACTACAGTCCAAAATTATTCCAACAGTAAGAACAAAGAAAGATTGGTCAAATGTTTTCAAACAAATAAAAACCATCAAAAGAAAAGGTCTAACTGCCTTTGTGGACAAAGTGCAGAAATCCAGAGTACACATTTGAAATAATCAGAACAGGACATGTACATTTATTGCTCTACGGTTAATGATATGAACAAACGAATAAAAATACAACATCTTAACCTTTTCTCTTTGAATGATGCAAATGAGTAAAAATACAAAATCTTAACCTTCTGTCTTTGAATAATATGAATGAGCAAAACATCGATTATATTACAAAATGTCCACGTCATGGGGTGCTCTCACCCATCCAGCCGTGTTTGTGACAATTTCTCCTTCATGTACATATCCCTGCGAAGGCACAAAAAGTTCATCCGGTTTGTAAAATTGCTATCGTTAGTCTTCAAAGTTGTGTTCAACATCAATAAAACTTTTTCCAAATGTTTTCATAGCACTTTCAGCCTTTCATTAGTAAAGATTATGGGGATTTGTGAACCAACAAAAAGCAGAAACTATACGCTTTCTCAGAGGATCCTAATTTCAAACAAACATCTACTTCACCTGCACACACAATAACCTCTGAATATTTTCAAGAGGATAGTTACTAAATGATTTGAATTCCATTTGACTACACAACATAAGACTATTTCTTGCATTACATTTCTGTTTTACTCGAGGTCTATCTGTATACAACAAAACCACTTAAATGAGGCAGGCCGTTGCAATAATGTACCTTCAGCTTGAAATGTCGCACACTTTCTTTTACTCATAGTGTTGTTTTCCTGATCAGAGCCAGAAAAGAAAGATAACGGAACTTTAGTCCTTCAAAAAGGGATGGCGTTCTGGTAACATACTTTTTTCACATCTGAGGACCATTCCACGGACACACTCAAACAACCATATCAACTGCGTACTTATCACTTTTCCACTTTATCACCATGGCGCCTAATTTAAATTACTCATATATGTGCTGTTGTGATTGTGGAAACAAAATAAATATTGCTAAAATGTTTAAACGTTTATACATACTAACCTTATCAACCGGTGATGCAGTTATAACCTCAACAGCTGCTATCAGCTCTTCAAATCCGGCTGTGGCTTCTTTCCCTGTATATATTTCAAAACAAAAGTTGTATTGTATAAGCATTCTGCTGTAGTTCGAGATAGATAGCAGCCTCGACTTCATTCAGCCAAGATCTTCAATGGCACAAATTAGAAATTGAGGACTCAAGTACTCATTAATTCCACTCTTTTTTTTCCAGAAAGATAGGTTGATAGATATACCATCTTCATGGTCTAAAGGGTTATCTGGTGTAAATCGTTCCATCTTTTCATTGGTGAATGGCGGATGCCTTCTTGATCGTTGGGCTGACCTGGCAACAAAAGTAGAAGTTTGTTTAATAACAATTCATTTTAAATATTTTTCAACCAAAAGGTATTTCTAGCATCCCCACTCTCAATTTCCTTACTCCTTTCAATTGATTGTTTCACTGATCAAGAATATGCACAAAACTAGAGTTTTATGAGTTAGGTGAATACTCCAGAGACCACTAGTTAGAAATAATTTTTTTAGGCATTCATTATTTCCATTAGTTCTTCTCCCTCACCTAGATCACCTTTTCCTCGAAACGCTGTACTTTTGGTAAATTATTTAAATATTCCAGAATGTTTCAGGGCCCACGGTGTCGATTGTAGAAAATTCGCGTTGGGCAGCCAAAAAAAAAAAGTAGCCTTTTTTGTTAAGCTTTTTAGACCATACACTAGTAAGAGCTTTCATAATCCCAACTTGTTTCAGAAAGATTACGCTGGGATCCTTTCCAGGGCTATGGATGGTGAGACAATCTGGAACCAGTGGATGTGAAAATCAGTCCACAATCTCAGTGACTTACTGAGTGGCAACATTCATGTTCATTCATTGATTTTCTAGCCAAAATGCCTTACCTTTTCTTAACTTGAAATGCTCCTGGATGACCAACGGCTTCCGTTGATATTTGGTCGAATGGCTTGGTTTTACTACGATAGACAGGCCGAGGGACCTTGAAACAGTTTTCCGGTTTTGCTATTTGTCCACTTTTATGGGTTTGATTGAAATCTCCATGTTGGTTTCTTAGAAGAAGCTTCTCATCATAAGGGTTTGGGCAACAGCGAAAAGTATCTGCAATATCCCACAAAAAGTGGTTGAAAATACTTTCTTCTTTTAGCAATTTTTAAATGTCACCTAGCTCAGTCGGAAAAAACATCGAATTGCTTCCCATTGTTAAAATAAATTACTGAGAAAACATAGAACCGCTTTCTTAAAATCGGCAAGAAACGAATAAAAAAATGGTAGCACTCATGTTTTCTTGACAGCATTACCTATAGCCTCACCTGCAATCAACCGAGAACTTTGACGTTTCCTTGTCCACACCATTCTTGTATCAACAAATTTTGTTGCTCGAACTTCTTTTTCCCCTCAATGTCTCCTAATTCTATACATTCGATTTTGACCAATATGGTACTTTGACATACGTCATTTCTTGATCATCTGAACTGACAAAGAAACAAAAAACCAGCCCTTGTTCAATGACAAAACAATTATGGAAAAAAACCTAGAAAAGCAACCACAATGCAAATTTTGCCTGAAAGTGGTTGATGTTTAAATTGACTGAAATTCAAACAGACTAACCGACATACTTACATTTTGATTTCATACACTTTCTCAAATAATATTAAAGCAATGGTGATATCAAATTGCTGATGGATGGGGCAGTGGAAAATCATGCTATTAGAGAAATGGAGGGTATGAACTATCATTTACGTTCTTCAGAAAAGACCTTTCCTAGAAGGAATTTATATTATAACAATGTAGGTAACACCTAATTTCAGCAAGACAGGTACTGCTTAGTATGGACAAACTACAAGAAAGCCTCAAAACCACCTTCCCCATCTGGTCATGTAAACTATTGGACAGAAAAAAAACTGGTAGATAACTTATTTAGGAATTTCCGAAATCTAAATGCACTCGATTTTCATAATTGAGAAGCAATTTAGTTTTTCAAAAATGTTAAATTAGTTGACAGTTGTTAAATTCAAACGGTAAATCCAGCTACAGGGACAATGTATGCGGTTCATGTTGACCGAAACCCTTAAAAATAAAAATAAAACTTTACAAATATAAAAAATCTAGGAAGAGAAAGTCATCCAAGCATACCAGAGAAACTTCTGAGAAGTTTCCGGAGCAAGCTCCTGTACCACTTAAACACAAACAGCCTCCTCAATAAACCTCTACAGTATGATTGGCAAATCTCCAAAGAAAACTTCACTGTTTCCACCTTTGAAATCACAGTATCAACCGGGCAGCAATACAGCAGCAGTATACTATTCTGTTAAGAATACTGGCTCCCGATTCTTCTACAGTGAACAGAACTAAAGCATTAGTTCGATTCACATAGAAATTACAATCTCTATTTCAGTAGCAGAAGCAAGGGAATAAGGTCAGTCTCTTGCAAGAGCTGCTGCAGCCTGCAGTACTGTAGTTAAAAGGCAAATAGTTGCAACGAGCGATTTGCAGCATATGTTTTGCAGCAGCAGAGTGCGTAAGATGGCGAGGGTATGGGAGCCGCCGAAAACTTTGAAATGCTTGATTTACACGTGCATCTCCGACCGTTAGCCTGACGGCCGGCTGTCGATTTTCTTGGCTTGACGGGACCGTTTTTTTTTCCCCGAACTGTTCGTGAGGCCTGAGGCGTGAGTCCTAAGCACGTGACTACTGTACTGTATACCTACTGAATGCCGTACCGTACGGTAATCATGTTAGTTAAAGCTTTTGTTTGCTTGTAAACTCCATGCACACTTTTTTGGTTTATATATCCGACGGTCTCGATGGAATGTTCAATCTACCACATTCGGATTGACGGCCTTCAAATGAAGATCGGAATGTGTGCACCACAAAAAAAAAATCAAGTCGCGAAAAAAAGCAATAGCCCCAAGTAGCAGTACACGGTGTAATAAACTAATAATGTAATGTACAGCACTACAGCTTACTGACTACTGATTTGTGGTTGTGATTTGTGGATGTGAAGTTTGCAGCAGACGGAAACGGTAGGGACTACTGCCAAGTCGCCACTATAATCAGTATGGCATCTTTCCTTTCTTCTAAAGTACGCAGGTTTGTTTTCAAATTTCCACTAACAGACGCAAATGGTTATACCGGCCACTGCGCGTTCATCTGTATTATTTGGTCAGCCGTGACAGTTTATTCTACCGGCCGGTAACTCATGGCGGAAAATTCATTACTGTAGCAAATCATGCCTGCTTGCAAATCTGCATGTCATATGGGCATCGCCATTAACCGTTGATTCTGATATGCAATAGATCTCTATCGTCAACACTGCTGTATGGATGCCGCAGTTGCTGACGCTGTACAGAGTTCTGAAGTGTCATAAATTCTCCAACTACTGTAGCAATTTTTTTTACAGTTATGTACGAATTTTACTTTGTCTGTACAAACTACAAAATGCTTTTGTGCCTTGACTGTACGTTACCGTACGTGTAATCTGATAGCGTACCTTTGTAGTTAACAACCGTATTGTAGTACAACTGGATCGTACACACGACTAGAAGCTTTTCTATTCGCTTGCGCACCCCGCTGCGCCGCACGGCGCGAGGACTTACATTATTATTTCTCGTCGCTCCCTTACAGCATTCGCTATTGCGGTTCTGTAGGTTAGGCAACAATGTTGCCTTCTTTGTTGCTCAGCAAAATCATCGTAGTGGTTTTTTGCCAGAAGCAGCTATTGTATACAGAAACCTCAAGGATGCAAGTGAGCCATTAACTTTAAGAATCATTGTTTACGGAAGACTACTTTCCTCCCCTGCTTCTGTCCCTTTTTTCTTTAGCCAGATTTTGAACTCTTAAACTGAAATTATATGGCAGAAGAGGCTCCGCAGAAAGATCCAATGAAGACAGCTCCTTTCGGAAGACTAAAGGATGAGGGCGCTGAGGTTAACTCATTTAGGGACGGAGGCACATACCTGAAGGCACTTTGGGAGGCACCAATACGTTTGAAGGCACGAATGGGTGCCACATGGACACAGGAGGATGAATTAGCGGCTGTACACAATCTGGAAGGTGGAAAGATGAAACGAGATCTCCACTGGTTTGATCTTTTCTGTTTTGGAGTCGGTTCAGTGGTCGGTGGAGGCATATTTATTTCATCTGGCGAGGTGAGAGACGGTTTTTAATTTCGTTTGACCTAATTCGTAGTTTTTTGCTTTTGAAGGTGACTTCGCTGTATTTCGCAAGGGTTTCAGGAGTGAGTGATTATCGAGGGCCTCATCGGTTTGTTCATTCAATTTTTGCTCATATTTCACAGTGAGACGACAAAGTTTACCTCAGGAATTTACGAGAAAATTTACCACAGATTTTTGTTTTTTATTGTTAAAGACAGGATCGTGACATTTGCTACATAAAAAAAGAAACATCCTTAACATGATATTAACAACTGCGTACAGTCCTGTCAAGTCCTATGCATTCATAACTATAAATTATTAACAATCAAAGCCATTATGCAATGCTTCGTGTAAGCTTACCTCACATACTTATTTACATGGATTTGCACATAAAAGCACAAAATGCTGCATTTGTCCCCATAACAACACATGCCATAACATCAAATATGATAATCAGCTGATCATGTTCAAAAATATAACAATCGGCTAATCAAGGTAAAAAATATGACAATCAGCGCATTATTGTTTCAAATAGCTATTCATGCTTAAAAATAAAACAATTAGCTAATCATGGTCAAAAGTATATCTAACCATAATTGTCTGTTTGGCAGGTTGCGCATGACTTGGCTGGCCCAGCTGTTATCCTTTCCTTCATCATTGCTGGAGTAGCCGCTCTATTGTCAGCCATGTGCTTTGCAGAATTGGCTGTGGAGATTCCAACAGCAGGCGGAGCCTATAGTTATATTCGTATTGCCTTTGGTAAGAGACTACACTGCCCATGTCTACTAGAGTTAACCACTCTAATTCTAAGTAGTGTTTTTTGACCAGAAATCATAATTAATGTTAATAACACTATTTAAGTGGCGCAAAATTAGCCACCTTGCAAAACTTATTTTAGTGTAGTTATTTCCAATAAAATGATAACGTTAATATTTCACTAACTCTAATATCGATGGGTGGTGTACACTGACCATTGCTATTAGTGCTAGACATTTTTGGGCAGTCAAAGCAGTTTTTCTTGTCACAGAATTTTCCAATTTTCAGCCGCGTCTTCACGCTGCAATGGCGAACCCGTTCCCTTTTGATTGCTTTTCTAAAAATAAATGTCCAACTGTTGGAATGCCCAGAAATATCTAACATCAATAGTGATGGGCAGTGTACAGTCCATCGCTATTAGAGTTGATTCCTCTAATTCATTTTAGTGTTTTTTTGGCCTAAGATCATAGATTTGTTGATAAACTATTTAATTAAGTGGCTCATAACGAGCCACGTTGCAAAACATATTTAGTGAAGTTAATTCCTATAAAGCGTTAATTTTAATAATTCACTAGCTCTAATATCAATTCAGTCAATGTTTCCATTTTGAGGTATTTTTAAGTTTCCTGGTCAGGTTTTAAAACACGTCAAACTGGACCAAGGTATTCAGGCTATCACATTGAGCAAAGGGCAGGTTAAGTAATTGTTGTTGGTGTTTGGAAAGGGTGCCTCATTACATTTTTATTTTATTTTTGAGATTTCTCATCAAGCATCAGATTTCCTCAATGTGGGGAGGATACTGAGGGTTGTATGAAATTAAGTGCATAAATTACACGATCAAAAATGAATCTAGACTGTTTGCGGGAGTTTGCATAGGATGTGAGGCTTAAAGCAACTGCGTGGATGCCTGTTTGATTAATTGTGAGAGAAGAGCAACATTTGCTTATGACAAAAAACATGTAAATGGACTCAAAAAGTTGTTACAGGGGCCTTGTGTGTTGGAATGTCATGTCTAATGAGAATAGTAAGTTCAGAGCAGACTTTACTGCTACAGAGACAACGTTAAGGGCTACAGGAATTGCTAAGTTTGCCCGTTAACCATTGTGTATGTCAGGTCAGGACTTATGAAAAATGTTCCTTTGTGTGACATTTTAGTTCCAAAATAATGTGTGGCTTACCAGGAAGCATCTAAACTTTCAAATAATATTTCGAATATTACTTCAATTTTTTGAATCTTTCAGAAGAGAAAGAGATATGCACAGATTCGAGTTACAGACATGTAGACGTCCTAGTGTTGCCAAAAATCCATAACACCTTATCCTTCTATGTTTAATGAGAAGTTCAGGGAAGGACTGAGAGAATTTTTAAAAATTTGAATTAGCCCTGTTTCCTCAGCATTTGCTGCTGGTGAACATTGATTTTGTACATTTCAGGGGTTGTCATACAAAAAGTGATTTATTTGCGAATTAAAAATGATTTTGTAAGAGTGATATGTTCATGTGTTTAACATTTGTTTTCTCTACACAGTTAGGACATCCCTTTTTCCTTTAACACCCTCGAGTTTGAACAGCAAATGTTTATGGGAAGTTCAATGTGTATTTTTGGGAAAAGTTAAAAATCTCTGGAAGTTTCCGATCGGTTGTACAAATAGCCTAAAGTAAGCTATTTCACATTGCCTGCAATAGAATAGAGACAACCAAGTTTGGTGTCTGACATATGTTTGCAGGAGAATCTAAACATCTCTTTACGTGAGCAAATCATATTGAACTGCGTGAATCATACTCAACAACATGATCAGTAATTTTCACCCTACAGTTTATTACTCGTTGTTTATTTAATGGTAGCTTTACTGTAGCCCCATAACTGTGACAGAATACAGTTAAAAGCTAAGAAGCATAGAAGTGAGCAGAAGACTGTGAAGCATTCAAGTTTAAACGTTGCTATTTTATTACTATTTGTTTTCTGGCTGCTTCAAGCAAATTTTTTACTTTTGTGTTTAAACTCAGCTTGCTCTACCTTCTAAACGTCACAAAATGTACATTAAACTATTATGTGTTCACCTCTATGAGTAAGTTGTGTGTGTTTGCTTTTCGTATTGAGTCTTCAGTTCTATGAGATGATTGAAGTCTCAACACTAACGCTGGATACCTTCAATTTTATGCAGAGCAGGAGGAATGTTTCACAACTTCTTGGCTGTTTTGACTTTTTGAAATGGACAATATGTTCTTTGTTTTAGTATGTGTAGCATTAATTTTAAATACACAAGAGACACACTTACTGCATCTATGCATACCTTCAGCAGATGGGACAACAATTTTAACACACAGGCACAAAAACTCATATGGCATAACACTCCTCCCATTACTGTATACAGGTGAGTTCATTTCCTTTTTAGCGGGCTTTGCAATCCTTGGAGGAGCACTAACCGGGGCCCCAGCTGTAGCTCGAGCCTTCACTTCATATTTATGTACCGTCTTCGGCAATACTGACACCAATGCCTGGCGAATTTATGTTGAGTGGCTACCGAGTGAGATGAACTATATTGACCTGCCTGCCGTGGCCCTTCTACTCGTCCTTACGTTGCTTTCTTGCTGGAGGTATATTCTCTATCCACTATTTTGTTCTGACACAATATCAAAAAGCTACTTGTTAATAAAAGTATAACGGTTTCTTTGTGTCCGTGGGTAAATTTCTGCAGCACAAAGGAGAGTTCAACTTTCAACATAATTACTACTGTCATCCACATTGCCTTCATCTTGTTCATCATTGTGGCGGGTTTTGTCTATGGGAGCGAAAGAAATCTCTACGAGGTAATGGTTCCATTTATTTTTTCTGGTTTTGGTGTAGCACCAGCAATACCAATATATGCATAAATGGAGTCAAAGAACTGTTCAGGGGAAAAAAAAGGCAAAAAAAATATAAAAAAAGAACAGAACAGTCTTGATGGGCTATGGTATTTTTTTATGACTGCGATAAAGACTATTATGATGATTTACACTAGGTTAGAATCATGTTTGCATTTGCTCATTCATTTACAAGTATAAATAAAGTTCCACATTGATTATAAATTTTGGGACGTCTCACTCTGTTAATCCAGACATCAATCGGATTGCCTGTTCTCGTCACAGTGTATGTTGATTAGTGTTTATGTAAAGACGTGTACACAATGTTTACGTTGAAATATATGTACGCAATCTTCATGGTCAGCATATTATTTCACTTATATGCGAACAGAAAATATCGTTATTCGCAAAAGATTCTAAGCAATCCAATTGGAATTTTTGAGCACACTTTTTCTATGTGTGTGCTAAAGCTTCTTAGCAATCCAATTGGATGTGACCACAACTTTGTTGAAAATGAAGTTAGGAAATATTCTTATGGTTTGTTTAATGACATTTTGTATCCCCTTCTCATTCCTTTTTTTCACAAAATTCTTGCAAGGTGTTTTGTTGCCAGTTGTCTTTTTAATGATACCTGTGAAAATATCACTGGTTTAGTTCCTAATCCCTGGATCGTCGAAGTCATCTATTTATGCTTTCTTGTCGAGTCTAGTCCAACTTCATGCTGGTAAATTGCAGCACATTAACAACTTTCACATTTAATTTGTATTTGTCAAATGGGTGCTTTGGTAACCACTATCTATTACAAAACAGGCATCCTAAGTCAATCTTCTGCTTCCATGTACCTCCTATATCGCTCACAACCGTCCCTCCTTTATTCTATTTTCTCCCTTCAAGGATTTTGTTTTTGTAATGCCTCTTCCTCTCCCTCTCCCTCTCCCTCTCCCTCTCTCTCTCCCTCTCGATTTTGTGGCTTCCCCTTCACAGGCTAGCAGCTCAGCCTATGCAAGTGGCTTCTTCCCCTACGGTTTGACTGGTGTATTCACTGGAGCTTCTGTCGCTTTCTTCAGCTACATTGGCTTTGACTGTGTTGCAACTCTTGCAGAAGAGTGTCATAATCCAGGATTCACTTTGCCAGCTGGTATTGTTGGGAGCCTGGTTTTTTCGGGCATTATCTTCTGTTCTATGGTCACATCACTTGTGTACTTGCAACCGTATAACCTTGTGAGTCCACCAGATTCTTCATTCTAATCGACCTCTCTTTTTTTTTTTTCAGCTTTTCTGTTTCATATGTAGTTGTCAAAGGCCGTTCAGGACTTTATCTTTGAATGTTTTGAGTTTAAGAAATCATATTGATCGCAAGTGCTTGTGCAATAACAAATTACGTTTATTTTTTTTCTTGGTGTAATGGAACTATTTGAGGTTGTAGATACTGTTATTTTAACCTTTGAACTTTCAAGGCAGTTTTTTGCAGCACACCGAACAGTAGAAGGATTAAAGGTGATGTGGCTGTGAGGGGCTTGAGGTCGCATATTAGAAGTTTTCTGTTTTGTTATAAGCCAGTGGCCTTGAATGAGTCATATGTTTTAAGTTTTAGAAGCATTCAATATGGATGTGAGGTTATGATCACCCAACTTTGCAAACACCAAAACCTCAGTAACGGTTTTTGGCGTTCTTTTCCTTGTTGAATAATCGGAAGATTAAAACCTTCAGATCTGGGTGTGAGACTATGTTTTTCCTTGATCCATCTTTTCTATGTCACCCGAGAATCACTTCATTTTTACGTCTCCTCTGCTGTCCAAAACATAATTTTTAACTTTCAGCTTTGTTTACCAAATTGTGTGCAGATAAATGTTGATGCCCCTTATTCTGTTGCATTTGCGAGTGCTGGTATTAAATTTGCAACACAAATTGTAGGTATTGGAGCCGTTTTGGGAACTGTTACAGCCACGTTTGCGACTATTATAGCCGTTGGACGATACTTGACAGCCATGGGCAGAGCAGCAGTTATCCCACCATGGTTTGCAAAAGTAAATAGTATGACAGGGACGCCTATCAATGCCCACTTGTCAGCATGTGAGTGCTCCTGGCCTTAACGACCTTAATGCCTTCTCAGTTGCTTGAAAGACTTGGTCGTATGAAACTAAAAACTGAGTTAGCTGGTGGTGAAAGGTACATCCATATCTTTTTTTTTAGATGGGTTAAACACTTTGGGCTCGGGCTTCCTTTATCATCCTGCTTGACGTTTTTTCATGGACCTAATTGCCAACTTCAAAATGGTTTTAACCAGGACTTTTGATAAGTAGGTTATGGAATTTGCACATGACGTGGTTTAATTCTTTCTAACTGTCGCTAATGCACGGGATTTTTCTCTGATGGAATGTTGCTGCAGTTTCGATCATGGCAATAAGTGGACTTTTTGTTGATTCAACGGTTTTGATCAATATCAACACAGCTCTTGTCTTATTCGCCTACACACTTGTGGCAGCGGCGCTTATTCTTCATCGATTTTACAAACCAGGAGAAAACAGTCCAGTGCCGACGTTTATCTACCTCGTTGTCTTCGTCTTAACCACGATTACGTTCGTTTTCGTTTATCATTTCAGTCCTGAAAGTTACGGAGCTCTGATTGCCTTGGGCTTTCTTTGTTTAGTGGAAACGTTCGCTTTTTCAGTTATGTATGGGAGTCAAATGCGTTCACCGAGTACATGGGGAGTCCCTTGTATGCCATACTTTGGTGCGGCGAGTATGTTTATATGTATTTTCCTTGTTGGTTCCTTTGGTGACTCTACCGAAGGTGATCCTCTTTTGGCCTTCGGATGTATCATGGGGTTTGCCACACTAATTTACGTCCTTTATAGTGTACATGCTTCTTGGGATAGTCAGTACTGTATGAAAACGTTCCCGGAAATAGAAGTTGTAGAAAGGTAACAACAAAAAAGGGTTTCGTTAGTGGACAGACATCATGTTAATGTAAATAATTGTATAATGTTTTTCATTGTCTATGTCTACAGTCGTTTCAGTGTTGACGTAGGTCATTTTTTTCATATGAATGGCTAGGAAATAGCGCGCATTTGTTATCGGTATTGGTTTCAAACAATCGGTCAACAACCTTGTTTGTAGCAACATTTTTGTCTCTGGTCTGAGACTTTGTCCATATCCGAACCTGTATTCTTTTACTTTTTTTTGCCCTTGAAATGGATTTTCTTGATGCACAATTGCGTCATTCAGTGTATATCCAGGCTTGCGGTGCTGTATGAAAATTCTCCCCGCAGATTTACCCGTGGTGCCATGTATATTATATATGTTGGTGCTTTAAGAAATGTATTCTGTCAATGCTACAATATAGAGAAATTGCATAATAATGCACTCGTACAATTGGTCGTATACTTTTTGTCATGAGCGACAATTATATGGTCATCATCTTTTCGATGATGTCTGTTCAAGCATGAACTGCTGGTATATTCATCTTATACAGCTGTGGTCCTTTTCTCAATGGTTTTTCTCACCTCAATCGCTAACTTTATCGAGTATCACATAATCCCTCAGATCGCAGGATTAGATCTCGGTTGTACCTAAGAAGTGCTGGCACTCGTCATGGAAACAATGTAATGATCTTCATTAAGAGAGCCCGGTGTCACTGTCATCATCACACATCATTGTGGAATTACATAAGTGCAGTTGTCAGATTGATCGCATTCTTTCTCTTTGGTTCAAAATGTGGCTAAGGGCGTGGTTACATCAAACGAAAGGTGAGGTTGATTACAGAATTTTGTACTTGACCGTACAATGCCGTACTATCTTTTCGTGAGTTTTTTTTTAACAACATTACAGAAAATAAGATTACTATTCGCCAGGATCCGGAGAAAACATCGACTGTCCGATTTTGTTTTGGTCTTCATCCGCGAAGCAATCGCTCCATCCGCCTCTGTAATGGTGAACCTACCTCATGGAGGTGAGTACACCATCGCAGAACCTGTAAATCGCTACACGTGGACGATAGACACGTGCGACAACGAAAAGTTATAATTTTCACACGTCCCCAAAGTCACGTGCCTTCGGACAAGGTGACCGTAAAATCTTTTGCCGAAAAGAAGTATGCTTCTTGACAAAAGCAGTACACTTTTTGCCTTCCTTCTAAAAGAAGTACGGTTTTTGCCTTCCTTCCAGCTTCATGGTTTCGAGCGCTATTTTTTGTCGTTTGTTTTGAAATACAAATTCAAATTGCGAAAGTACACGTACATGATACGCAAGTACAAATTTTGAAACGAAATTGGCCGATTTCAAAATCTTCGACGATTTTAAGATTGGATCCTCAACTTACGTGGAGACACTCAAATTGTACCACGTATATAAAAACTTATTTACAGACGTTAGGCGATGTAACCGAGGCCTCTGTATGACAGAAATATTGCTGTCCGTACTATTACAGAGACCTCCTCATGTAACCACACACTTAATCGTCATCATCCTCATCATGAAAATCTCCCCCAACACACTCTAAATAATACCGGGTTTCACTTTAAGAGGCAAGTCTAGATATGTCTTTATCTGTGAAACAAGTCAGTACTTTGTGTGCCGGGTTTTAAGGCAAATCTGTTAGGGCCAATGATCATCATAATTGGCCCACTTGGCGTGAACACACTATGCATGAAATCAAGTGGGCTATCATCCTAATTATGTCAGTACAAACGTGCGAACAAAATTTAGACTTAGAAATAGTATTTCGCAACATGATGTTCCTTATAAGGTCGTCGATGGGAAAAAAGGCTGGTTCCAAACAGCCTGCTCCGGAGACCCTGTTAACCGATCCTGTTACGTTTACCACTTTTTAAAGTATTTTAAACCAGTATTTGCAGCAGATGCAAAAGCTGTTAAAAAACCGGCGAAGCCCTAATTCTGATGCAGAAACTGTTAAAACTGCAGCAAGTACTAATTCTGAAACATACATAATGCCAGGCTTGCGGCATGTCGCAAAACTGCAAAAGTATAATACGCCGCCACATACGTTTCTTGCAGTGCCATGCAGGCTAGTATCGTCAACGAGTGCCTTCTGTCAGCGTTCGGAGAAAGAGGTGCCATAAGATTTAAGCCCAAGGAAAGGTCAACAAAATAAAAAATATCCGAAGCATTGAACAACAAGCTATCCATTTCACTCATGTCTCGCCTAATCTTCTTGACCAGGCAGACTCTTGTGAAGGATATCCTCAGGTTAAGCAATCAGTTGCCTGCTAAACAACTAGGTCTAGGGCCCCAGCTGGTGAAGGATAATCTGAAAAACAGGTTTTGTTCCTCCGGTTCATATTTGACAAAGACCACCAAACTTTATTTTGCAGGACCGCTGCAGGTTCCAGTACAGACGCAAGAGGTGATTTACAATTTTACAGAGCCAAAGGTGCTCTCCCTTTTTTGGTGATACAAGGGGAAATTTAGTTAGTAAACGTAAAGAAAAAGAAGAATAATTGCACATCAATTGCTATATTTCTTGAGCAGGTTCACTTATCCTCAAGTATGCAGATATCAGTATCACATTGCACTTGGTAATACAAGTCAAATTGTTATTAACCGAAAAGAAAAAAAGAAGTACATTTCGGAATGAGTATTCCAGGTCCATAATACGAGTCAAGCAGACATCTAGCTTGGGGAATGTATTATCATCAACTAAATTGGATGTCTCAAAATTAGCAAATATATTGTGAACGCATAAACTGTTTATTCATATGAATGGCTACAACAAGGCATATTAGACTAGCGACTTCAGTGAACTAAGTTGCAAGCATTGATTGGTTTTAAAGAATACAACAGTATTTTTAAATTTTGGGTGCTCAGAGCAGACTTTCCTATGGACTTTATTGAAATGCGTACTCTGCGTTCTGTGTGAATGTTGTTCAACTTCCCAGAGTCATTAAGAACCAATAAGTCCAATTCATCTCGAATTCTTATAAGAAAATGCATGACACTATGTGCACCTCTGAACTCTGATTTCTATGGATCAGACAAAACCAAGGAAGTTAAAGTTTTGGATGTCAGTTTTAAATTAAGATATCCACGATGTTTTAATTTACATATGATATGCTTTTATTCACGTAAACAAAGTTTGTGTGGAAAGAGCTTGAAATGACGAGTGATTGAGAAAGTGCACGGATACTATATGTAAGCTCGAAAAGTGTATGCAGCAATATGGTTTTAAGTAACCGGCTTGAATTGTAGCAAACACAAAATAAATTGCGGACTTGCATAGGCAACTCAAACTTTTACTCATCCATATTTTACACGGCCTCAATTTCTTACAAACCTTACCTTTTCCCATGTGTTGGTGGTGATAGCAGGCCTCTTGGAGTCCTTTCAAGCCCCGGTCCAAGGGCACCGAAGCGCGCTCGATGGCATCAGAGAACCCAGAGGTGAAGCTGCAACATGATGAACAGATGCCAGGACTGCGAACTACAACATGGGACCAGCAAGATTTAAAACCGCAATATCCCAAACTAGAGGAGAAAACCTCAGCAGATGTAGTGGTGGTAGGTGGTGGAATCGCGGGACTTAGCGTCGCTTACAACCTTGTGAATGCAGGGAAATCTGTGGTGGTTCTCGAGGCAAGGTGCATTGGTAAGAAAAATCAAAGACATTGATCATCAGACTCATTTTCAGAGCAAGAAATTTGGGAATGTTGCCAGTGTCACACTACTGAAGTGATTCCATTTAGTCATGACCACGCCATATGTAAGCAGGGGCGGTAACGTGATTGAAAGAATTCCCTTTGTATACAAGCATTTCTCTTCCATAACTGCGTGATATTCACTATACATTGTGCAAATGGTATTTGAATGCAGGGTCTGGAATGACTGGCAGGACAACAGCTCATCTTATGCCATGGAACGATGATTACTATTATCATCTGGGAGATATGTTTGGACATGCAAAAACACAGTTGGTTGCAGAAAGCCACCGTAAGTCCATTGATTGGATTGAGAAGGTTGTGAAAGAAGAAAATATCGACTGTAAATTCCTAAGGCTTGATGGTTACTTGTTTCCCCATGACGATAGCAAGAAGACCATAGACAAACTACATAAGGTTGGTTGAAATCGTTAGCCAATCCTTCCTAACCATCCATTTATACACTGGAGTCCGCAAGAGTAACCTTCCTTGTGTCAACCTACAGGTTTTATCCAACTCTGATCAATTAAAATTTGGAATGTTTTAACAGGAGTTTGAGGCCAGCAAGGGAGTGGGATTTAATGACATTTCAATGGTCGACCTTCAAGGAGATCCGTCCTACGGAAGCATTCACACAGCTATTAAGTGGCCCAATGCGGGAGAGTTTCACCCTCTCATGTAGACTCTTGCTTTCTCTCAAGTTTGTCTTTTCCATGTCTTATGGTTTCCCATGAGAAATTTCTTACCATATTTGGAAGTTTTCAAATTCACATAGCATTCTATGAAAGTGCCTTCTATTGTAATTTCAAAAGCATCATGATTGAGGCCCATTGTCAACAAGGCTTTTTGTTTTCATAACCAGCTAAGTTCACATGCATGGAAGGTAGAATTGATCAAGTTTAATTCTATGTAAAGCATTTTTCTGAAACTGGTCATAAGGCAAAATTGCTTATCTGTGCATTTAAATAACTGACGGGGGGGAATTTATTTACTTGAGGTAGGTACATCAATGGACTTGCTAGTGCTATAGTGAAAAAAGGAGGACGAATATTTGAATCGAGCCAGGTCTTCGAGCAATCTGGAACTACTGTTACAACAGCGGATAAAAAAGGAGAGGTGAAGGCAGAAGCAGTTGTTCTAGCCACAAACTCCCCCATCAACCACGATTTACTGGTCCACGCTCGCCAAACAGCAGATCGCAGTTATGTAATAGGACTGCGCGTGAACAAAGGCGAAGTGAAGTAAGCACTTACTATCAAATGTTAAACAGGTTGTGTTGTAAGAAACTAAGTATTCTGGGTTGAAAAGTTACAGGATTAAGTATCGAAGGTTAAAAAAACATGCTTTTAAGATAAGCACAAAGCAATGAAGGTTAAAGAGATGACTCCGGGTGAACAAAGGCGAAGTCAAGTAAGAACTCTATTGAAGGTTGAAAAGATTGCTTTTAAAATAAGTACTAAGAATTGCGCGTTAAAAAGATATAGAATACAGCATTGAAAGTTAAAGAGGTATGTTTTAAAGAAAAGTGCTAAGAGTTAAAAGGTTAAAAAGATTTGCTTTTATGCTTTAGAAGTTAGCTTCCATTTTTATTTTTTCAGCTCGTGCTCCTAGGAATTGCGGAATTGCAGCTCAGACATTTGTGTATTAACTCTTTGTACATTCACTGGTGACCATTCCGTTTCACATCCTTCACAGGAGAGCCACTTGGTGGGATACGGCAGACCCCTACCACTATGTGAGATTGGAGGATAAACAGGACCATGATGTGCTTATTGTCGGAGGTGAAGACCATGAAACAGGCATTCGCCCCAAAAACTACTACGATGCATGGTCAAATTTGGAAAATTGGGCTCGAAAAAGGTGGCCCGCAGCCAAAGATGTGATATACAGGTGGACAGGCCAAGTATGTCCCATCATTCCTTGTTTCCTTGTTTCCTCCTCTCACAAATGTGCATTAGCGTGAATAAGATAAATCACAAGGTTTGAGTGGTGTAGTTTGTAGCGTTTTGGGCATAGCTGGACCTGGGATATTTGGTCCTTGCAATGTCTACAGAAAAAAGCTAGCGCCCAGTATTGCATTCTTGTCAATAGGGATGGTATAGTGGTGAAAAGTATTTACCAAAAAAGGTGAAACAAAGGAAATCAATGCAGAGGTTGATGTGTGTTAGTGAGTAAATACATGTCCACAGTACTGTTGCATCATACAGTAGCTGCATACATTCTTCTTTGTGAATACGAAAGTATTTGGTAAAAGGAGGTTTGAGGTAAAGGAAGGCATATTTCTGCTTCTTCTGCTAGCTTATCTTTCTCTTTGAAAATCCTATGTTTTTCACAAAAAGATGATACAAATTATGAATTTCAAGCTCAAAATGATCGATCTGTTTTGTACATGATCCAGCCTTGCTATAGAGATCTGAATTGTTTTCCAGCCTTCCTCAAAAGGCTCGCAAAATGTCACATTATCGCTGACCATTCAAGTTTCCGCATCAATAGCACGAGACGTGGAGGAACTTGAGTATTCTGTTCCTCATATGCTTTGCTGTTTGGATGTAAGGTGTATGAACCTATCGATTCATTGGGACTCTATGGCAAGGATCCGGCGAGCCGCTCAAATACCTACATTGCAACTGGTAAGTTCACAAGTTCATATCCTGGAGTCTCAACAACCATGAGGATTTCTTTGCAAGTTGTTTGGTAACTAAAGTATAAAAAGATAGGTGCTAATGTGAAGTATGGTCAAATACTATATCAAACAACAGGGTTCATTCCCTTTAAACTCTTCTCAGCGAAACATTTCTACAAGTTTCATTTGACATCCCTATTCAGTACATACAGATGATAAGCTTGGTAGAATGCTTAATGGCGTAGTTGCGGACAAGAGGATTGCGTGATACACATAAATTGGTCGAGGTGACCTTCGAAAGAAAATGCTACCTCGTTTGGAGGGGAAAACAATTTGAGGCAAATAGTTATACTCATTTTCGAGCATGCATAACATTACCTGTTATTTCAGTAGTGACACTAACACTTTTTTATTGGTCAGGTAAAGTAGCCTGCCGCATAGACCTGTCCTTGCTCCTTGAACAGCAAACACTTCTTAAAGCTTGTTTCAAAGAAATGACAAAGTTTTTCTTTGATTTATCCAATTTGCAGGTGACAGTGGAGAAGGTATGACAGGTGGCACTATTGCTGGAATCGTGATCAGCAGTGAGATTTTAGGACAGGACCACCCTTGGGCTAAGATTTATAGTCCTAGCAGGCTTCCACCTGCCTCTGTCTCCACTCTTCAAGAGGAATTTGAAGAAATGAAGAAAAACGTTGAGGTGTGGATCTACTAACTCGATAGTTCCCAAACTTTGACTTCTATTGAATTTGGAAAGGGATGATAATTCAAAAAATACAACGAATGAAAAAGAAAATAACTCTGCAAATGTTGTTTCTGTGGTTAGGGTTTCAGTGCCTACATCCCCTATGTTCGCTCTGACCATGTGGACATAGAAGACTTGAGCCCTGGATGTGGG
This sequence comes from Zygnema cylindricum, assembly GCA_037447655.1. Classification (NCBI taxonomy): domain Eukaryota; kingdom Viridiplantae; phylum Streptophyta; class Zygnematophyceae; order Zygnematales; family Zygnemataceae; genus Zygnema; species Zygnema cylindricum. The sequence continues at coordinate 116,507 of JBBHKE010001172.1, forward strand.
GCTATCCTTCAGGAAGGCTTGCATAAAGTCGCAGCCTATCGAGACCCGGAGGGGAAACTTCATCGCTACACAGGTGAGACCACTCAAACAGAAAACTTTGGTTTTCCGATGGATAATCTTGCGTCAGTTTTGGTACTATAAAATACTACATCTTTTCTCTCAAGAGTTTGGGTGTGTAGTGCGCAGAGAACGACAAAAATGTAAATGATAAGATGTACATGAAATGATCTGAAAGACAATGATATGCCTAAGTACAAGCTTTGACGCAAAACGAGGAATGCTTAAACTATAAGATACAGGAAATGACGCGAAAAACAATGATATGGCTGAATTAAGAACATTATTCTTTGAAGCAATTGAGAAATGATTGTTTTTTGACGAAGACTGCTTATGGGAGGGATTGGTTGTCACTTTCAAAAAAGATTGTACCTAATTGCTTTCCATTGGATGTGTAAACTTTTACAGCTGTCTGTCCACATATGAAGTGCATCATTCAGTGGAATCCAAATGACTCCACGTTCGATTGCCCGTGCCACGGTTCCCAGTTTGACTGCTATGGTCGGCTTGTTAATGGCCCCGCCAAGGCCAATCTTAAACCCTTGTAAAGGATGTGAGCCGGTTTTGACTAACGAGTTCAAAAAAGGACGGCTATTTTGATTGGCAAGATTTCCAAGAAAGAAAGGTGTATTTGTGCATATGAAACAAAAAAATGTTTTGGAGCGTTACAGCACATGGAGACGTTGTAGTCTTGAAGAGGAGTAACTTTCAGATTGTGTAAAGAATAGATTTTGAGTGACGAGGGTTCCCAGAAAAGAAGGGTTTACATGTACATAGAATCCAAATACTTTCTGAAGTTGAACAGTAGCGAGAGTTTGATGCAAATGCATTTTCTGCAAGCCAAAATGTACTTTGACAAACCATTTACGGTGAATTGTGGCTTATGGAAGAATGCGATTATTGTCTTATGTTTTGGCACATCCTATGAACAAATTGTTTTCTCTGAAATAGGTTTTTGAAGGACATGATAACGAATTGAGTTCAAGTAATCATAAGGTTATTGACCTTGAGTCAATTACTAAGAAAAAAGAAACAATGAAGCACCACCAAAACAGTCATACCAAAAAGTGTGTCACTTCATCTTCATACATGTTAGGATTTCATCCAGGTAATAATAGAACCTATGGCTAACATTTTAAGTATAGGGAATCAAAAGTCCTTGGATATGTTATAATTTATTTCCGCGTATCCCGGCCAAATAGACCACGGTCAATCACGGACGCGTATCCAAAATAATATAGAAATCAAAGCTTACTTTCGCAATAATTTCCAGAAGATTCTGCATTTTTCGCTGATCTGCAGTTTTGCTGGTTGCTAGCATTTTGAGGATAATGTCTTTTTTCTTGTGGAGAACTGCACTGTAGCCTTCAAAGTTCCAAAACGTCAAAGAAGAATATTCTCAATTAACACACTCTCAAAAGGAAAGACAATTGGGTAAAAGACAAGAAAAAGGTCTGTCAATAGAATATGAAGAACTTTTGATGGGGAGATAAAGACATTCAAATTTCCAGGGCAGCGTACCCTTGCGTTGTAGTACAGTACATGTACTTACTGTCTTAGGGTAAACTTCCATCAGACGTTCCCAGTAATCGTACGGTCACGTTTACTGGCAGTAATATTTGTATCACCTTTCCATCAGGTCGTACCATTTGTATCAAGAAGAATATTCTCAATTAACACACTATCAAAAGGAAAGACGATAGGGTAAAAGACAGGAAAAAGGTCTGTCAATAGAATATGAAGAACTTTTGATGGAGAGATAAAGACATTCAAATTTCAAGGGCAGCGTACCCTTGCGTTGTAGTACAGTACATGTACTTACTGTCTTAGGGTAAACTTCCATCAGGCGTTCCCAATAATCGTACGGTCACGTTTACTGGCAGTAATATTTGTATCACCTTGGCAGTAATATTTGTATCACCTTTCCATCAGGTCGTGCCAGTGAAGCAAAAATTGCTTACGTGTTAGAATGCGATTGGGACCACGTAGGATCCTGCTGAGCCGCCCGGGATTAATGAAAGATTTGAAAAGTACAAAATCTCAACTGCGTATCTGTACGAGCGGACGCAGATTAAAATATATAGTAGCGTCACGCTAATGTACAATCTGTACGTCCTTGTATTTGTCGTTGTACCAACGGTCACGAAAACCGTTGCAAAATGCAAATTTGTACAAATGTCCATGAATGTACCATTTGTAGGTTCATGTAATATCGCTGTACCAGCGGAGGCGTGACAGGATGTCCTACAACCAAGATTTTGTCGTCGAACAGGGTGGCTATGATGTCAGAAGATACACGCCATTTGCCACATGTAAGTTTATAACTTCACGTCCGTCGTGGATCGACTCTGACTTTTGCAAGTGGACCAATACACGCGTCCAGTAAGCGCAAAGTGTCCTCCTGAGGACAGTGGGAGGAGACTCGCTAGGTACTGGATAGAAGGGGCGTTTGCGTCGAAAATTCAAAATCGGACGGGTGGAAGTTTCCGCCAAAAAGTCTGGAGAATCTTAACGATCTGTTAAACATCTTTTGTAAAAAAAAAAAAAACAGTACGGCGTAATACGGAAAGGTACTTTCTCCAGTAAAGAACCCCACTTTCGCCTGATGGAAGGTTACCCTTACTATTATCAATGATTGACATATAATACAATACAGTACGGCAATGCCAAAGTGGCTTTAACGTCAACATAGAACCGAGTCTTGAGTTTTAGACGGCCTTGCATGGAACTTGTGTACGGCATTTTGCTTTATTCTGCTTATCCGTACTTTTCCGCAGAATTCCTTTTCCGCGTCAGCAATGCACGCTTTGTAGGTCAAAGCGAAACAATTGGAACTGCTATTTGCGGCATATCCATACTGCGTGGGTATTATAAAGAAAATGGGAACTCTATATCTGAAATTTCAGCATCCTACGCGTATTGTACTGTCATAAAACGCGTATAGCGTTTCTTATCTTTCGGTTTTCGCACATTTGAAATTTTGTTGCACGGAGGATCTTGTGAATTGAAGTATGAGGGTCAAATAGAGCTGCAGCAAAAGCAAAAAGCAAAAGCAAACTTAAAAGCAACATAGTTTAGTAAGCGGATTTCTTTCTTTAGGTTCTTCTAGTTCTAATCTCTTTCTGCACAGTTATGTTTCTTTAAGCAGCGAAAAAAATACATCTTGTTCCCACTTCTCCGCTATATCAAGATGTAGGTTGTTCTATCATCAAATTATGTTTGTTCGTCAATCTCGTTATGTTGTAATAAGAACTATAACCGAACATTTTCTTTTACATCTTTCCTCGGGTGCTACTTTGACAAGCAAATATAGAAGAGTATTAGAAGAGAGGGTAAAACAGTTAAGGCAACAATAGGATCGGTTTTAACAGTTTATTTGTTTTCCCATATTTGTGATCCTTATGTTTGGAAATAAATAAAAAATTGTGGGTTCGTACCGTTATCTTCCAGCATCTTTTTCAAGCCTCGAATGATGATAAACAAGTTCCTAGTATACAATTTTGCAATCTAATCTGAATATATTTCATTTAACGGACAATTATGTTAGATTTCTAATTGTATTTTTTTCTTTGATTTAAACAAAAGACCCCTACTATCTTGACTTGGGACAATCACTCAAAACCGTGGCCTTAGAAGCGACGTAGGCACAACCCACACACAGGGAATGTAGTCTTCCTGTAATGGTATGATAGAAGCAGATTAGTAATGTGAGAATGCACAGATAGACCGTTGAGAAGTAGACAGGTTTGAGCAACTTTATGGATGATTAATAAATAGAACAAACGAGTACAATGTTTTTTTAAACATTCTAACTAATAAAGTTGGAATCTCCTCCTAAAGATCTTTACTTGTCTATCTCTATGTACAAAAGATCCATTTATGAAAGTCGCATTTCAACGTTTGTGTTATGTTTGTGAGAGATATATTTCTCTAGTGCATATGTACAATTTATATCTTTGAGTGCCCTCTTTGCAATGGGCTCCAATGATGTGTGGTCACGTGAAATGGTGTCATGTGTTGCTTTCCAACCAAAATTGTCCCATGCCGATTCGATGCATTTTCGTACAATCTATATTTGGTAATTCTTGGGATCGTCGCTATAGTTCTATACATTTTCATCCGTCGCGTCGTGTCGGGTCACATCAAACCACTGAATCGGTAAGGTTTGTCAATGTTGATGAATCGCATACAAATAACGGCCTTGACGTCTTTAAAACAAAGCCCCCCCTAAGAGTAAGGGTGCCCGTGGGAAACCTAATATGGTCCACTTGACCGTATATCATGCCTATATCTACCTTGACCCTACACCCAAAGTTGTACGGATCAAAGCTATCTTAATCGACGACCCAAATGATTCACGCCAGTGTACGATCATTAGGTTGGGCCCTCTCCTTGTCAAATAGAAAGGGGATTCGATTTCGAAAAGCCGTGGGTTGCTGCAGGCTATAGGCCTAATAGGACCATTGTGCGACTTTTCCATAAAGCCAACGTCAATAAGTTTAAGTACCTCAAAATCTTGGCGTCTCGTGTATGGTGTGGGGAAATGACGACTCGGTGCTCCCGCGGGTTGCGAGACTCTCGGCAACCGCAACCGATGCTGTGAGGGCCCCTACCTTGGCGTCACGGAGTGTCTTGGGACTTGCGGGAGAAATCCCATTCGTACAACCCCACCTCGAAGCCCCGTTCGTGCATGTGGGCATAACATGTCTCATGCCTTTTCGAAACCTTTTGGGTTCCCTTGATGAATTGTATCCAAGATCTTGTTTAGACACGACCTCCTTACCTCTCTATTTGGTCCATGGTGTCGTAACGCACACAATCGGGCACAACAAAAAAAATAATGTATTCAACCGACAACTTTCTCCCACGATTTTTATTCCTCTTACTCTCTTCTACCCACCCTCAATACTTAACAACTCGAAAGAATAAAGTTCTTCCACAGTTCTTTAAATAGCTACGCTTTTACCAAACTCTGACACCCTCACGATGAAGCTTCACACAAGAGAGTACACCCACAAAATAGTGTATTCAACTAACAACTTTCTCCCACAATTTAATCTCTCTCACTCTATTCTACTCACCTTCTATTTTCACTCTCAATATTTTACAGCTCGAAAGAATGAAGCTCTTCTATAGTTTTTTAAATAGCTACGCTTCTACCAAACTCTTGTCGTCTAGGTAACTTTGAAGACGACAACCACCAACACTCTTTGACCACAATTGAAATGGGAAGACATTGGAAGAAGAAAACATGCGAAAAGCACCCGGAAAGCGTCGTCACACTTCCCTTCTAAAACAAAACAATAGAAAGAGAAGAAAAACGTGTGAGGTACATTTATGAAACACCTCTTTACAACATATGATATAGATGCAAATCGAGCCGAACGTTCCGACGCGATATAAATTCTTGCAACGCCCATTTCTTCATCACCTCGGTCTTGCTACCTCCTCTCGCTCCACTGACTTTGACTTATGATTCTGATTGGGCCCAAGATGAGCTTTGAAGGCGGTCTACAATTAGCTCTTGTAATCTTTGTGGCAGTGCCCTAAACAAATTTCCAAGATCATTTTTCTAGGAAGCGAGCAAAGACGTCACTATTTGTTTTCTATATGTGAAGTGTACTCAAGAAGTGGTAGACTTTCCGACTAAGGGTTTCGATCAGCCCCATTTTGAACAATATTGATTTTCACGTGGTCTCGGTTTTCTTCTCCTCGTAGAAGCCAAATTCTTCTCCTATGTTTATCTAAATCTACTTTCTAGTGTTGGCTTGAAAGGGGGTGTTTATGGTCTTTTGGTGTTATGATTTACCTTTTGATGGTGTATTTTGGATCTTTATGGTCGTTTCTACGTCTATCACTTTAATTTCGACTTCCATCACTTCACTCTTGTTCCCATTTGATGCACTTGTATGTATGTTATTGAGTCCAAGTTAGTTGAAATGTCTTTGTGCTTATTTATTCATTTTTTTACGCTCTAGAGTCCCTTTTCATAATTTTGACACTTTTACAATACCTATATTTGTCTTACAGTACACATTAGATAAGTTACGCCTATTCGGTCTCACTCATTTTTTTAGTTCGTCGTGTAACGATATCCAATGACATTAAATTTATGTTATTTCAAGGCCAACACATTTGAAGGGCACGTCCCAATCCACATTAATTGACATTGCTAGACTTTGTATAAAGGAGCTCTTCGCATTTATAAAAGCATCCTAGTTCCCATTTTTAATTATCAAATGCAACGAAAAGCATCAAGTTCTTGTTTGTGTCTTTCTTCATAGCTTGAAGCACTCATTCAAAAGCATTCCGTCCCATCTACCCCCCTCCCTCAAAATCCTAAACTATTAACAACTATCCTGTATATCATCAAAAGAGATGATATACCAGTTTCGTGTTGTTTCCCTTTGCGCTGACGAATCGTTATCGCACCATCCGGTGAATTTATAAAAACTGAAATTAGCATATAGGCAAAAACATTTCATTCTCATATCAAGTTTCTGGCAATATAATACAATACGTATCATTTGATAAAAACAATAAAAATATTTCATGTCGGGTTTCTGGTAATAGAATGCGATAGGCATAATTTTATGATGTTCACTTAAAAATATGGCTATTTTTTATAGTCAATTATACAAAAAATGCATTTTGTTGTTTCTCTTATGTATGTGGAGAACTAACCCATGCAGTGTCAACCAATGAGGTTATTTTTTTTTGAAATGATTCTATTTATTTATTGATGTCGTTGATGAGTAGTTTTATCCACTATCTTTCAAGTGGGTGCTTAGACTGTTGGTTGTGAATGCAATTTCAACTTAACTTGTAAATAGTACAATGTAGGATCCACTTTTATCATCTTTCAATTCTAATCTTGTGCCTCGCTAGAAAATTTTGTCCCCCAAACTTCAACAAAAGTCGTAGGCAATCGCAAATTGTCAACCTTCATCAAAACTCGACTCGTGGGAAAAAATAGTGAGAGGGAGAGAGAGGGAGAGAGAGGAAAAGACAACAGGGTAAATGACAGGAAAAAAGTCTGTCAATAAAATATGAAGAACTTTTGATGGAGAGATCAAGACATTCAAATTTCCAGGGCACCGTACCGTGGCGTTGTAGTACATTACTGTACATGTGCTGTACTTACTATTATCAATGATTGACATGTAACACAGTAAGATATGGCAATGTCAAAGTAGCTTAACGTCAACATAGAACCGAGTCTTGAGTTTTAGACGGCCTTGCATGGAACTTGTGTACGGCATTTTGCTTTATTCTGCTTATCCGTACTTTTCCGCAGAATTCCTTTTCCGCGTCAGCAATGCCACGCTTTGTAGGTCAAAGCGAAACAATTGGAACTGCTATTTTGCGGCATATCCATACTGCATGGGCATTATAAAGAAAGGGAATTGCTAATCGCAGAGACGATTTTTGCTGCGCGCAGGTAGTTGTCAGAAATTGTACATTTGAAGTACAGTTTCGTACAAGCTACGTTCCTTTAATTTCAGATTTGACGGTCAATCCGTCGAACAACTTTGAGTGGCGGATTATTGTACCGGCGGTTAAAAAAGTGTCGCGCTTGCAAACGTCGACCGTCATAAAAAAAAAAAAATTCACACGGCCGGCGCAGTTTTACTGTAACCAAACTGCGGCAGCCACATATAAATAAAATGGCTGCGCGCAGATAGCTTATCACTTCACGTCGACGTTGTTCAAATCGCGCTATTTTTTCCTTTTTTCCGATTGAAACGTACAATTCGTGACTTTTGAAAAAATCGTAAAAAAACGTGTACTGTAAACTGAAACTGCAAATTTACGGAAACCTGTAAACAAATTACTGTAACTGTACATTTTTTTACGGATATGTACGGGATAAAACGGAAAATATGCGTCGTATTTATTGGTACTTTCTGTTCAGTGAACTGAACAGAAATACCACGGAAGTTGTACGTTGTATAATCAAAAATGTACGGACATTTTCGAAAAGAGACGAGCGTCACAATAATTTCGCGCGTTCAGTTTGAAATTTGTACGGGCGTCTTCTTCAATTTTTTTTGAAAGAAGACGCCATGGAACATTGAAAACGAAACCGCAAGGAAGCCGCTTCCCCATGTCCTACCCTCCTCCCTCCCTCTTGGTTGTGCTATCTGCGAGATATAGAAAGAAGGCAGACGGAAAGCGGCCATGTATGTCTGTCAAACAGGCTCGGACAGACGAAATTTCACAAAATTTTACCTTTGTGGCATTCGAACCCGGGTATGTTGCAATTCTGTGTCCTCCATTGGACTACAGAATACAGGAAGCCTCTAGATAGTATTTAACTAACCCACTTTAAGCCACAACCACTTCTGCCTCAGAAGGCAAACTGACAATTTGACTGCACCCCTGTGTAGCCTGGACTCCCCTGAGTCCGTAGCAAAAAGAATCACTGAAAACGGCCAACCAGGCGATAAGTTATGAGGCAGCAAAAATGCCAATTTGTACAAACTCTCAAAGGGAGAGATGACTATCTACCTAAATTTTCTAAGTCCTGATTCTCTCTAATAACTCCTATCTACTGAAGTACGGACCAATCAGATTACTGTATCGTACACAAAAGTACTACTGCCGATGTACCTTTTGTACGACCTATGTACGACAAGGCTATTAAGTGGACGCGTGTCCGCTTTTCACTCGTCCGTACATTCCTCGGAATTCCTATGACCGAATGTCATCTCTCCACGTGGCTCCAGGTCATGCCACGTCACAAAACGCCAAAATGACCACTCCGGGATTTCGGCGATGATGTGCGCCGTTGGATTTTGTGCGAAACGCAATCTTAGCCGTAATAAATGCTTGCGTGACATTTGTTCCGATGTCGATATAAAATGCGTAGTATCCGTTTCGAATTAGCGTCGTACGATGTACTTTATATAACTGAATCTATGTACGCCGTAAACAGTTCTAGTTAAATGAATTTTAGTCACGCAAACAAAATATATATTTATCACATACCATCGTACTTAGCATTGGTCCTAGTCTATTAGGATAAAGCTGACCGCTACCAGTCAACTTGACGAACCGCAGGTACCGGGATCAAACCTCTGGTCCGTCAAGTATATTTTTAGTAACCTACTAAAAATAGCTGTCTGTTGAACTAAGGCAGCCATGGATCAACCTCTCTCTCTTACCTTCAGTGACTACAACAAGTATGGGAGTTAGAGAGCGGAGGTGGAGGCAGGCTGCCCGTCTTTTTCTTTCCTTTTTATAAAGACATATTTAAACCTAGAAAATACTCTAGAAATCTATAAATTTCAACACTCCCCTTATTTTCTAGTCTAATTTTAACTTTTCTTTCAACCCGCATTTTTCTCGACAATATTTTAGTTTAGGAGAGGGCACAGGTTTGGTCATCATGTCAGCCACCATTTCTTCATCAGGTCTATAAACAAGATTTAAAATTTTATTTTCAACTTTTTCTCTTACGAAGCTCAATCTTATGTCCATATGTTTTGCTTTGAAATGGTGTTTTGGATTGGCTGCAATTGCAATTGCAGCTTGGTTATCGCAAAATATTTCGTGCACTCCCTCTTTCATAAATCCCAGTTCTTGTAACAATGATTTCACCCACATTAGTTCTTTTACAGCAGAACAAGACGCCATATACTCAGCCTCCATAGTAGACTGAGCAACCACTTTTTGTTGCTTACTGCTCCAACAGCAAGCACCTTCCCCCACATACAAAACATATCCAGAAGTGCATCGTCTCATAGGTGCATCCCCATAACTGGCATCACTCCAAGTAGTGATGTCAGTGTGCTCCCCTCCCAAATGCAACCATAACTCTCTAGTTCCCACCAGATATCTCATGACTCTCTTGGCTGCCTCCCAATCCCTCTTCCTAGGATCATTAAGACTCCTACTGAGTACACCAACTGCCGCCGCTATGTCCGGCCTGGTACAATTCATAAAATAGATTAAGCTTCCTACGACCTGTCTATAAGGGATAGACTTCATGAACTCTCTCTCCTCTGGACTCATCTGATCGTCTAAGATCATCACTCCTCCTTCTACACTCCCATCACTTACTTTTTTCAAGTCCATGGGAGTGGTACAACTGTTAGCATTTTCCATCTGGAATTTCTCAAGCATATTACCTATTGCTTCTTTCTGAGTAAGTCTGATAATCTTCTTCCCCCTATCTCTCTCCATTTGGATCCCCAAAATATATTTTGCCTCCCCTAAATCCTTCATATCAAATCTGCCCCTAAGATCTTTCTTTAGCCTATTGATATTCTCCAAAGACTTACTTAACACAAGCAGATCATCCACATAAATTGCAATAAAAATGACACCATTCTCATCTTCAAACATATAGATAGAATGGTCAGAGCTGATCCGGATGTATCCCAGATCAGTGAGAAACTCATCTAGTTTCTTATTCCACTGTCGCGGAGCCTGTTTCAGTCCATATAAGGATTTTATGAGCCTGCACACTTTGCTCTCTTCTCCTTCTTCCACAAACCCCTCGGGTTGCCTCATAAAAATTTCTTCCTCTAACTCACCATTAAGAAAAGCAGTCTTAATGTCCATCTGGTGAATTTCCATGTCTTCCGCTGCTGCCAGACTAAGGAGAATCCTTACCGATGGGAACCGAACAACTGGAGCAAAGGTCTCCTCATAGTCAATCCCCTCTTTTTGGGTGAACCCCTTTGCTACCAATCGAGCCTTATACCTCTCAATTGTATTATCTGGGTTCAGTTTTAGTTTAAATACCCATTTACATCCAATAGGTTTTCTGTCTGGAGGGCAATCCGCTAGTTCCCAAGTATTTGCTTCCATGATAGAAGCCATCTCATCATTTATGGCTCTAATCCATCTTTCTTTCTCTGGACTATTCACTGCCTCTAAGTAAGACTGAGGCTCATCTGGGTGAGATAGCTTAGTTACCTTATGAGCAGCTTGTTTTTCCTGTATCCTTTTGCTGCTCCTCCTTCCTCCCTCAAACTCCGAAGCTGGAATGGATGGAAGTCTTGGATTTCTTCTTATTGTCTCATCGGCTCCCCTGTCCATGGAAACCAGTTCTTGTTCCGCTTCTTCTATCTCCTCGAAGTCCATGGGAGTATGCGAGGTCTCTGGTGAGTCTCCTGTATCTTTGATCTCCCCTGAACCTGTAATCATGGTGTCACCTATGTCCCTTTCGGGGACGACCGAGTTCTCCTCACTTTCGGACTCAAATCTGATTCTTATCTTCTTTGTATATTTGAAGGGGTCAAATGACTTTCCTTCATCCATAACAACTAAGTGTTTGACCAGAATGATATCTTTCTTTGCTAAGTCATAGACTCTATATCCCTTAACATCCTCATCATATCCCACAAAGTATCCTGGTTTTCCCTTAGCATCTAGTTTCCAGTTTTTCCTATCCGTGTCAAGACTGTAAACTTGGCTACCAAATACTTTAAGGTGTGAGATATCTGGTTTCCTTCCAACCCATCTCTCATATGGTGTCACTCCCTTTACAGCTGAGGTAAGGACTCTATTTTTAATGTAGTTGGCACAATTCATTGCCTCTGCCCAAAATCTCTTTCCTATTTTCTTGTCTGCCAACATACTGCATGCACTATCTCCTAGTGTTCTATTCAACCTCTCAGCTACCCCATTTTGTTCCGGGTTATATGGTACGGTTTTCTGGTGTTGCACTCCCTCATCTCTCAGATATTCCTCAAACTGGTTAGAGGTATATTCCCCCCCATTATCACTCCTTATCCTCTTAATAGGGGTTTCATGCAATTTCTCACTCCATGCTTTATATTCTTTGAAGCAAGTGGATGCTTCAGACTTATTTTTCAGAAAGTAGACTCTAGAGTATCTAGACCAATCATCAGTTATTGTCATCATGAATCTCTTTCCTCCAACCGAAGGTACTTTTGCAGGTCCCCAAATATCTGTGTGGACCAAATCTAACACTTTCTCACCTCTATATGTGGCGGCTTTGGGAAAGGGAAGTCTGTGAGCCTTACCTTGAGCACAACCACTACAATCATCCATCATTTCATTATCCCCAAACTCAATGCCATCTACTACCCCAAGCTTTTTCATTTCCCTTAACCTATCAAAGTGCACATGCCCCAACCGCTTATGCCAAATCATCACCTTAGGAACACCAACATAGTAAGCATTCTTCTTTTCATTACTCAAGTTAAGCCTAAACATTCCTTGGCTACCCTTATCTGCTGTGAAGTAAACTTCATTCCCATACTTAGCTGTAAAGACTCCCTTTCTGGTGAAGGTATCAAACTCTTTGTCATCTAACACAGACGTAGAGACAAGATTTTTACTCAGCTGAGGAATGTAAAGTACATCTGAGAATGTAAGTATAGAGGTCTTACCCTCTACTAAGACTTTCAGATCTACTGATCCCACTAGATCTGTAGTAACCACTCTCCCATCCCCATACTCTATCTCTACAGTAGGAATCTTTCGTAGCTTAGTGAAGAGTTCTTTATCACGACACATATGCATGGATGCACCTGAGTCGATGATCCATCCTTCCTGTGGAGCTTCCCGAATTGCTCCAAGGGCACACTTCTGCCTCCGAGGGATCTCCTTCTCCTTTAGACTCTCGTCAAGAAGAAGCTCCCCATCATCCTCAGATGACTCATCCTCGGTTTCTCCTGAAACTTTTGTAACCACAAGTGCCTTTTTCTTCCCTCCGGAAGAACCCCCTCCACGGTTTTCTTGGAGCCTCAACTCCGACAACTTGACACAATCTGCAATAAAGTGTCCCGGCTTTTTGCAAAAATGACAAAGACCCTTTGGGGGCCTCTGTCCCCCAGAATTATCTCTTTCCCCTCTATAAGGTTTCTTCGGATCCTTCCCCCATCGGTCCCCTCCTGCTGCTAGAGCTTGAATGCTCTTTCCTCCTCTCCTAATCTCCATTGTGTTTTCCTGCACAAGTATCATCCTGACTACTGTGTTCCATTTCCATGAACTATCAGGCATTCCCTGTACTCGGTATACTATGTTTTCGAACTCATCTGGTAATTTCATGATAAGGGTGTTCACTTTCATTTTCATTGTACCTGTCCACCCAGCACTTTCCATTTCCATATACAAACAAGAAAGATCATTACAGTAATCTAACATCTTTCCTCCTTTGTAAGTGTAACTCAATAGTTTTTGCTCAGCCAATTGGAGCTCCTGAATAGTTCCAGCTCTATAAATCTCCACCAAACTTTCCCACAATTCTTTGGCCTTGTAAATGTGAAGATGAGGAGTGGCCAAACCTTGAGTGAGGTGTCTCAAAATGAAGTTCTTGGCAGCCATGTTTACATCCTCCCACATTTGAGTATCGTTCTCTACGGTCTTCAAGGTCGCCGTTCCCGATACTGTGGCAATAGGAGTGAGGGGTGTCTCCTTCCCTTTCTCCTTTTCGGACACACTGCTGTCCCCATCATCTGCCTCCTCCGCTGAGGCAGCCGTTGGTTCAGAAAACCTTACTCCCCCAAATCCTGGTGGAGTTCCCGAAGGTGGACGTTTCACTTGTCCACTGACGATACCCCAGTATCGTTTTTCACACAACGCTCCCATCATCATGGCTTCCCAATAGATGAACCCAGATCCATTGAAGGTGGGCACCCTAGAGGGTGGGCCCATAACCTGCAATTCTGTGTCCTCCATTGGACTACAGAATACAGGAAGCCTCTAGATAGTATTTAACTAACCCACTTTAAGCCACAACCACTTCTGCCTCAGAAGGCAAACTGACAATTTGACTGCACCCCTGTGTAGCCTGGACTCCCCTGAGTCCGTAGCAAAAAGAATCACTGAAAACGGCCAACCAGGCGATAAGTTATGAGGCAGCAAAAATGCCAATTTGTACAAACTCTCAAAGGGAGAGATGACTATCTACCTAAATTTTCTAAGTCCTGATTCTCTCTAATAACTCCTATCTACTGAAGTACGGACCAATCAGATTACTGTATCGTACACAAAAGTACTACTGCCGATGTACCTTTTGTACGACCTATGTACGACAAGGCTATTAAGTGGACGCGTGTCCGCTTTTCACTCGTCCGTACATTCCTCGGAATTCCTATGACCGAATGTCATCTCTCCACGTGGCTCCAGGTCATGCCACGTCACAAAACGCCAAAATGACCACTCCGGGATTTCGGCGATGATGTGCGCCGTTGGATTTTGTGCCAAACGCAATCTTAGCCGTAATAAATGCTTGCGTGACATTTGTTCCGATGTCGATATAAAATGCGTAGTATCCGTTTCGAATTAGCGTCGTACGATGTACTTTATATAACTGAATCTATGTACGCCGTAAACAGTTCTAGTTAAATGAATTTTAGTCACGCAAACAAAATATATATTTATCACATACCATCGTACTTAGCATTGGTCCTAGTCTATTAGGATAAAGCTGACCGCTACCAGTCAACTTGACGAACCGCAGGTACCGGGATCAAACCTCTGGTCCGTCAAGTATATTTTTAGTAACCTACTAAAAATAGTTGTCTGTTGAACTAAGGCAGCCATGGATCAACCTCTCTCTCTTACCTTCAGTGACTACAACAAGTATGGGAGTTAGAGAGCGGAGGTGGAGGCAGGCTGCCCGTCTTTTTCTTTCCTTTTTATAAAGACATATTTAAACCTAGAAAATACTCTAAAAATCTATAAATTTCAACATATGTCACATGCGTAACATGCCCTAAGTTGGTCGGCTGGACTACCAGTTGATGACGAAGATCGGATACCAACATGATGTGTGATTAACATATAAAGACTTAATTGTTTTACCGCTCATTTAACGGGAAAAGCTTGCAAACTGCGTTATATGTAATATTTATTTGTTTTTTTATGTACGGAATAGTACGGAAGGAAATTCATTAACGATTTTTTACGATTTGATCAAAAGGTTCAATGCGTTTGTTACGTATAATTCGTCGCGTACGGTACGTTCGCACTAATCGCCGTGAACAACTATGCTTCACGTTAACCGCAAAAATGAAATCAACTCGTCGTCTTGTCCACCGTGGACGTGACGACGTGTCATTTTAGTTTCATCGATATTTATACGCGGGTAGTCGGGTACGCATTTTTATTTTGTAAGAAGTATATTTGGTTTCGTGCGAGTTTACACATGTTGTACGTCATCCTTTAATATGTGTCCAAGTTCAATGTAACGGTTCGCGAGTTGATTTCATTTTTGCAGTAAACTACAATAGTGTATCTGCGCGCAACCATTTTATTTATATGTGGCTGCCGCAGTTTGGTTACAGTAAAACTGCGCCGGCGGTGTGATTTTTTTTTTCTTTGACGGTCAACGTTTGCAAGCGCGACACTTTTTTAACCGCCGGTACAATAATCCGCCACTCAAAGTTGTTCGACGGATTGACCGTCAGATCTAAAATTAAAGGTACGTAGCTTGTACGAAATTGTACTTTAAATGTACAATTTCTGACAACTATCTGCGCGCAGCAAAAATCGTCTCTGCGATTAGCAATTCCGTAAAGAAAATGGGATAACTCTATATCTAAAGTTTCAACATCCTACACTTATTGTACTGTCATAAAATGCGTATAGCGCCGCTTATCTTTCGGTTTTCGCACATTTGAAATTTTGTTGCACGGAGGATCTTGTGAATTGAAGTATGAGGGTCAAATAGAGCTGCAGCAAAAGCAAAACGCAAAAGCAAACTTAAAAGCAACATAGTTTAGTAAGCGGATTTCTTTATTTAGGTTCTTATAGTTCTAATTTATTTCTGCACAAATATGTTTCTTTGAGCAGCGAAAAAAATACATCTTGTTCTCACTTCTCCGCTATATCAAGATGCAGGTTGTTCTATCATCAAATTATGTTTGTTTGTCAATCTCGTTATGTCATAATAAGAACTATAACGGAACATCTTCTTTTACATCTTTCCCGGGGTGCTACTTTGACAAGCTGATATTATAATGGTATTATAGAAGCAAATTAGTAATGTGAGAATGCATAGATAGACCGTTGAGAAGTAGAAAGGTTTGAGCAGCCTTATAGATTGTTAATAAATAGAACAAACCAGTTCAATGTTTTTTTAAACATTCTAGCTAATAAAGTTGGAATCTCCTTTGAAATATCGCTATGAACAAAAGATCCATCTATCAATGTTGCATTTCAACGTTTGTGTTATGTTTGTGAGAGACATATTTCTCTAATGTATATGTACAATTTATTATTTTGAGTGCCTTCTTGCAATGGGCTGCAATGATGCATGGTCGTGTGAAATGGTGTCATGTGTCGCTTTCCACCAAAATTGTCCCATGCCGATTCGATGCATTTTCGTACAATCTATATTTGGTAATTCTTGGGATTGTCGCTGTAGTTCAATACAGTTTGATCCGTCGCGTCGTGTCGCGTCACATCAAACCACTGAATCGATAAAGTTCGTCGATGTTGATAAATCGCATACAAATAACGGCCTTGGCGTCTTTAAAACAAAGCCCCCCCTAAGAGTAAGGGTGCCCGTGGCAAACCTAATATGGTCCATTTGACCGTATATCATGCCTATATTGTTAAGATTCCTAAAATCGGGGGATAGAATCGACGATCACAATAAAGGGATTGATGAGCCGACCAAGATTTAAATTTGGGACCTTTCATTTTAACTGTGAATGTTCTAATCAGTGTAACCACTGTACCACCAGCTCAGATGTTACGTTGGTGGGTACAATTTTATATTAGTTTTAGTGTGGATATTGCCACAATTCTAGGTATCGAACGGTACATTTTTTGTACGTCAACACCCCCCCTCGAGAGGTAGCCGGTCATAATTTTACATGTAAACCTGCCCCCCCTAGCTTTGATACCCCTCGAGAGGTAGCTGGTCATAATTGTCTATATAAACCAGGCCCCCCTGACTTTGATACCATGTTGAGATTCTTAAAATTGGGGGATAGAATGGACGATCTGAATAAAGGGATTGATGAGTCGAGCTAGGATTTGAACCTGAGACCTTTCACTTTAGCTGTGAATGTACTTACCACTGTACCACCAACTCAGATGTTACGCTGGTGGGTCCAATTTTATACAGTTTTTAGTGTGGATATTACCACAATTCAGGGTATCGAGTGGTACACTTTTCGTACTTCAACATATATCTACCTTGACCCTACACCCAAAGTCGTAGGAATCGAAGCTATCCTAATCGACGACCCAATAATTCACGCGATTGTACGATCATTAAGTTAGGCCCTCTCCTTATAAAATAGAAAGGGGATTCGATTTCGAAATGTTGTGGGTTGCCAGCGGCTACAGGCCAAATAGAACCATTGTGCGACTTTTCCATAAAGCCATCGTCAATAGGGTTAAGTACATGAAAATATTGGCGTCTCGTGTACGGTGTGGGGAAATGACGACTCGGTGCTCTCGCGGGTTGTGAGACTCTCGCCAACCGCAACTGTTGCCGCGAGGGCCTTTGCCTTAGCGTCACGGAGTGTCTTGGGACATGCAAGATAAATCCTATTCGTACAACCCCACCTCAAAGCACCGTTCGTGCATGCGGGCATGACATGTCTCATGCCTTTTCAAAACCTTTTGGGTTCCCTTGATGAATTGTATCCAAGACCTTGTTTAGACTTGACCTCCATACCTCTCCATCTGGTCCATAGTGTCGTAGTGCACACAATCGAGCACAACAAAAAAATAATGAATTCAACTGACAACTTTCTCCTATGATTGTATCCCTCTTACTCTCTTCTACCCACTCTCAATACTTCACAACTCGAAAGAATGAAGCTTTTCTACAATTCTTTAAAGAGCTATGCTTCTACCAAACTCTAACACCCTCACACGAGATAGTACAACCAGAAAATAGGGTATTCAACTATCAACTATCTCCCACAATTTTATCTCTCTCACTCTCTTCTACTCACACTCAATATTTTACAACTCGAAAGAATAATGCTATTGTACACTTTTTTAAATATCTACGCTTCTACCAAACTCTCGTCGTCTAGGTAACTTAGAAGACGACAACCACCAACACTCTTTGACCACGGTTGGAAATGAAATGACATTGGAAGAAGAAGAGAGGCGGAAAACACGCAAAAAACGTCGTCACACTTTCCTTCTCAAACAAAACAATAGAAGGAGAAGAATAACATGTGAGGTACATGTATGAAATGCCTCTTTACAACATATGATTTAGATGCAAACCGAGCTGAACTTTTTTGACGCGATATAAATTCTTGCAACGCCCATCTCTTCATCACCTCGGTCTTGCTAAAATGTCTTCTATTTTTGGCAAGGAACTAAATACCTCAGCCTCACTTTCACCTCCACTCGCTCCACTGACCTTGACTTTTTGATTTTGATTGGGCCCAAGATGCGCTTTGAGGGTGGTCTACAATTAGCTCTTGTAATTTTTGTGGCAGTCTTCTAAACAAATTTCCAAAGATCATTTTTCTAGGAAGTGTGCAAAGACGTCACAATTTGTTTTCTATATGTGAAGTGTACTAAAGAAGTGGCCGACTCTCCAACCAAGGGTTTCGAGCGACCCCATTTTGAACAACATCAATTTTCTCTTGGTCTCGGTTTTCATCTCCTCTTAGAAGCTAAATTCTCCTCCCATGTTTATCTAAATCTACTTTTTAGTGTTGGCTTGAAAGGGGGTGTTTAGGGTCTTTTAGTGTTATAATTTACCTTTTGATGGTGTAATTTGGATGTATATAGTCGTTTCTACGTCTATCACTTAAATTTCTAGGTCCATCACTTCACTCCAATTTCCATTTGATACATTTGTATGTATGTTATTGAGCTCAAGTTGGTTGAAATGTCTTTGTGCTTATGTATTCATTTTTTTACGCTCTAGAGTGCCTTTTCATAATTTTAACACTTGTACAATACCTATATTTGTCCAACAGTACACATTAGGTGAGTTATGTCTTTTTGGTCTCAATCATTTTTGTAGTTCGCCGTGTAATGATAGCCAATTACATTAAATTTACGTTATTTCAAGGCCAACACATTTGAAGGGCACGTCCCAATCCACAGTAATAAACATTGCGAGACTTTGTATAAAGGAGCTCTTCGCAAGAAGAGCATCCTGGTTCCCATTTTGAATTACCAAATGCATCGAGAAGAATCAAGTTCTTGTCTCTGTTTTTCTTTATAGCTTGAAGCCCTCCTACAATAGCATTTCATCCCATCTACCCCCCTCCCTCAAAATCAAAAACAATTAATAATAATCCGGTGTAGCATCAAAAGAGATGATATACCAGTTTCGTGTTGTTTCTCTTTGCGTTGATGAAATGTTATCGCACAATCCGGTGAAGTTATAAAACTGAAATTTGTAATCAAATCGACAAGAAAAATTCCTTGTCATGTCAAGTTTATGGCAATATGATACAATATGCATCCTTTGATAAAAACAATCAAAGTATTTCATTCTCATGTCGGGTTTCTGCTAATAGAATGCGATATTCATCCTTTTAGATGTTCACTTACATGCAATACGTATAATTTTATGATGTTCACTTAAAAATATGGCTATTTTACATTTAGTTATACAAAAAATGCATTTTGATGTTTCTCTTATCTATGTCAAGAACTATTATGCAGTGTCAACTAATGAAGTTAGTTTTGTTGAAATGATCAGTTTATTCATTGCCGGCTTTGATGGGTAGTTTTATGCACTATTCTTTAAGTGGGTCTTAGAATGTTGGTTGTGAATGGAATTTAAACTTAACTTTTAAATCATACAATGTAGGATCCACTTTTCAAATCTTCATATTCTATTCTTGTGCCTCGCTAGAGAATTTTGTCCCCAAAACTTCAACAAATGTCGTTCGCAATCGCAAATTGTCAACCTTCATCAAAATTCGATTGTGGGAAAAAATAGTGAGAGGGAGAGAGAGGGAGGGGAAGGGGAGGAAAGGGGGAAGAAAGATGGAGGGGAGGGGGGGGAGGGAGGGAGCGGGGGAGGGGGAGAGGGGGAAAGGGGGGAATAGGGAAGGGGGGAGAGGGGGAGAGAGGCGGAAAGGAGGGGAGAGAGGGGGAGTGGGAGAGTGGGGGAGAGAGAGGGAGAGAGAGGAGTAGAGATGAATAGAGAGGGAGAGAAAGGGAGGGGAGGGGAAGGGGGAGGGGAGGTGGAGGAAAGCGGGAAGAGAGGGGGGGAGGGGGGGAGGGGCCGAGGCAGGGAAAGAGGGGGAGAGAGAGAGTGGGAGGGATAGAGAGAGGGAGAGGAGAAGAGGGATAGAGGGAGAGAGAGAGGAAGAGAGGAAGGGACAGAGGGAGGGAGAGAGAGAGGGAGAAAGAGAGGGAGAGGGATAAGGAAAGAGGAAGAGAGGGAGAGAGAGAGGAAGAGAGGAAGGGAAAGAGGGAGGGAGAAAGAGAGAGAGGGAGAAAGAGAGGGAGAGGGAGGAGAGAGGGAGAAAGGGAGAGAGAGAGAGGAAAAGAGGAAGAAACAAAAGGATGGAGAGAGAGAGGGAGAAAGAGAGGGAGAGGGAGGAGAGAGGAAGAGAGGGAGGGAAAGAGAGGGAGAGAGAGAGGGAGAGAGGGAGAGAGAGAGGGAGAGGGTGAAGGGAGGGCGAGAGAGAGGGAAGGAGATAGGGAGAGAGGGGGAGATGTGAACGAACCATAGTGTTTGTTGTTTTAACCCTAAAACCTTTTCTTTTATCAATGTCTCCCATTTGTTGTTGCTTCCCCTGACGCCCTTTCTTTCACCCTTTCTTTCACCCCTTTTTCCTATCTGTGGCAGCTCGAAGTATTCCCTCTCGGTGGGTGTTTCCACTATCCTCACTGAAAACTGGAGTCTGCCATTTTGGGTAGCCAAGGAGAAACTTGGGACCACGATGTTACAATCCAGCAGAGGAAACTTCAGTCCAGACTCAGATTTGTTACGAAGTGCAGGGAATTAGACCAGGAAGGAGAGAGAGAGAGAGTAATAATCATTCACATGTAAAACAAGATAGGAAAGGCTTTTAGGAATCCATTATAGAATAGGAGTAAAACAAAATATGTAACTTTGGAAAATTTGTCCTTTCAATAAAGCCTTGTCGCTTTCCTTGCCTCTGTGAATGATAACTCTAAGTTTGCAAAAACGAACTACTTAAGCCCAAGAGTAAGCAAAGAATCTAAGAGGCAGTTTAATGAATGAATGCCACGTGTCTAACCTGACAGCCTACAATAATACGCCTACAATAATGCACCTGTAGAGGCGCTGACACACAAACCCACCCAAAATAGTGTTCCCTAAAATATCGCGGATCAAAGTAGGTACGATTTGATTTCGCGTGAAGCCGAAATCCGTATAGTACTGAATCGGAATTATTGCCCAGAGTCGCACGAAAAACAACACTCCCACTCGATTCTGTGGCATTTCCGTAGCTTTGACCAAGACCGTAGTTGACCGCGACGCTTCCTCGAAATGCTGCGAAGCGAACAGAAAACAGATTCCCAACGGCGCGTGATAGATTCGTCGTCGTACTTGTCCTAAAATTTTGAACTTCGACGTCACTTCTATAAATGTGAGTTTCGTCGTCATCCCGCAAATTCGGTCTGTACAGGACCATTTGAAAAACAGACGTGGCGATCAGTAAATGCCACGATAGCTTGCAGGACCAGAATAAAAATAAAAAAGTACACCTGCACAAAATTGATTCGTCAAAAAAATCGAATCACATTGAGTGTACCGTCGCCGACGTACCCCGTGGACGACACGCGCATGATTACGTCCGAAAATAATAATCTAATTAGTAAGCTGTCGAAATCCGGACATCCAATTATTAAGGTTCAGAGACTACGCTCCAATATCGTCGCGAGAATATTTCGGTGGTCCTCTCGAACGTCCAGGTTCGGAAATGAAGTGCTCAAAACTATTTAGGCGCTCTCATTTTCGTTCATTTCCATCTTTCGCTTTTTGTTCTCCTTAGTCATCAGATTTTCCTCCTCCTTCTCTTTAGACTTAGAAAATTTATTCCCCTCGGGAAACTTTCCTTCTTTTAGACCTGTTTTTCCTGCACATAGGAGCAACTTGTTAGTGACGACTGCTTTAGTAAGCATGTCCGCGGCGTTCTCCTTGTCCGGCATGTTGTATTAGGCCACCGCTTCTGTTGTAGTGTTATCCCTGATAAAGTGGTATCTCATGGAGATGTGTTTCGTCTTAGGGTGATTGATAGGGTTTTTGATCAGAGCTAGGCTGCTCTGATTGTCTGTATAAATTAGAGTCTTCCTTGATTGCGTAAATCCAAGCTCGTTAAGGAATCCCCTTAACCATAGAACCTCCTTTACTGTAAAGGCTGCCGCTATGTATTCCACCTCCATCGTGGAGAGGGCGACTGTCTTTTGGAGCTTTGAACTCCAGCTCACGCTTCCATCGCCTATATTGCAAAGGTATCCGGTGGTTGATTTCCTGTTGCTTAAGTCCCCTCCCCAGTCAGCTTCAGTAAATGCGTGAATTTCAATGTTGTCGTGCTTTCCGCCGAGTGTGAGAGTGTAATTTATTGTTCCTTTTAAGTATTTGAGGACTCTCTAATGTTGTGTCCCTGGTTGGTGCAGGAACCAGCTTAGAATCCCAACTGCGGTGGCGATATCGGGACGGGTGCAATTCATGGCGTACATGAGTGCTCCCACTGCCTCTCGATATGGTGCCTGTATAGAATCATCTTGATACTCTGAGAGCTCTTCGATGAATTTCTCCCCTAACTCAAGTGGAGTTGAGACTGCATTTGCATTTGCGTCTTGGAGTCGAAACCTAGTGAGTAACTCTCCAATATATTTCCTTTGTGATAATTGAATGGTTTTTTCCTCTTTGTTCCTGATGACTTCTATCCCAAGAACATACTTTATCTCGCCTAGATCTTTCATTTCGAATTGATCTAGATAGCATCCATTTGATCTTTGATATATCATCTTTTGTTTCTCCCACTATCATGAGGTCGTCTACGTAAATTGCTATGATGATGTTCAATCCATCATGATAATAAACTGAGTGGTCTGATTTAATTTAAGTAAAACCCTCACTTTGAAGTAGTTCATCTATTTTTTAGTTCCATTATCTAGGGGATTGTTTCAGTCCATAGAGGGCTTTTGACAATTTGCAAACCTTGTTTGGGTCCACTTGATCTTCATAACCTTCTAGTTGGAGCATGTATAACCCTTCTTCGATTTCACCATGTAGGAAGGCGGTTTTAACGTCAACCTGCTCAACCTCCATCCCGAGGGTGGCTGCAAGTGCAAGGAGAGTTCGAACGGATGTAAACTTGACGACTGGAGCAAAATTCTCTTGGTAATCAATTCGCTCTTTTGCGTATATCCCTTTGCAACAGTCGCTTTGAGGAAGCGTGCCATCTGATTTCTCTTGATCTTAAATGTCCACTTACTACCCATTGCTTTTCTCCTTGGGCGATCCTCGAGAGTCCATGTGTTGTTTTTCATGATGGAAGCCATCTCTTCGTTCGTGGCCGCTTTCTATTTGTCGTTGTCTTCTCGAGAAAGGGCTTCCTTGAGGCTTGTGGGTTCCTCGGCATAGGCCATCCCTGCAAACTTCCTCCTTGGGGCATTTGACGTGTCAAGCCATTCACCAAGTCTTTGAGGAGGACGTCTAGACTTGCTACTTCGATTGTTGGCAATAGGTGAGGGGTTAGTCTCCTTTCCTTTCTTTCTCTGCTTAGCACGCTCAAATTTCTCTACAGCTGTCTCTGTCTTGGTTTCAGATCCTTGAGTCAAAGTGGTGTCTTCTTCTTGTTCCGCAACGGTATCTTTACCTGCAGGTTGTTCAACAATTGCAGGCAGTTCAGGGGGCTTCATTTGGGAGGGTGTCTCTTCTCCCTCGGTTTCTGATTCGGCATCCTCTGATGACTTGTTATCATGCTCAAATTCTTCGTCACTTAGGGACCACATTGAGGGTGAGTTGTCAATTCCTTTCTTGTCGCTCCCACTGTCTTTAGTCTGCGGCAGTTCTCCTAATTTAACGTTTCTAGTAATTGTGACTGTTCTTTTCTTCTTGTTTGCAATGCGATACGCTTTGTATTGTTCGTCATATCCGACAAAAATCGCCTCGATTTTTTTAGGTGCTAGCTTCCCTCCTTGATTGTTGTGGTTGAAGGCGTAGGCTCTGCTTCCAAAGACTTTAAGGTGTGATAGATTGGGACGATTACCGTGCCACTTTTCGAACGGGGTTGAATTGTCTAACGCCCTCGTTGGGCATCAATTTCTGAGGTATGTTGCTGTGCAGACTGCTTCTCCCCAAAAGTCGGAGCTGACTGTGTGCGTTGTCATCATGCTTCGTTACATTTCAAACATCGTTCGGTTCATTCGCTCCGCTACACCATTCTGTTGTGGAGTTTCCGGTGCTGTCAATTGGTGTTCGATCCCTTCTAAGGTGAGGTATTTCTTGAACTCGGCAGACAAATATTCTCCTTCGTTATCGCTTCTTAAGCACTTGATTTTTGTGTCATGCTTTTTCTCAACCATTGCTTTGAAAACTTTGAACTTCTGAAATTCCTCGATTTTCTGTCGAAGCAGGTACGTGTGAGTCATCCAAGAGAAGTCATCAATGAAGGTGACCAGTATCTTCTCCCACTGCATGAGGGCACCCTTTTTGGGCCCCATACGTCGGAATGAATTAGCTCGAGCGGGCGAGTAGCCCTCGTTCCTCCGGATTTGGGAAATGGAAGACGATGGTATTTCCCCATCTCGCAACCGTGGCAACGTTCTTTGGAATATGTGACGAAAGAAAGACTTATTCCGTTTGCCATGTTGCTCGTGATTAGTTTTTTCATTCCGTCTGTGTGGAGATGGCCAAGTCGCCTGTGCTAGAGGAGTTGGTTGTATGTTGGTTATGTAGGCTTGTCAGTCTTCTCTTTGTTGATTGTAGTTTCTTTTCTAACATCATCTTCCTTGATCTCCTCATTCTCTTTAATGTTCCCTCTCTGTGATGGAAAAACAGCTCGGGCTGCAAGGGCTAGGGATCGAGGCTTCGGGCTGCACTTCAGCTGATATGTACGATCCGCCATTCTCTCCCCTTCTGCGATGGTAAGTCCATTCCTAACCAGCTTTATCTTTCCTTCTTTCTGCCAGATCGGGATTATTTGGTTGTCTTCAGCTTCGGGAATAGGGTAGAGATTGCGTTTGAAGCTGGGAACATAGAGCACATTTTTGATTGTGCGGGAAACCAATCTGCCATCTACTAACGCCTCAATATTGATGTCTCCCTTTACTAACGCCTCAATATTGATGTCTCCCTTTCTTGTGCACAGTGACGTGTGATTGTCCCCCATGTATATGCGGGAGTGACGGTTAAAGTTGGAGAACCACTCTCGGCGGTAGTAGCACATGTGTTCGGAAGCCCGTGTGTCCACCATTCGTTGTTGACCAAGTATTTTCGGCAAACAGAGATGACGTGTCCAGGCTTGTCGCAGTAGAAGCACTTCTTGTCTTTCTTGTCTCGATTTTGACTCTCTATTTCTCCTTGTGGGGAAATCTCCCCTTTCCAGATGCGAACACGGAGCTCTCGCCATTGAGCTCACGATTGGACATGATCTGAGTGTTGAACTCGTATTTCAGGAGAGCTTTCACTACCTCATTCCATTTCCAAGTCGCGGGGTCCGATCGATCAAGCCACGTGAGTATGGGTTTGTACTCAACAAGCAA
The DNA here is from genome assembly GCA_037447655.1 of Zygnema cylindricum. Classification (NCBI taxonomy): domain Eukaryota; kingdom Viridiplantae; phylum Streptophyta; class Zygnematophyceae; order Zygnematales; family Zygnemataceae; genus Zygnema; species Zygnema cylindricum. The sequence continues at coordinate 142,184 of JBBHKE010001172.1, forward strand.
GGATAGTATGAGGAGTGTGATCTTAGTGTCCATGGGAAGAACGAAACCAACAACGTCGGCCTCGGCCAAGAGGTTAGCGTAGTGTGAGGTGTAAGCCGCCATTCATATGCCGTCGTGGTAGATAGTGGTCATGAGTGATTTCCCCAGCTTGATTCGTGCAGTCATTCCTGAAAGTTTGTGAGTCGTCGCGAGTGACTACCAAATTTCCGCATAAAGTTTGCACCGAGTGACGTTCCGAAGCTGGCTATCGGCTAGACCTATGATCAAAGTGTTCTTTGCTTTGATCTCTTTCATATCCCATTCTGCCATTGATTTCTTCTCATCAGCTTTGATGTCGTTTGCGTCTGCAGGAACAGGACGCAGCTCTGTTCGGGTAACGATACCCAAACAGCCTCTCTCCTCAAGGGTTGCTTCAGCTCGGTATCTCCAGAGTTGGTAATTCGTGCCTTCGAACTTGTCGAGATTGGAATGGGGGGCCGTAACCTGAAAACCGGAGTCTGCCATTTCGGGTAACCAAGGAGAAACTTGGGACCACGGTGGTACAATCCAGCAGAGGAAACTCAAGTCCAGACTCAGATTCGTTACGAAGTGCAGGGAATTAGACCAGGTAGGAGAGAGAGAGAGAGTAATAGGCATTCACATGTAAAACAAGATAGGAAAGGCTTTTAGGAATCCATTATAAGATAGGAGTAAAAACAAAAGATGTAACTCTGGACAATTTGTCCCTTTCAATAAAGCCTTGTCTCTTTCCTCGCCTTAGTGAATGATAATTCTAAGTTTGCAAAAACGAACTACTTAAGCCTAAGAGCAAGCAAAAAATCTAAGTGACAGTCTAATGAATGAATGCCACGTGTCTAACTTGACAGCCTACAATAACACGCCTACAATAATGCACCTCTAGAGGCCCTGACACACAAACCCACCCAAAATAGTGTTGCCTAAAATATCGAGGATCAAGGTAAGTACGATTTGATTTCGCGTGAAACCGAAATCCGTATAGTACTGAATCGGAATTATTGCCCAGAGTCGCACGAAAAACAACAGAACGGGAGCAGGGGCGGGGAGAGGGAGAGGCAGAGGCAAGGGAGGGGGAAAGGGAGAGGGAGGGGGAGAGGGAGAGGGAGAGGGAGGAATGAAATCCAGGTTAGACCATCCAGGTTAGGTTATATTTTCTTTGCAATACATTATGGAATATGGATAGAACCTTTAATTCGAACGAGTCACAATAAAGTAAGTTCATCACTAAAGTTAAAGGGAAAGGATAACAAGATAACAGATAACGGAAAACGGAAAACTGAACTTTTTTTTTTGAATAGTATGTGGTCCTTTTTGCGGATTCATCTTTAAGAAATTGCAATTAAAATTCAAGGTATTTTTAAGATACTATTGAAACAATATCTTTTATTTTCAATAATCGATTCATTCACATATAAAAAAAAAGTGGTTTTATTTTAGACATGATTATTTTTATTGATCGAGAAAACTGGCAGCGGACATTTTTACTTATACTTGGCGAATATTTTCTGTTTAAATATGACAATTTTCTGCAAAAATAATGACAGGGTTCTGCAAAAAAAATGACAATTTGTCAGATAAATCTGGTCTTACAAAGTTGAAACCCTTAAATTTTACAAAATTATCTTCTTAACATCAAATATTTTGTTGCAAAATATTTTATTCGATTCTACAATCTTACTGAACCCGAAAAAAGAAAATGGGGTCCATTTGGTTCCCTAATCAGCTATAATTAAAAAATGCCAATTAGGATAAAAAAATAAATTATAAATAATTGTGACAAACAATCGATTGATTATGCCACGTCAGCAAATATAAAAAGGAATAAAAAAGTAGCACTGAATGTTTTCTCAGAGGGTGAAACATAAACTTTAGATCATTCCATTTTTCAAAAATTTAATCCAAACAAAAAAAAAAAATAATAATAATCATTTGATCGAAAAAAATATGTATACATTGATATAAAAAATATGTAAAAATTGGAAATTGGGTCGTCGGAAACTTAGCAGTTTGTCATTTCTCTCTCCAAAATTATTAATATTTTTTTTTCCCAAAATCTCCGAAAATAAATAAGGTGTTACTCGAAAAAGGAAGAAAAAACTCGAAAAATATTAATTATATCAAAATATAACTCGAAGGCAAATCTCACATCATATACCGGAATCCACACCGCGGATACTCTTTTCTCCCTTGTCTCTCTGTTTCCCTGCTTTTTTCTGCTCCTTTCGGCGATATTTTTCCTTTTTCTTTTCCTCCTGGTGTTCTTCCTTTTTTCTTTCTTCCTTTCGGCGATCCCACCAATTTTCTTTCCGACCGTTTCGTGCGTACTTTTTCCGTACGGTTTCCAAAAGATCCTCCGTTTTTCCCACGCCCGTGAAACTCAATCCGTCGACTTTCTGTTGCAACAAAATTCGTATCGGCGGGATTTGCCGATTCACCTGACTGAGATAGCCTGCCAGCTGTCATCTCCTCATTTGTTTGAGATCTGGGAATTCCGAGGGCCGAATGAGACAGAAGAAGAAGAATAAAGTGCGAAATGAAAAAAAGAAGGTGAACCGAAGGTCTGCAAATTATAAAAGACATGGATAAGTTTTAGAAAGGAAAGGAAGGGAGAAAGAGGAGAAGAGGCACGGGAGAAGTACGAGAAGTGGACAAATATTCATGATCATCCTCTATTCGTACGGAAACGAGTCGTACGGAAACGTTTACGTGGCAGCAATGTTTTGTTCCCTTTATTTATGATTCGTACAAAACCGCAAAAGTCAATCGTCGGAGAGACTTTCGACAGCGTAAAGGTGGAGTTCTCTATTAAGGAAAAACGAGGTTGACTACAGAATTTCGTACTGTTTCTTACACTTGTACGATTGAGGTACACATTGGTACAAGTACACCGCGAATCGCTATTAGCGTGTTGAACGCTAATTGAGGTACCTGTTTTTCTGGGCAAATTCTCAAATAGAATTAAACATTCTAAATGTTTCTACACGTTATTTGAGGCAGCCCATTAAATAGGATTCATGACTCTAACATAGTGCCGCTATAAATAGTGTGGTGAACGGACTGTCAGAGACGTACTATTATGTACTTTTTCAAGTAGAAAAGTACAGAAAAAACATTCACGCTGTCCCGTAGTCGCGCTAACATGTAATTGCGTAAAATTTTTCCGGCATACGCGGATGTAAAAAAAACGCGACGGCGTACGATTTGAACAATTTTGTACATGAACATATTTTAGTGTGGAGATATTATGCCGCAAATATTTTTTCAAAGCAGTGTACAAATTAGAGTATACGAAAAATTAGAATAAAAATTATTTCCACAAAAAATGACATTCTCAAATAGCGTAAATGTTGCTAATTGTTTTATTACGCTATTTATTTCATTACGCTTATAGCGATTCACGGTGTAGAGTACCGTTAAATTTGAATCGGTTGAACAGTTTTGACTTTCAAAATATTGTTTCAACCGCTTAAACTTTTGCCGCGATTGCGAAACGTCGACCGTCATAATCAAATTAGCAATTCACACGGCAGGCAAACTTTTAATGTAACAAAACTGTGGCAACCAAATAAAAGTGTTGCAGACAGTCACTTTTTGTCGCTAAGTGAGCTCCACGATGAGAGCCCGTTGGATATTAAATTAGCCTCAAAATTGAAATTTAGTAGTATAAGCGTTACATTGAATTTAGACTTAAATTAGCCTCAAAATTGAAATTTAGTAGTATAAGCGTTACATTGAATTTAGACTTAAATTATCCTCAAAATTGAAATTTAGTAGTATAAGCGTTACATTGAATTTAGACTTAAATTAGCCTCAAAATTGAAATTTAGTAGTATAAGCGTTACATTGAATTTAGACTCAAATTGAAACGAAACCTCTTTAAACTGAAGTACAGGACACCTTGAATCGTTGTTGGCGTAATGGAAGCTATTTAAGGTACCTTTTTTTTCCAAATTCTTAAATAACATAAATTATTATGTTTTTTCTTTTACGCCATTTAGGGTTCATTTCCAATGACCATACAAAACGAAAGTACATTGTTATTTAAATAGTGTGGTGTGTAGTTAGTGTCAGACTGTACACAGCTGTACCCTTTTAATTTACAAAGTACAATTTACGATGTTTAGTGAACGTTGACGCATGCGAATGTGCGGTCTAAAAATGTGATCATTCCGGGTCAAAAAATATCACGTTCGCACATAGTCGTCCAACAACCGCGTGGTCGAACGTGTGAACGTCATCTTATTCGCATGTGGAAGATCATTTTAGCAGTAGATGAACTTAACTGAATCAAATGTCGCCCTGGCGTATAGCAGTAAAATCTGATGTATAATGTTTTAACTTCAACTAAGTTCTTTGAAAACAATTATGGTGAACATTAATGCTAATTTGTGGTTTATGTTCAATTAGCGTGTATGTTTATGCTATTTCGGTGCTAAAGGTTAAAAGTTCATTGTAATATGGTGCCGATAATTATGATAATCATCTTCTCCCCTATCTGTGGAGTCCATCTCTAGACGCTCATCGTCCATTCCCTGTCTTTCCTCGTTTTCTTCCTCAATTTGAATCGGAAGTTGTGACTCCAAGAGAGGGTCACTCTAAGTCAAAACTTTCTCTTCCTCAGCAATGTCAGGCTGAACCGGAGTTCGGTTAGAAGGATCTCAATCTAATTCATTTTCGAATTCAATTCTAACTCTAACGGGTTTAGTGTATTTGAAGTGATCTATCGACTTCCCTTCATCCATGACTACCAAAAGTTTTACTAGAATGATGTCTTCTCTTCCGAGATCATAAACTCTATATCCCTTTACATTTTCATCATACCCAAGTAGGTATCCCGGCTTTCCCCTTGCATCTAACTTCCGATCAGATTTTTTTGTGTTTAGACTAATAACTTGACTTCTAAACACCTTTAAGAGAGAAATATTAGGTTTTCTCTTGGTCTATCTTTCATAAGGTGTTTGTCCTTTTACCGTCGAGGTAGGGACTCTAATTTTGAGATAGTTAGCACAATTTATAGCTTCTGTCCAAAAACTTTTTCTTATCTTTTTATTTGACAACATACTACGGGCACTATCACTTAATGTCCGATTTAGTCTTTTGGCTACACCGTTTTGTTCGGGGTTTTTTGGGACGGTCTTTTGATGTTGAACCCTTTTTTATTTAAAAAAATCCTCAAACTCATTAGAAGTGTATTCCCCCCCATTATCACTCCTCACTCTCTTTATATTGTCTTATGAAGATTTTCACTCCATGCTTTATACTTTTTAAAATAAGCCGAAGCCTCATATTTACTTTCCAAAAACTATCCTCTAGAGTATGTAGACCAATCATCAGTGATAGTAAGCATAAATCTTTTTCCTCCAAGTGATGGCACTTTGGTCGGTCCCCATACATCAGTATGAACTAGATCTAAGGCCTTTTCACCCTTGTATGTTGCGGTTTTTGGAAAAAGCAATATGTGGACCTTACCTTCAGCACATTTGCTACAATCATCTAAAGTCTCATTGTCTCTAAATTGTATTCCCTCAACTACACCCATTATCTTCATTTCTTTCAACCTATCTAGATGCACATGTCGCAATCTTTTATGCCACATCATCAAATCACTTACACCAGCATAGTAAACTCTCGTCTTTCAATAACTCAAATTAGCCTAAATTTTCCATAGCTACCCTTTTCAGCTGTGAAGTATACTTCATTTTCATAGCTAGCAACAAAGACTCCTTTCTTAGTACTAATCTCAAAACTCTTATCATCTAAGACCGACGTAGAGATAAGATTCTTGTTCAACTGTGGAATAAAAAAAACATCGGAGAATGTGATTATAGATATCTTTCCATCAACTCTGACTCTCAAATCCAGAGATCCCACTAAATTAGTGGTTTCTCCCATCCCCATACTCTATCTCTACGGTAAAGATTTTTCTCATTTTGGTAAACAGTAGTTTTTCTCTACACATATGCATAGGGCTCCAGAATCAATTATCCATCCTTCTTCACGAGCTTCTCTTACTCCTTCGAATGCACACTTTTGCCTCCAAGGAATCTCCGGCTCACCATTCACCTCTCAGCTCCTCGTTGAGGAGAAGTTTTTCATCGTCCTCAACAAAATCCTCTCCCTTGACTTGTGTTGCCACAAATGCCTTTTTTTTCTTTGCAGCTGGTTTGCCGATCTTTTCCTCCTTCAATCTCATCCTGTCAGTTTATTAACCTCTACCATGTAGTGTCCTAGCTTCTTTCAAAAGTGGCAAAGCCCCATCGGAGGCCACGGTCCAGATCCGTCATGGAATCCTCTTCCTCCTCAACCAAAGTTTCTATAAGGTTTATTGGAATCCTTATTCCCCCAGTTAGTTATATCACCCAATGCTTCAACACTCTTTCCTCCTATCTAAATCTCAATTATGCTTTCCCGAACCAAAATCATCCGCACAACAAAGTTCCAGATCCATCAATGATCTGGCAAATCCATCTACTACGTTACGGACTATTAATTGCCTCCGAGTGGGTTCGCTCAAATGTGACAGCTTGGTTACCTTATTATTTACTTGTGTCTCTTTTTTTTTCTTTTGTGAGGGATTAAGTGAGAAATTGAGTACAAAAAAAACTTCGGTTCTAATATAAATGTGTATTGGCCGATGCGATCTGAAAATGTGTTTTATATGTAATTAATGGTGAATGTTTCCGCTGTGGCATTAATTTTAATCTTAGTGGATAGTAGTGATCTTTACAGTAGCGCTCTTGTAAATGTTGACAAGAGCCTCTCAAAACTTATCCGCCCTGTCCACATGAAGATGAGGTGTAGCCACCGCTTGAGTTAGACGCCCGAGAATAAAATGAGTCACCACAGTATTGATGAAATCCCATATTTCACTGTCATTTGCCTCGGTTTTCTGAATATCTCCTACCGGAACAGATCCAGTAGCCATCGGTGTGAGTTTCTCCTTCCCCTTCTCCTTCCCTGTGTTTGACACGATGCTTTCTCCAACATCCTCTACCACCTCAACCTCTGCGGACCAGCCTGTGAATCGAGATCCTCCAAACCCTGGTGGAACTCCCAATTTTGCAGATGGCCGACGCACACGACCACTCACAGTGCCTCATAGCCGTTTTTCAAACAATACACCCCTCATCATGGTTTACCAATAAATGAACATTGTTCCATTGAAAATGGGCACCCTAGAGGGTGGGCCCATAACTTGTAATTCTGTGACCTTCATAGGTATACAGAATGTCGAACTTATATAAAGCCTCTAGGATAATACATGCACCTTTGACTTTGGTAATGAATAAATACCACCCTGGCACGCGAAATCTTTGACCGACTACACCCTAATAAAGCTTGGACTCCTCCGAGTCCGTTGAAAAAAGAATCACTGAAATCGCTCACCTAAGCATTAGGTTATGGTTGCTCAAACACAACACATTTATACAAATTGCCTCTAGGAGAGAGCACTTTCAAAAATTTGTCTAAGGCCTAAGAACCTACTCACAACTCTTCTAGACCAATCAAATTGCATCACACTACATAATATAGATAGAAATTATGATAGCCGCTGTACTTTATGAACGGAAAAATAATGCATCACTCTAGGTCTGCCACGTGACAAGTAAGTCGTCCTCGTTATGTCTTTTTCTTCTCCGGTATCCAATAGGATTATGCCACTTGTCACTTTCCTTCATTTTGACGAAGTACAGCTAAATAGTAATCCGCATTCCAGCACGTTGTTTGCAAATTCTGCGATTGATGTCGACCGTTCGATCTTGACGGCGCGTCGAATGTTGTTGACCGTTGAAATTCTTACCGTGTTGACTGTTGAATTTCAACGGTCGTCGTCCGGTGTTGACCGATGAAATTCTCGATCCTGTGCAAACTGGTCGATCAAAAATGACATTTAATTTCCTCCGTTGAAGTTATATGTCGTTTCGTTTATTTCGTGCGGTATAGTATTTTTTACTCTACTATAATTTCCATGTCCAATAAGCTTTATTTAGCCGTTAAATGAATTGTGTCGCCGCGGCACTTTTCAATTATTTATCAAATAAATTAGGTGCATCGAGTCTTTAATACCTACCGGATATTGAGGAGAATTGTTCTGTAAGACTAACATCCGGGAGGTCACAAGGTCAAATCATGTCCTTGGCACCCTAACTTTTGTAAGAGCCTTGTCTTTTGTTCGTCTTCTTATCTGCCTGAGGCAGCATGGCTGCCTACCAGTTCTTAGTGACTACAACAAGTATGAGAACTACAAAATGACCATAGACCAACTAAGAATATATATAATAAAGTAACATTTTTCAACAACCAACATTGTGGCAACTCATTTTATTCTCAAGCGTCTCACTCAAGCAGTCGCTACACCTCACTTTCATGTGGACAAGGCGGCCGAGTTGTGGGAGGCTCTTGTAAACATTTTCAAGAGTGGTATGATTCAACAGCAGAAGCAGGCATATCAGAAGGTACAAACATACGTTTTCAAAGGAGGAAAGATGTTAGACCTTTGTAATAAATTGGTCGGGTTATTTATGGAGTTGGAGAGTGCACGGGACGAAGACGACAACTTAGTATGGTGAGAACTTTTACAAATGTTCTCGGAGGGTGTTGAGCCGGCGGAACAGGTGTACTTTCACTCCACATCGCTGACGAACTCACTCTGCGAACTCTTATTTTACTCAACGGTGTTACAACCAACAACTTTTTACAATGAAATAATATATATAAGAATCAACCAGATACCAGTAAAACATCAAGAGTATGAACAACATCAGTGATTCTTGACCATCCGTCGGTACGACGGAGTCCGTCTATTCTTCTGCTTGTTTTCTGTTCCGAGAATGTTTTCAATC